>JAKSZT010053820.1:1123657-1542902 GCA_026826555.1 Tolypeutes matacus
CTCTCTCTCTCTCTCTCTCTCTCTCTCTCTCTCTCTCTCTCTCTCTCTCTCTCACGTGCTCTCGTTTGTTTTGTTTTGTTTTGTGTTTTACATTCTTTCGCCCACACAGCCTGGCTGCCAGTTTGAAAGTCTTGATATTTAGAGAGAGATTAGAGAATAGGTTGGTCAAACCCTCATATTTTACAAATGAAGAATCTAACGCTGAAATAAGAGAAATGACTTGCTCAAAGTCTCAGTTAGTCGATGGCAGACCAAATCTAGAATTTGTGTTTCCTGGTAAATCATTTGAGGTTTCTTTTTAATTACAGAAGCTTAAAAATTAGCAAGAATATTGAATTAAATTATTGTACAAGAACAGTGGGTTTTTCTCTCCAGAGTAGAGAAAATCATTTATGCATTGATTTCAGATAGCTTATAGAAGTAATTTTAGTTTCTGTAACTTGTCATTTCTTATGTAGTGTTACTAGCGTCTTTTCTTTAGTTCCAGTGATAAGCATCTTAACTAAACCTCTCTTGGTAGTTCCCCATTACCTACCTTATTAAGGACAAACTGTTCAACTTGGCACTGAGGTCTCTCAACAAAAAGATTGCATTTCTCCAGCTTCCTCTTCCACATTTCTTACTACATGTACCCTACATCAGACACATTGTATGATTTACTGTTCCCTGAACATTCCCTATATTTTCCTGTTTTTCAAGGCCCAGATCACAAAGAGGTCACATGTTACCTCTCCTGAAGCTGTTGCTGAGTATCCTATCTTGCCCCCTCCTCTAGCTCTGACAAGACTCTATTTGTACTTGTCCCACCAACTTCTCTTAGTTTGACTTTCTATTACAGTAACTTAAATACCTATCGTATTCTCTTCCCCAGCCCTTCCTACTCCCATATGTGAGCTCCAAGAGGGTAAAGCTTATGTTTTTCTCCTCTTCCATTCTTGAAACACCTAATATGATACCTTCTCAACAAGCATATTTAGAATTGATGGCCTGGTGAATTTTAAATATAAAATTAATTCATATAGGTAATATATGTGTAATTGACAAAACTCCAATTCTTGTGTTTGCTTTTACATTGCCGCTCCATCTTTGGGTTAGTGGCTTATCCGTAAGTATTATATAAATCAGATGTCACAAATTCAAATGCCTTCAATGGACAAGAAAGCATTGTAAAAGAGAACGAGGGGTGAGCAGATAGAGCTTAAGTGGTTGAGCGCCTGCTTCCCATGTACAAGGTTCTGGGTTCGATCACCGGTACCTTCTAAAAACAAACAAATGAAAAAGCCAGCTCCCATTGGGGAGTGGATGTAGCTCAGTGGTTGAATGCCTGCTCCATGTACGAGGTCCTGAGTTCAATCCCCGGTACCTCCTAAAATTTTTTTAATTAATTAAAAAAAAGAAAATTGGGCAATAATTTCATATTGACATGTTAAGTTATATTCTTTCAACTGAAGCCTACTTTTTTTTTTTTTTTTTAAAGATTTATTTATCTACTTTAGCCATTTTAAAACCCCCCCTTCCCCATTTGCTGTTTTGTGTCCATTCGCTGGGCAATTCTCTGTGTCTGTTTCCTGCCATCTCTTCTCATCCTCCTCCTCCAGTCTTCACCAGGATTCCATCCTATAGACCTCCGATGTAGGAGAGAGGTGTTCTGCCACCTGCCCCACCTCGGTTCCTGGTTTTCGGAGCTTTCGGAGCATCTCGTCTTGTCTCTCCCCTGCGTCTCTCCTGTTACGTCATCATCTTGCTGCATGGTTCCCGAGGCCTGGCGGCTCACCGGCACACAGAGCCTGGCAGCCCATGCACCTTCTATGTATATTTTTTTTATTTTACCGGGAGGTCCTGGGGATCGAACCCAGGTCCCTCCATATGGCAGATGGACGCCCAACCATTTGAGCCACATCCGCCCCCCTGAAGCCTACTTTGTTGTAAATTAGACATGTAGAAATAGTCTTCACTGTCATGAAAAAAATAACCTCTTTCCAATTTTTCTTGAAATTTGGCACATTTAGTAGTTTCCCAATTTTGGTAGAGATGCGAATACAAGTATTAATTATTTTCCTTTTTATTCTACTGTGAGAAAAACTACAGCAGAAGCCAAATTTTATATGGCCACTGAGCCTGAGCCTCAAAGTTGGGAAGGCAATAGGGCTAGTCAAGAGAATGCTTGCCCTATCTCAACAAGATGGTTCTCCAGCCATTGGATGCAAGAGGAAAGGTAACCCAGTGTTACCAGACGAAGATACATTGATAAAAGAAGATAAATTGGAAATCTGGGTTTTTTTGTGAAGTAATCTTTTTTATTTTTATTTTTTTTTCAAAATACTGTGAAGCCAACACATCAAATCTGGAGGCCACATGATAATACAGGCTAACATTTTAGAACTTTTGACATACCCTGAAGGACAGTAACAATTATGAGAGACAAGTATTGCAAAGATGATATCTGTAGGAGAGGGAAACATCAGGTCATATTTGAATTTCTTATAATCTCTATTGGAGGGATTATTTTAAAATCAAAATATTTTTACAATCACCCTTTTTTAACTAATATTTTGGCATGCACACTTCTGTTTTCATTGAGCCAGATGGTAATACATAATATACTGATACTGAGTTTTCAATGGCTTGTGTGTGTGTGTGTGTGTGTGTGTGTGTGTGTCCATTGCTTGCTTTCATATGGAAGCATGAATATTGCCACCCCCTCTGGGGAATCCTTCCAGGGCTTCACTTCTCTATCCCAGATAAAGAAGACAGTGCAAATTCTCTTTGGTTAAATGGAGAAGCTGAGCAGCTTGGATGTGAATTTGATCAGAAATATTCTGCTCTTAACTCTCCATTGCTATGTGCTGTTTCCACCTGGGGAGCCAAGATGCATGATATTCTTTGTTGGCACCAATCAAGTGTCAAGGTGGGTATACATTTGCCTTTTTTTTTTTTCTTAAAGTGTGTTGGGCATTATCTTTTTCAAATGTATTTCTTTCAGCTATGAAACATGAATTCATTCTCATTATTAAAAAATTAAAATATTATAGATAAATTTTTTTTTAAATGTCCTTTGAGCAACAAATACCTAAATCCTAGAGGTATAATTACTGTTATTTTGGAATGTGGCTTTCCAGACTTTTCTCTGCATTTATGTACATATATATATATATGTGCCTATAACATAATAGTTTTATTTTTTCTATGAGTGATATTCACATATTCTGCAGACACACTGTCTTTGAGATATATATATATAATATATATATATATACACACACACACCATACGCATTGTTTATATATTCCATGATATGTATAACACATAGATTATTTTCCCTTATGATAATTTTTCACTGTCATAACAATGTTGCAGTGAACATCCTTGTAAATGCCCCTTTGGGACACATTTGCAAGTTTTCCCAAGGAATATAGAGAAGAATAGAATAACTGGGAAACAATTTTTCCTAACCATTATCTATAATTATCTATATATGTGTTTTGGAGTTCTAACTTGATGTCTGGGGTATCAAAAGAAATTCTTTTCTTAGGTCTTTTAAAATTACAGGGAGCAGATATGGCTCAAGTGGTTGAGCACCTGCTTCCCACATGGGAGGTCCTGGGTTCGGTCCCCAGTGCCTCTAAAAACAAAAACAAAACAACAACAAGCAAACAAACAAAAAAACCAACTCAGGGGAGCCAATGTGGCTCAGTGGTTGAGTGCCAGCTTCCCACATATGAGGTCCCGGGTTTAAGTTCCGGCCCCAGTACCTCAAAAAAAATTTTTTGATTAAAAAAATTCCAGTTTTATATGATGCCCTTGTTTGTATCCTGCCTTTTTATCCTAGATTTGGAATTAATATAAGTAGGTAAAATGGGTTCTAAGTAGTAGCTATTATCTGAAACTAATAAGCTTTTGGGAATAGGTTCTGTGTTTCAATCAATGGTGGGAAAATTAAATTGCCAATTGAGAAGATAAATCTCCTTAATCATGAAGTTCTTTCCAAGTCTTTCTCTGCTTCTTTTGGAGTTGTGACAACGGGATCCACAGGTACTATGAAAGTATTTTCTTCACATCTTTTCTCTATACTAGTTTGAATAATCCTGGAAAATACAGTTGTTGGTACTGTACCCTTGCCTTTCACAAATATATACAGTCGTTTTAGTGAGGCCTGGAATATCCACTTCCTGAGAGCATCTAGTTCACTTATTTAGGTATTAGAACTTTTAATTAAAAGAACATGCTTTGAGGATTTTTATTTCTTGAGCCCTTTCAGTAGCTGTGAACCTGAGTATATTGGTAGGACCACTACAAGATCTGAAATGTTTATTGTCAGTGAAGCTAATTGTCAGTGGAGGCCCAAACCCATGGATTGGTAAAGTTTTAGTTGAATAATTGCTTAGATTCTATAAGCACTCAAATAATGACTTATTTTTCTCTTTGTATACATCATTTGGAAAAAAATGTTGGAACATGAAAAGTGCTTCATGTGAAGAATTTTGTGACGAAGCAGTGGTTATCAAACTTTGCATATTTTAAAACTACCATAGCTCATAGCAATTAAATCAGAATTTAGGGGATTAGATGCAGGCATTAGTATTTTTAAAAACTCAATAACAGGGAGCAGATGTAGCTCAGTGGTTGAGTGCCTGCTTCCCATGTATGAGGTCCTGGGTTCGCTTCCCCTGTACCTCCTATTTAAAAAAAAAAAACTTAGTTATTCCAATGTACAGCCAAGTTTGAGCACCAGTGGGCTAAAGGAGCTTTTAAAAGTTTATTTCATCTCCAGCTGAAAAAGGTTCATTAAACACAATTTCCAAAAGCCCTGGTCTATTAGTTAATTTTGCAGGTGTGGAAGATGGGGTTATTGGAAGGATACTTGTTACTTAATAACAAATTCCTTAAGTGTGCAAAATAAAATCCACCTAGCCTAAAAGAGTTCATGCAGTTTCTAAAAGTTTTTGACAGCCAAGAAACAACTTAAGCACAGGGAGGATCTGGCTTATTGTGAGGAAATAAATCCAAGATTTAAAATGCTTTTTAATTTAAAGCATATGTGTACCTCTGGGCCTGAAAACAAGCCTAGACCCATCACTTGTGGGGAAGGGTCCTCACAGTAGATAGAACTGAGTTGCAGTACAATATTATTAATACTTGAAAGTTTAGAGGAGGGGAGCAGATGGAGCTCAGTGGTTGAGTACCTGCTGCCCATGTATGAGGTCCTGGGATCAATTCCCACTACCTCAAGAGAGAAAGGGAAGGAGAGAGAAAATAGAGGAGAAATTTGATTTGTGGGGGAGGTTGTAGGTGGCCAAGAGAAGGTCAGTGGGCAGGCAGGAAAAGTTCTATTTCTATGGCTTCTTTCTGCTTTGGAGAGAGCAGAACTAGCCCATAGTTCTGATTAGTCAGAACAACTCCCCTGCCCCCCCCCCCCCAAAAAAAGACCCAACAATGAAAATTTCTATTTTGTCAAGAAATTAGAATGTGCCATATTAAATTAATCTGCCTTGATACTTAGGATAATTGGGTATTTGTGGTATGTTTCTTATAGAAGCACTGTAATCTAAGGTGGTGTGGATTTTGCCTCTTCTCTAGGGGACATCACTTCTTTAAGTAGAACTTTTTCTCAATGAGTCCACATGAGATTTTTAAAAGACTTTTTATTTGGAAATAACTATAGATTCACAGAAACTTATAAAAAATGTATGGGGAGATCCCATGCACCCTTCACCCAGCCACCCCCATGGCAACATCTTATATAATTAGAGTACATTATCAAAACCAGGAAATTGACATTGGTGTTCTCCACTTTGAGGAGTAGATAACATAGCTTTTGCAACATAAAGTGGCTTTTTTTAGTCTTTTTCTTCATGGGATAATTATAGGTGCTTTTCTCAATAACTTTTGAGTAGGTAAAGTATGCTTACTTGTATTATTTTTAGGAAGTGAAATAAATATATATTCCAAAAGCATGAAAATCTGTTACTGGTTGTTCTTGGTCATATCCATCAATTTCAGCACAATAGCAAAGGATTGAATGCTAGAAAGTTCTTTTTCTGCTAAATCTCAGAATGTTTCTTGTTTAACTTCTGTCTCAACTACCAGTAAGCACCCCACAAACATTTGTGCTAAATTGTCCTGGTTCCCCAGCATTTGAGACCTGCTCAATCAATGCATCTTTCTAGTTCCTAAAATAGTGAGAAGACTGTAGACCTCCCAGGGGAATGCTCTGATGTATTAGAAGTGACTAGACATAAAAACATTCTCTTAATGTCATATTCTAAGCATTAAATCAACATATTTAGTTCTTCACTCACATTTTTTAGGTTATTACTATCTCCAGAGGTTAAGGATACATAATTCTGTCTACCATTCACATGGCATGAGAATTTAAATTATTTTTGTGCTTAGGATGTCAAAGCTAAGGTCTTTAGGATTTGCTGATCAGTCTACAATCTAGGAAAACAGTTGGTATTTGCGTTTTGTTCTAATACCTGCGCCCTACTATCTTCCTTAAAAACTCTTATTTTGAGTACCGTTTTTGGCAAGAGTTCTATAAGAAAGAAGAGTTTCTAAAATTCGTTCTGGTTAATTTCAGAGTCGGTAATCTCAGCCCCCCGATCAAGTAATGGGATATGTGATCTTGCCAGAGGTAATTGTGGTTTTTGTTAGGACTTTAATATAGTGAGATTCAGCGAAGCATCCATTTGACAAACCCATTGTCTCGGAAAGCATGATTTGAAAAAGTCAATTTATTTAAAAACCAACTAGCTAGAAAACACTTAAGTCTTAAATATTCTGAAAAAAGGTAGTCACCAACCTACTTTGTAAAATTCATGAATGAGCAGAGAAGGAAGATAGTCAACATTAATGACTATAAAATGAGAACCAGAAAGGAGGCTGGATTATTTTCAATTAAAAAATAAACTAAGGGAGCAGATGTGGCTCAAGCAATTGGGTACCCACCTCCCACATGGAAGGTCCCAGGTTCGGTTCCAGAGCCTCCTAAAGAAGATGAGCAGGGAAGCGGCTGTGGCTCAATCAGTGGGGCTCCCATTTACCATATGGGAGGCCCCGGTTCGGTTCCCGGGGCCTCCTGGTGGGGGCAGACCCGCCCGCACGGCGTGGTTGGCTGACCCAGCGAGCACAAGCAGCAAGGGGGGGATAAATTAATAAATAAATAAAATCTTTAAAAAAAAAAAAAAAAAAGAAGATGAGCAGACAGACAAGGGAGCCATCATGGTGGGGAAGGGAGGGGAAATTTTTTAAAAAGCTGTAAAAAATAAACCAAGGAGCGGATGTAGCGTGCCTACTTCCCCATGTATGAGGTCCAGGGTTCAATCCCCCTGGAACCTCATCAAAAAAATATAATAATCTTTATGGAAAAGTAATCCTGAACATAGATTTTAAATGTTAGGATAGAAAAAACAAGGTTGTGTCAATATGTACTCCTACCTCCAGCCCAGTCAAAAAAGCAATGAATCAGCCTCAAGTGAATTGAACCAACTACAAATGTGTTTTGAATAACTATACAGAAATTAATAAAATATTCAAGCCAAAAACAGTCCCTTCAATGTTTAATACAGCCCCAGAAAGCCGTGGTTAAAGATGGCAAGTTGAATAATTCTAGGAGAGTGTCAAAAATGTAATGTAAGCCTTTTCTTGCCTAACTGCTCTTGCTAGAACTTCCACTGAATAACTGTGGTGACAGTGGGCATCCTTTTCTTGTCCCTGGGCTCCTGATCTTAGGGGGGAAACTTTTAGTCTTTGACCATTAAGTGTTATCTGTGGGTTTTTCATATATGCCCTTTATCATATTGAGAAAATTCCTTCTATTCCAAGTTTTCTAAGTGCTTTTATCGAGAAGGGGTACTAGATTTTGTCAGATGCCTTAATGCCTTTTCTACATCAATTGAGGTGATCATGCAGTTTTCCCCTTCATTTTATTAATGTAGTGTATTACATTAATTGATTTTTCTTATGTTGAACCAGCCTTGCACACTTGGGATAAATCCCACTTGATCATGGTGTGCAATTCTTTTAATGTGCTGTTGGATTCAGTTTGCTAGTATTTCGTGGAGGATTTTTGCATCTGTGTTCATAAAGACTATTGGTCTGTAATCTCCTTTTCTTTAGTATTTTTTTCTGGCTCTGGTATGAGGGTGGTGTTGGGCTCATAGGATAAGTTAAGAAGTATTCTTCAGGTTTTTTGGAAGAGTTTGTGCAATTTAAAGCCATCTGGTCCTGGGCTTTTGTTGGGAGGTTTTTGGTTACTGATTCGATCTCTTTACTAGTTCTTGGCCTGTTGAGATTCTCTATTTCTTCTTGAGTCAGTGTAGGTAGTTGGTATTTTTGTAGGGGTTTGTCCATTTCATCTAGTTTCTCTAAATTGTAGGCATACAATTGTTCATAGTATCCCCTTTCTTTTTTATTTTTTGTTGAGTTGGTAGTAATGTCCTTGCTTTCATTTTTTATTCCAGTTTTTTGTGTCCTCTTTTTTTCTTTGTCAGTCTAGATAAACAGTTGACAATTTTATTAATTTTTTTCAAAGAACCAACTTCTGATTTCTTTGATTCTTTCTGTTGTTTTTCAATTCTCTATTTTTATTTATCTCCTCTCTAATCTTCATTAATTCCTTTCTTCTGCTCGCCTTGAGTTTAGTTTGTTCTTCTCTCTCTTGTTTTTCTAGTTGTGAGTTTAGGTCTCTGATTTGAGATCTTTTTTTTTTTTTTCATTTTTCAAAATATATTTTTATTACAGAAGTTGTGAACTTACAAAACAATCACACACATATGTGGAACACCCCTTCTCTTTCTTCTTTTTTAATGTAAGCATTTAATAGCTATAAATTTCCCTCTCAGCACTGCCTTTGCTGTATTCCAGAACTTTTGGTATGTTGTGTTTTTCATTTTCATTCACCTGAAGATGTTTCCTAATTTCCTTTGTGATTTCTTCTTTGACCCAATGATTATTAAAGAGTGTGTTGTTTAATTTCCACATATTTATGAATATTCCAGTATTCTCTCTGTTTTTTAATTCCTAACTTTGTTCCGTAGTGATTGGAGAGGATACTTTGTATGAGTTCCATATTTTTAAAATGTATTGAGACTTGTTTTTGTGACCTAACATATGGTCTACCCTAGAGAATGACCTGTGTGCACCAATTAGAAAGGAAGAAGTAAAATTTTCCCTATTTGCAGATAACATGATTCTATATAGAGGAAAATCCTGAAAATTTCACAACAAAGCTGCTAGAGCTAATAAATGAATTCAGCAGTGTTGAGGGTACAAGATCAATGTACAAAAATCAGTGGTGTTTTTATACACTAATATAAGCAATCTGAAAAGGAACTCAAGAAAAAATCCAATGACAATAGCATCTAGAAAACTTAAATATCTAGGAATAAATTTAACCAAGGATATAAAAGACTTACACATGGAAAATGACAAAACAGTCCCAAAAGAAATCAAATAGGACCTAAATAAATGGAAGAACATTCCATATTCATGGATTAGAAGGCTAAATATTAAGAAGTCAATTTTTACACAAAGTGATTTACAGATTCAGTGCGATCCTAATCAAAATTCCAATCTCCTCCTTTGGGAAAGTCAATCACATTTATATGGAACGGTAAAGGGCCCCAAAATAGCCAAAACCACCTTGAAAAAGAAGAACAAGTTGTAGGAATCACACTTCCCGATTTTATAACTTATTTCAAAGATAACAGTAATCAAAACAGTATGGTACTGGAACAAGAACAGACATAATAGACCAATGGAATCGAATTGAGAGTTCAGAAATAAACCCTCATATCTATGACCAATTGATTTTTGACAAGGATGCCAAGTCCACTTAATGGGGAAAAAATAGTCTCTTCAACAAATGGTGCTAGGAAAACGGTATCCACGCATAAAAGAATGTAGGTGGGCCCCTACCTTGTACCATATACAAAAATTAACTGAAAATGGATCAAAGACCTAAGTATAAGAACCAAAACTATAAAACTCTTCTAAGAAAACATAGGGAAGCATTTTCTAGACTTTGTTTTAGACAGTAGTTTCTTAGGCTTACCACCAAAAGCACAAGCAACAAAACTAAAATAAATGGGACTTTTTATAAGTAAAAACTTTAGTGCATCAAAGGACTCTACCATGAAAGTAAAACAACAGCCCACACAATGGGAGAAAATATTTAGAAACCATATATCTGATAAGGATTTAATATCCAGAATATATAAAGAACTACAACTCAACAACAAAAAGACAAACAGCCCAATTAAAAAATGGGCAGAGGGCTTGAATGGACATTACTCCAAAGAAGATATACATACAATAGGACATGAGAGATGCTCACCATCATTAGCCATTATGGAAATGCAAATCAAAGCCACAATGAGATACTGCCTCATTTTCTATTATTTAAATAAGAAAATAACAAGTGCTGGTAAGGATGCAGAGAAATAGGAGCCCTCATACATTGTTAATGGGAATGTAAAATGGGGTAGCCAGGAAACGGATGTGGCTCAAGAGGTTCGGCGTCCGTCTACCATATGGAGAGACCGGGGTTCGATCCCTGGTACCTCCCGGTAAAAAAAATAAATAAATAAAATAAAATAAAATGGGGTAGCCTCTGTGGAAAACAGTTTGGTGGTTCCTCAGAAAGTTAAGTAAAGAATTGCTGTAAGACCCAGCAATCCCACTTCTAGGTATATACCCCAAGGAATTGAAAGTATGGGCTTAAACAGATAATTGTACAATATTCATAGCATTATTCACAATAGCTAAAAGGTGGAAGCAACCCAAATGTCCATCAGCCAGCAAATTAATGGATAAACAAAATGTGGCTATACATACAATGGAATATTATTCAGCCATAAAGGAATGAAGGTGTTGGGTTTTTTTTTTTTTTTTTTTTTTTTTTCAGGAGGTACTGGGGATTGAACCTGGAAACTTGTACATGGAAAGCAGGCAATCAACCACTGAGCTATACCCGCTCGCCAAGGAATGAAGTTTTAATACATGTGACAACAAGAATCAAACTTGAGGACATCATGTTGAGTGAAATAAGCCAGGCACAAAAGGACAAATACTGTATGAACTCACTTATATGAAATAATTTGAATATATAAATTTACAAAGTCAGAAACTAGAATACATATTACCAGGGGATGGAAATGGGGAATTAATCCTTAATTGGTACAGAGTCCCTGGAAAAGTTTTGGTAATGGATGATGGTGATGGTAGCACAACATTGTGAATATAATTAATACCTTGAATTGTATATTTGTGTTTCAAAGGGGAGACTTTAGGTTGTATATATGTTACAAGAATAAAAACAACATGGAACTGTACAGCACCAACAGTGAACCTTAAAGTAAACTATGGACTATAGTTAATACTATAATTATAGTAATATTGTTTCATTAGTTGTGACAAAGTAACCATAGTAGTGTGAAGTGTTAATAATAGGGAAAATTGTGTGTGTGAGGAGGGTATGTGGAAATTCTGTACTTTCTGCATGATTTGTCTGTAAACCACAACTTCTCTAATTAAAAAAAGAAAAAAAAAGCAATGTATTGTGTTGACCTGAAAAAGACAAAAGTAGGTCAAAGTCTTAGTAACCAACTACCAAATAAGTTATACTATGTGCCAAGTAAACACATCGATATGGGATTGTTATAAAGAGTAAATGAGGAGTTGGGGGTCGGATGTAGCTCAACTGGTTGGGCGTCCGTCTCCCATATGGAGGGACCCGGGTTCGATTCCCGGGACCTCCCGGTAAAAAAATAAAAAATAAAAATAAAAAAATAAAAATAAATAAAAATAAAAAAAAAAGAGTAAATGAGGGAATGCATATAAAGTTTATATCATAAGGCTTGGCACATAGTTAAAGGCTCAATAAATTTTAACTGGATTTTCTTTACCCATCAGAAAACATATTAACCTATCAGTTTGGACCTAAGTTTTATGCTATCATTGGTACTAAACATGTTAGTGCATGATTATAGTAAAAACAAAATTTAAAAATATGTAAATCAGAATGCCATTCTTAAGCTAAGAAATAATTCTTTTTCAGTAAAACAGTAAGTTCATGACTTTGTTAAAAGCTTATGATTCCTGAGTAATATAGCTAATATATTTTGAGCACATATGTGTACTAGGAGTGTGCTGAGCATTTTACACACATTATATTAACTAAACCAGTGGAACAGTACTGTGAGATAGGTACTATTATTATACCCACTTTACAGATGGAAAAGCTGAGGCCAAGAGAGTAACTTGCAAAGAACTATAGCTGGTAAATGGTTAAGCCAGGATGAAATTACAAGACTGCAGAACCCATGAACCTAACCACAGGATGCTACTTAGGAAAGGCATTGATTGAGGGGGAAAAGAGAGGGGCAGCAGATAAGATGATTAGGGATAAAGTGAGGGTAAATAAGAGGAGAGAACATTCTTTCCCAATGATGAATTTCTGGACCAGAAGTAGTTATCAAAGAGGTAGGAATCTGAGCCACGGAAATCAGTAAATGGGGGAGAAAAATATATTTCTAAGTGAAACTAAGAACTGATATTTGAAGGATGAGTCTGGAAAATTTGGAAATGGTAAAACAAAAGATAGTTTGAGAGCATGAAGGTGATATTGTGAGAAATAAAATAATCCTCAAAAGCTCTTGGTAAAAGAAGGAAATGAATAGAAGGACATGTTTGAGGTGGACAGTCTTCTAACTTTTTCATTACCTATACCTGCCCTCAGAATTTCATCAGACATTCCTTTCTTCCTCTGGAGGCTAGCACCTAGTTTTTCCAAATATGGGTGAGCATTAGACTCCTGGTCACTTGGTTTCACTATTTAGGTGGAAATATTCTAAAAGAAGTTCTTGGTCTATAGCAGGGGTTCTTAACAAGGGGTCCATGAACTTGAAATTCAAAAAAACATTATTCTTGTGGGGACGTGTTGGTACAGGTGTGATATATTTATTAAATGATACACCATATAGTGTGGACTTAGTAGGGGGCCATGGTTTTCACCTGACTGGCAGAGGGGTCCGTGTAAAAAAAAGGTTAAGAACTCCTGGTCTGTAGGAATTGTTGGATCCTAAAAAATAACGTGAATTATCTTTTTCTACAGGTGAGCACTTAAAATCTTTAAGTGTGAGTACCATGATCTATTTAACAAATGCAGCATGCATTATTAATATTCTTAAGTAGGTTATCAGAGGTTATTCTTTACAGGTGTGTGTATATACTTTTGGTAAATCTGACCAGGAATTTTTTTTTTTTTTCCTTGAGGTACCGGGGGCCAGAGATTGAACCCGGAACCTCGTATGTGGGAAGCTGGTGCTCAACCACTGAGCCACGTTAGCTTCCCTGAGTTGGTTTTTGTTTGTTTGTTTTGCTTGTTGTTTGTTTTTGTTTTTTCAAGAGGCACTGGGAACTGAACCCAGGACCTCCCATGTGGGAGGCAGGAGCTCAACCACTTGAGCCACATCCACTCCCAAGATATTTTTTATATTTTCATGAGAAGTATTATATTTGCCATATTGTCACAAGCTTATATGTTTCCCCTAAAGCATCAGGCCCTGAAGCAATTGTTAAGACTTGTAGAGCACTTTTCAAATTCACAGGTACATAATTTAATTATCAACCTGATAGGACTATAACTTAGTTTTGCTAAAATGTTCTTTATTTCTTTCCTGCCCATTATTCTTTTTTTTTTTTTTTTAAGGAGGTATCAGGGATTAATCCTGGGACCTCATACATGGGAAGCCGGTGCTCAACCACTGAGCTACACTCACTCCCCCCGTTACTCTTTTTTTTAAAAAAAAAAAAAGATTTATTTATCCCCGCATCTCGTTGTTTGAGGTTGCTGACCCAGGACCTCCCATGTGGAAGAGAGGCGCTCAATCACCTGAGCCACCTCAGCTCCCTGGTTTGTTGAGTCTCTCATGTTGCATCATCTTGTTGCGTCAGCTTGCTGTGCCTGCCCACTGCGCCTGCCTGCCATGCCAGCTTACCCTCTCCAGAAGGTACCGGGAACTGAACACAGGACTTCACATGTGATAGGTGGAGGCCCAACTTGAGCCACATTCGCCTCCCCCATTACTCTTTTTTTTTTTTTTTTTAAAGATTTTATTTATTCATTTATCCCCCCCTTGCTGCTTGTGCTTGCTGGGTCAGCTAACCACGCCGTGCGGGCGGGCTTGCCTTCACCAGGAGGCCCCGGGAACCGAACCCGGGGCCTCCCATATGGTAAACGGGAGCCCTACTGATTGAGCCACAGCCGCTTCCCACATTACTCTTTATTTCATTGTCTTTCCTGGTTTTCTTAGTCCAGAGAAAGTGATCTTGGATTTTGTGAAATCTGTACAAATATTTAGCAGAGTTTATGTAAAAACATCAAGGGATTTTTTAAAAATTCTGTTTTGAAGTATACGTGTTGTTCTGAATGCATATGTCATCAAAACTATGGATCTGCTTTACAAAGGAAAGGTCCAAACTACCAAGAAAATGGCTAACATCAAAGATATGAAAATATAGAATATGTAGGATTTTATCCAAGAAACTGGTTACCAAAATTTTAGCTAATTTTACAAGAATTTTTTTTTTTATTATCCAAACACCCACCTGTAAAATAAGGTTATGAAATTGCTATTTTAAATTGTTTTTTTCTCGAAGATTCTATATTTTGCCATTGAAAACAAAGACACTTTTTAAATAGTGGACCTCCATATGGCAATGAGGCCTGAGTGTAGAACTTTATTTTTTGAATTTTTTAAAATTTATTTTAAATTTGTTTTTATATATTTTTAATATATATATATTTACTTTTTATCCATTTTAAGTACCCCTACCCCTTTTTGCAGTTTTTGTGTCCATTCGTTGGGCAGTTCTCTGTGTCTATATCTGTTTCCCTCCCTCTCCTCTCATCCTTCTCCTCCTGTCTTCAACTGGATTCAATCCTGGGAACCTCTGATGTGGGAGAGAGGCATTCTGTCACGTGCGCCACCTCAATTCCTGGTTTTTCAGCGCATCTCATCTTGGCTCTCCCGTTTCTCTCTCCTGTTACATCATCATCTTGCTGCATGGTTCCACAGGGCCTGACGGCATGCCCACACACCTTCTATATTTTTCTTTATTTTACCAGGAGGTCCCAGGGATAGAACCCAGGTCCCTCCACATGGGAAATGGACACCCAACCATTTGAGCCACATCTGCCCCCTGCTATGTCTCTTAAGGTTGACCAAAGATACCTAGGGTTACAGTCATTTCCCATACAGGATTGTCATATAATAAATCAGGCTTGGTTTATCACCAGCATTCTAAAAACCAGACCTTGGGAGAAAAATGTAGGTTCTTAGGAGAAAAACTAGGTTTGGGGACATGTGCATGGTTTCTAATAGCGAATGTTTAGCCTACCCTGATTATCACAAAATCAGGACAGCAAGAATATTCGCATAGAACTTTATTAAAAAGTACTGGTGTTTATCTCTCCTTGCCATTTATGCTTTGCCTTTTCTCTGATGGCAAAGAAATTGCTGTGTTTTTTTTTTATATCCTAGGAGATGCCTTTGGCCTCTCACTGCATGAATCCGTTTTAGAGCTGTGTATATTCTTATGAAACCATATTTCAAAAAAAGGTTCTTAATGAGCCTTTTCCTGCACAGAATACCAATTAACTGCCTACTTTTAATTGATAATTGGGCATTGACTCCTCAATAGTGCTATCATCATAAACCATAGTCCAGGGCCAACCACCCACCATTCCACTTGATTTTTTTTTTTTTTTTTTTTTTTTTTTTTTGAGGAAGTATGGGGGATTGAACCCAGGACCTTGTACATGCAAAGCAGGCACTCAACCGCTGACAACCATCCACCATTGAAGGATTAGGCAGTCTCTGCAGTATTTGGCTAGACTGTGAACAAGTTTTTGAGAGGGAATAGCACCCACATATACCTTAATGGAAAGAATGACCAGAACTTTGGCAGTGTTAGGACTGCTGAAAGATCATAACCAACTCAGCTTACACTCAGAATGTGTTTCCAACAGAGAAAGAGATATCCTTGGTCGAAACAGGGAAATATAATAAAACAGAATTCTTCCGTTGGCAGAGCATATATATTTATACATTCTTCTGTGTTTAGCTCAGTGGTTAGGGAACACTTCCTGGAAAGACTGTAGTATACAAAACATTTTCAATTTGAGCTTATACATTTCAGTTACTTGGTCCCTAAGACACGGTTCATGGGCCTGGAGGTGGCTTGGCTTAGTCTTTAAAACACACATTAATGAATTTCAGGTTTGGAGAGAAAGCAAGGCTGCTCTGTATCAGATAATCGTGAATTTGAAGTTGTTTCCTATGAATGTTTTATCTAGCTGTGTAATGTCACTCCCCCCCCCCCAGATTGAAACCAGGACCTTGTACGTGTGAAGCCAGCCCAGTGCTCAACCACTGAGCTACACCCACTCCTGTAATGTCACTTTTTTTTTTTTAAGATTTATTTTATTTATCCCCCCCCCTTGTTTTTGCATTCGCTGCCTGCTCTTTGTGTGTTCTTCTGTGTCTGCTTGGCTTCTCTTTAGGTGGCACTGAGAACCCATCCTGGGACCTTCTGGAGTCAATCTCTTGCACCATCTCAGCTCCTTGGTCTGCTGCATCTCTTATTGTCTCTTCTCTGTGTCTCTTTTTGTTGCATCATCTTGCTCTGCCAGCTCTCTGCACGGACCAGCACTCCCCGTGGGCCAGCTCTCCACTCAGGCCAGCTTGCCATGTGGGCCAGCTTGCGTTTCACCAGGAGGCCCCGGGAATCGAACCCTGGACCTCCTATATTGTAGACGGGAGCCCAATCACTTGAGCTACATCCATTCTCTGTAATGTCACTCTTAATAGTGGGTTCTTCTGATGTCCCCACACAGAGAGAACTGATTGTCCTTGCTCAGGATACTTGGTGATAGCCTTCTTTTAAAACTTGGGTTTTGCAGATTCCCTCATTTTTGTAAAGGGCACTTGTGGGAGTAAATAGAAAGACTTCTGAATGCAAGTGGATATAATTAAGGACACTTAAAAATAACATTAAGGTAACCTAAAAAGGATTGGTTTGGGCTGAATATGTTTTTCTTGTCTTGTTTCTCCTCTCAGCTGTTTGAAGTAAAGGAAAATTCAAAGGAAGCATCATCTTTCCTATCTTTTTATGTTGATAATTCCAATAGTAGTTCAGGGATTTTATCTCCTCTGCTCCAGCTAGCAAGCCACCTGAAAAGTCGTGGAAGTGGGGTAGCTGAGATGAGACTTGATTTATGTAGGCCATGAAGAAGTAAACTAATGAAGTCACAGACTCCCCTTAAACAGGGCTACAGAGCTCAAGCGATGGATGATGACTCCCCACCCCCATCTCTGTATACCTTTGCCTGTGCTTACAAAAGTGCAGTTCTAACTAGCTTAGAAGACATGGTTACTCAGCTTTACAGAGGTCTTGCCTTTGCTCACACGAGTCAAAATTTGTGTTAGGCCAGTAGGAATAAATGTTGATTTCACGAATTCCTTCACTTCTAGAAGGTTGGCCATGGACTGTAATTTTCTTATAGAGTAGGAAAATTTCCATTTCTGTGGGTTCTGTTTGTGTGAAGCTGCATTTGTCCCACGTATGCCATTCATCTGTGAGGTTGTGCAAGTCTCCTTCCTAATGTGAGCAATATGGACCAGATGATCTCCTCAGGCCCTTTCTATCTCTCACAGTCTGCAGTTCAGTTTTTTCTGCAAATATGAAGATGGGGCATTATTTGCATTGGTCAGCAAGAGACTATTTAGGTGGTGTAGCTGACAGGCTCTTCCAGCAGATGAATGTGAATGAACAGCAACACTCATGTTCTGCAGAAAGTTCTGTTTTAGGTTTGCTGAAACCATCAGGGGAGATCGTGGGCAATGAAGCTCTTCTAAGTGTTAGGCAGAGGTTGTCAACTGGCAGTGCCCCATCACCACTGGATGCCTTCTGTGTGAGATCATGAGGGGCAGCATGCAGTCTGGTGTCGGAAGGTGTTGGCTTCCTCCGAACTCCTGACCATCCCTACCAATGCACCCCCCTTGCCTTAACAGCCTTTGGAGAGTTACTTCAGAGTTCTAAAACTTGCTTGGTCATTTTTAAATGAGGATAATTCTGTGTTTTAGGGTTGGTGAATAATTTAAAGATAATGTTTGGAAAGTGTCCAGCGAATAGGTAGAGCTTGATAAATAGACAATTAAAACCAAAACAGCAATTTGTGAAAACATTTGAAAACCAGGGTGGGGAGATGGCTAATATTTGTGTAGTGTGTAATATTTCACAGAGCACTTTAGGACATATTATCTTTTACTCCTTCAGCCTTGTTTTACACATGCAGAGATACCAGGAAGTTTTCCAAGGTCATCACACCTGGAAACAGTAGCGCTGAGACTCAGGTCTTCTGATTCCATACTGTTGTATTCCTTTAACAGTGTACCACCAACATACCAATTAATTCACACACTTAATTGATATATTTTAGAGTTGAGGTTAAGCCCCTGATGGTTCTGAAAAAGGAAATAAATTATCAGAATTGGTAATAGTGCCTATTTTGGGGGTTTCTCCTTGTTCCTTTTTCACATGACTACAGCCATACAGACTGCCCTTTAAGACAAGTCCAGGGAGCCCTGGCCTGTCACTCCTCACTCTGCCCTCTTATGGGATCTTAACTCCGATACAGCTCCTGGGGGTAGCTGGAAGATTTGAATATCTCTGGAATGTCACTGTCCAGTTTCGAAATAATTTTATAAATGGGTTTCTTCCAGGAAGGATCTGAGTCTTTCCCTGCGGAGACAGCCCTGAAGAACTCCTGTAACGTCAAGCTGGCGATTTCCAAGAAGCAATCTGGGATCTGCATTCCCAAAGAGACCCACAAGAAAGAAGAGCCGTGAGGCTGTGAAGCTCTGCCGTCGCACAGACCTCACTGCTCCATGCTACCTGTTTCTTGGGCATTCTTGCTCTAGGCGTCCATGATTTTTGTTGCCTTAGGAATCCCCTGCCCCCTCATCAAACACAACCCTTAAAATAGCAGTTCCAATGAGACAGCCCTGGGAGAAAGCTGTTTCCATGTATAGGTGACTTTTTAATAAGTGACTCAGATTTGATTGAAATTAAATCTGTGGTTCACAAGAGGTTTTTAGTATCCTTTTCCTTAGTGCCTGATGTGGAAGGGAGTGCCCCCAAGCTTATGACTGTCATACCTCCTTCCACCACCTTTTGGGGGCTGGACCCCGGGGGGTTTGGAATCATCTCTGCTTCCAAGGCAACCAGGAGGGGGTCTCAAGAATCGGCCAGGACCCCCACCCAGACTGGCACCATAAATGATGGGCCCTCCCACAGCTCCTTCAGATCCAGCCTGGCCTGGCTAAATGACCAGTTCCGTGGGGAAAGATGTGGCAATGCTACCCTTTTCACTTTCACCCTGATCCTGAGAGACTCAAGAGACTTGGTCCATTTTCCCCACAGGTAACCTTAGGTTCCCAAACATCTCGTGATTGAGCATCTGACCAGTTGATGCCAGCAGTTCTTCCTTTTCTTGGAGGTATCAATAGACTGCCCCCTGTGATCACAGTCATCTGAGAAGGGCAAGAAGAGGGAAGTATATTCTGTGTCCACATACAACTGGCTCTTACAGAATAAGATGCCAGTATAACAAAAAGTTGTCGGTTGCATATGAGAAAAAGTGTGACTCAATTAGGAGTTCACACCAATGAAGCTTAAGTCACTTGCTTGCCCTTTACTGACGCTTTACCTCTAAGGTGCCACCAGCGTGCCTTCACAGAGATCCCCAGAAGGACTGAGAAGCTTGAATATTATTATTTCCAGAAAGGATTTGAGGTGACTTACCATAAAAAGTCCATGAATAATAAAACTGTTCAAATTAGAATAAAGATATGAACCAAGTGATGAAAATAACAGTGTGGTTGTACAGAAAACCTAAACCCAGGCTAGGTGCTGCAACTGAGCACAGAACTTAGTCCTGCGTCTCCTGGCACTCAAGGCCAAAAGGTAAACAAATTGTGCAACTTGATAGTTACAGAGTCCAACATGGCAGACCTCTGCCTAATTTCAGAATGAAGACTGGCTGTGTATTCAGTCTCCTTTGTCCACCTGACGCCCAAGAGAAGATGTTGAGGCTATAATCTTTTGTGGGTGATTGGCCCTAGGCTGCAATGGCTTCTCAGTGACTTGAGGACATACATAAAAGAGAATCTTCTTTAAAACTCCAATCACAAAGGGAAGGCATCGACCAGACCTCATGGGACCCACATATGTGGACTTACCTCAAAGTCATTTCCCTTGTTATAGTGCATATTGAGAGCTCGGAAAAGCTCCGAGTCGCGGAAAACCACCAGCATTTTGGGATTCGTGACTCCTTCTGAAATCGCTTGCCGAGCAAATTTCTCCATTTGGATGTAATAAAATTCACGAAAGTTGCTGAACCACTTGATCATCTGGGAGGTAATGCAGCGGTTGAACTGTACAAACAATGGGGCCCATCAAGTCAGACGTTTGCCATGAGGTGCTCAAAGCAGAACTGCCAGCTTCCACCTCCACACAGGGGTTAATAAGAATGGCTTCAACCAACATTAGAGAACTTCTGAAAAAGAAGCCACGGCTGTTTTCTAAGTCTATCAGTTATACATAGAAAAATCTGAATTAGCTACATTGCCCACTAGAAAATAAATGTTTTTTTTTTTTTTTTTAATATATACTAGATTCATGAAGGTTATGAAAAACTTCCTGGTGTGTCACTGTGACTATGGGAGACTCCACTGGCCAGTGTGATGCCTGCTCTGCTGCACCAGGGGGACTGCATGGTAGCACTGGAGCCTTGTGCCAGAGTAGAGGCCCAACGGAAGCGGTAAGGGTGTGGGTCAGAAAGTATTAACAGCCCCTAACCCAACACCCAGGGTAAAGGAGGCCCTCGGAAGCTTTTTGTGAGAACAGGTGAGGTCTGGTTCCAACAATCAGAGCTTGATTTTCCTTATTGTTACCCTTGATCCGTATGTACCATCACTCAGCTTTGAAACACAGGAATTTTACTGTAAATTCAACAGAGTCAGACTTTTGTCCCCAGCAAAGACAGTGCACTAGGTCAGAGGTGCCATTCACTAGTGTTTCTCTCCCTCCCCGCCCCCCTACTCATAGTTTCTGGGTAGAGCTACAGCACGAAAGCTTAGAAGTTCAGATACCCAACCTTCCTAACCCACAGTTACTCATGGTTATTCAGACAGAGGCTCAGCCCAGACCTGAAAATTGCACAGATTCCGTCCACAGCACAAAGGGCAGCTACACTACACAGATGATAATCTAAGACTTGCCTCATCGCAAGCAAAACTCACTACGACTTGGGAGTTTTGCAGAAGCTGAAACTCAGTTGAGTGACTTTACCTCAACATCAGGGAAATAGGCCTTCAGGAGGCTGGAGCTCGGGTATCGTGTGAAGAAAAACATTAGTTTGGCCTTCTTCAAGTGGCCAGGATTTAGACCCTCCTGGATTTATCCCAGTGTCAAGGAAAATTAACACTTTAAAACATCAGTTTATCAAAAATTCTATCAAATTATCCAAATAGTGAATTGTCCTGTTCTTTGTGGTCTTTTTTTTTTTTTTTTTTTTTTTTTTTTCTGGCTGAACTGTGTATTTGCTCCATTTTTTTGTCTGTGGCAATCCTTGTCAGATAAATTTTCCTTCCTGGATGCTGGGTACCATATACCATATGTGCACAGTAAAGTTACAGAATTTAAAGAACATTTTGATATGTAAAGGTCAAATGGCATATATGTATCAAATAGTTTGTTGTACTTTGTGTGCGTGTGCTTTCAGAATGGGATGGGGAGAGATGGCAGCTCTATACTAGATAAACCATTTTGAGACCCCAAGTAGAGATTTACTTTTCCTCTCTGCCTCAGTTTCCTCATCTGTAAAATGAGAGGTATCAACTAAATGGTCCCCATCCTGGCACTCATTCTTATAATTGCCTTTACAGTGTTTAAACCAGCAAGCATCTAACCAGACTCTGAGAACTGGATCACATTTTGCTTTTGTTAGAAAGGCTTGAACTGCTGGACTGCACCTCCTCTCCCTTTGTCTGGCAGAACTTTTTCTCTTCCTTCACATCCCAGCTTAGAGGCTCCCTCCTCTGTGAAACCTTTCCTTGCCAAATTAGGCCTTCCTTACCCTGGGCCACCAAACCTCTGTTGTAGCAATGACCTTATTGGAATTTTTACTGCATGTTTGTCTCCCCACTGAGACTGTGAGCTCCTTGAGGGCAAGGACCTTATCTTTCCATCTTTGTATCCACATGCCTAGCCCAGTGCTAGGAACTTAGTAGGTGCTCAATAAATGTTTGTTGGATGAAGGAGCAAGTGAATAATTTAAAAGTCAACATTAATCCATACTCAAATATGAAAATTATTTTCCAAAACATACCTCACTTTGGAAACAGATTCCTTCCCCTCTAACAAGAGCAGAGAGCAATGGTGTGACTGTCTGGCACCAGTTGGGAGGGAAATAAATATTCTTACACAAGAACACTTAGCATTTCCCAGGACAATCCTCAGGACGGGTGAGAAACATTATACCGAGTCACCTTGGATATCAGGTCTGAGTACTATAACTTTACAACAATCAAGACTTCTCAGTAGGATAAAGCAGCTTAGCCAGGGAAACCAAACCGTCTTCAGTTATAGCTGATCCAGGCACCCAAGCTGCTACCCAGAAGACCTCAGCCTCCCCATTGGCCCTACTTCTAATCTCCCTTAGGTTCGTAAGTGCTGTGGAACAAGTCCCTGCTGTGAGACAAAAAATCCAGTTTCAGAAACTGACTTTGCCATCTATTTGCTATGTGACCTTGGGCAAGCCACTTAACTTCTCTGGGCCTCATTTCCTCATTTCTAAATTTATAGTGTAGTGGTTAAAGGCTTGTGCTTGGCAATCAGATCCTGGGTTTAAATCCTGGCTCTGTGCTTGTCTTTGGGCAAGTTAGTTTGCTTCTCTGCCCCTGACTCTGAAATACCTGATCCTACAGTGGATGCTTGAGGATTGAGAGGTAATATAAGCCCACAATCCCTTATCTGAAACCTGGGCCATATGGGTTTTCAGATTTCAGGATTTCTGTTATTTTCCAAAGGCTGGGGTATGTGCCATATATTAGCTAACCCCCATAGCAGCATCTGTGGCAGCATCTGTGAGCTGATAGATTAATATTCCCTTATCAAGGTGTATGACTATTACACTAAGTGGGAGAAAGTCCATAGATAGCCCCCAATCAGTGCAGGTGTTGTTTTGCCACCAAAAAAGTTCACATCAACTGAGGGGAATAAAAATCACGGGGAATGTCTGAGCTGTTTGGATTTCAGAATTGTGACCCAGTGGTGATGGCCACATACATATGAACTGCTCACAGCAGTGCCTGCCGCAGAGGAGGTGCTCAATGAATGCCACTCTCATTTTTATCTTGTCACCCGCCCTGCCTATTTTGCAGGATGTCATGTGAATGTGAGTTCTTTTGCACTTTAAAGCAGCTTGCGTTTAGGTGGCTTTCAGGAGACACAGGAATAAATCTGTAATGCTGGAACATAGGTAGAAGGCAGAAGGGAATTGTTGAGAGGCCAGGGTGCTGCACGGGGCCCCCAAATCCTTCCAGAGATAGCCGAGTATCTCACCCATGCAGCCCTCTCACCATGTACCCACCCATGGAGGTCTCCCTTAGGAATGGGTCCCGGAAACCTGAAGTGCTCCGAGTCCAGTCCTCATTTCACAGGGCAGGAACAAGCATGTAAGTGGGTGCCCAACAAATATCGGCATGCCCCCTTCCCCAGGAAAGCACAGCCAGGAAGCAGATTGGCAGCCTTTCTTGCACAGAGCTGTTGCCCAACAGGAAAACCAATCTATTCTTGTATCTTCATACCTGCAAGAAGATTCTTTGCTATCTGTAGAGGTGTTTTTAGTGAAGATTTTATAGTTGCTCACTGCCTCCCTAGGAAAGCAGTGCTGGAACTTTGGAGGGCTGTTTCCAACACCTGTGACCAGCAGGGGGCGCTTGGAGCATTTGGGACCCCAGAGACTGCCCCTAGCTTGGTGAGCTGCTCCCACCTCCACTCCATTCCATTCTGTGGCCCTCACTACAGCTTGCCAGGCAGAGGACCCTACTATTTATACCTGGATATACGACTTCACAGACTCCTGGAAACCCAGTTCAGGGCTGCCCGTGGCTCGTGAAAAAAACAACATCTAAAATGTTTTCTAAGGAACTTTAGTCCTTCAAGATGCTTGTTGGAAAAAGGGTTCTTGGTCATAGGAGCTTAGGACTGCATACATTCCTCTCTTAGAGCTTTGCAGTGGACTTCAGTGTGTTAGAGGTTCTGAGAAGTCCTGCAGTAAAGAAGTTAACCCAATATTTACCCAAGCTGCTATTCCTTCTAATTCAACAACAATTAATATCCTGAGGTTTACTCTGGAAAACACTGCTTAGAAGAGTGAAGTCTGCCCAAGGGTTGCAAAGATGATGCAATAAGATCCAGGCCCCTGCAGAGCAGCCTGGGCCCCTCAGCCTTCCCCAAGTGCCCAGCCTCCAAGCTGCAGCCCTCTCCTTGGAAGCTGCTCCTAAAATGGAAGGCTTCTTCCCCTTCTAGCTGCCTCTGAGGGTCTAGTCCATGAAAAAAAATTTCCCTTATCTGCTCCAGAAGCTCCCAGTCTTTCAGATGTTCCCCACGAGTCACCTAAACAGTGCAGGCTTTTTGCCCATAGAGCTATGGGATTGGGGAGCCATGCCTTGGATGAGGTCATTCCTTTGACCCTTTCTGCCTAGGTGTAAGGGAAGCTGGCAACCAAATTATGGGGTTCTTCCTTCCATAGGGTATTTATTGTATTTGGGAAACCCATTGAGTTTAAAAACAAACCAACCAACAACCAAAACACCTTCAGACCCAAAGTCAGTAATGGTGGAATCTGATGTGTCACAGAAGAAAGCAAATGAACCTTCCCAGCATCCTTAAGTAACAAAATGTGGTCACCACTTTTTTGGGAGCCTGATGAGCTCTAGGGAAGAAAGGCCCAGAAACAATCAACAGTAAGAAGACATCTGGAAGCAAAGCCATTCCCTATGACATATAGTTATTTACTACGCCCTCCTCATTATCTTCTAGAATTCCTGTTTCTCTCAGCAGTGATAATGGGAACCTCAATTACCAGTAAAGGATATGTGGACTGAAGACACAGGAAGTGTGTCGGTGACAGCCTGCAGACCTCCTTGTTCCATCTTCACAGAGGGAAGAAGGGGCAGACTTTCCAGATGGGCTGAGGTGAAGGACAGGGGGTACTGTTGCTGGCTTAGAACTGGTGGGTGCAGTTTGACCGCTCCCCAAGGTCCCACAGCAGCCTCTGAGAAGAGGTGACTTCCGGAAGACGAGTCTTGGGGAGGACTGCTGCTCCAATGGCCACTGTGTCCACAACTCAGTAGCTGGCTAAGAATCTGAGTTTCTTCCATGATAGAAGGCACAGTCAAGGGATGGCTTGTGGAGGGACCCTGATAAGGTTTAGGGATCATTCTTGGAGAGACAGGGTACTTAGGAGGCTCTAGGGGCTTGGTCAGGGCTAAGTTCCCCAATGGGACCCCAGCTTGTGGCTGGACTCTCCTCAGCAAGGCAGCCAGAGGAAGTGGATCTTTGCAGGCACCTCCTTCAGGAGGTGAGGGCTCGCCTCTACCCTCTGGCACTTGCCCCTGGAAGCTTCTCTCCATCGGAGTCAGGTGTGATGGATCCACTAGAACCTTTTGTAGAACTGAGTCCACAGCCTGGGACACTGCTCTGGTCAGTTCTTTCCTCAGAATCTCCAGCAAAGCCCGTGCTCCAGAAGGAAGGAGACTGAGTTCCTCAGACTGGTATTCGACCTCAGATGCTCTGTGTTTTCCTGCCCTGGAGAGGTCCCCGGTGGACCCCTGCTGGTGGTCCCTGTCCAGAGCCCAGGCACTGGCCGCACAGCCATTCCTCTGCTTTACTTTCAGAGGGCTCTTCCCCTTCTCAGGATCTTCAGGGCCCTGGGCTGTGTCCCCAGGCCCAGCAGCCTGCTGAATGTGGTCTTGCAGGTGTCTCAGCTGTTGCTTCAGCAAGTGAAGCTGTTCCCTCACCCGAGGGCCCCCTGGCCCCTTCCTGTTGCCCCAGTCCCCAGCAGGGCCTGGCTTTAGAAGGCCTTGCTGCAAGGGAAGGCTCTGCTTCCTTCTCCGTTCCCGGGCCTTCTCCGGGCGGCATGGGCTGTCCCTGGCTGCAACTTTGCCGGGCCCCAAGGGGCCGGGGGAGAGGCTCATGCCCTGGACGATAGTCTCCACTCTGGCCCTCTTTGCCTGGATGTTCTTGTCCCCAAAACAGTCAGGGTCGGCAAGACTGGAGCTGGAGACCCGGCTCCAGGGAAAGGGGGAGTCTCTGCCCAGCTCCTGACCATATGGGTTTCTCCCACTTTCCCAACAGGGTTCCGCCAGGCAGGACAGAGTCCGGGACTGAGGAGAAGGCAAGACGGAGTTTGGATCCATCTCCTGGCTCCACAGAGGCACTTGCTCAGAGGCCGTATGGTTAGGCGGGGCTCCAAGAGGAAGCCAAGGGCTTCAGGACTCCCTCCTTCTGATCTTCGCAGCTGAAGTGCACTCAGAGTGAGAATGGGGCTGCTCTTTGCACTCAGAAGGGTGAAAAGTAGCAGGTGCAGAGGAAGGATTCAGACGCTGGGGTGCCAGGGCTGAAAAACCTCCTGGGAAGTCTCCTGAAATTAGAAACAGGAAGAAGACAGTATATGCGACTTGCACAGTCAAGCTCTTCAAACTTCAATGTGCAACTGAATCACCTAGGGATCTTGTTAAAGCGCAGGTTCCAATTCAATACAAGTGGGGTGGGGCCGAGATTCTGCGTTTCTAACCAGCCCCCAAGGTGCTGCTGCTGCTGCTGATTGGGATCACACTTTGAGGAGCAAGGCCAGAGAGTCCCAAGAGAGGTCTCGGGGAGACATATCTTCTACCTGGTCATGATAATAGCGGCAATAGCAATGATGATAAGAGCTAACTGAGCATTTGCTAGGCATTGTGCCAAGAATTTTATGTCCATTACCTATTTTAATTCTCACAACTCCATGAGAACGTTGTCATTCCCATTTTACAGGTAAGGAAACAGGCAAATCTCAGCTCCTCTGCAGCCAGTGGGGTCTAGGCAGGCCACCGAGATCTGCAGACTTGGCCACAGCTTCCACCTGGAGCTGCTGGGTGAGTGACAGACACCCAATACAAGTTCCCTACATTCCACTCAGGGTAGTATCAAGGGGCAAATGCCACTGCTGGAAAGAAGGCTAGGTCTTTGAGGCAGAATAAATAGAAAGTTCTTGCTTTGACTAATTGAGATATTTGTAAATTACTAAAATAAAAATAGATGACTTGTCAAACAAATATAAATGAAAGTATTAGCTGTCACCAAATTTATATCAACAGGTTAAATAGTTTTCTTCCTTTGGGAGAAACATTTTTTAACTTCCTATGATAATTTGATAGTGAATATATATTATTTGTGTAATCTAAAAAATTATTTTCAACAGATTTTATCATCTAAGAAGCTAGACTGAATCATAGGGTGTAACTTAGCTGCTTTTTAAATAATAATGATCATTAAACCAGCAGAATTGATATTCTAACCAAAAGAAGCTGTACAAAAATTATACAAGACTATCTTTTTTTAAGTAGACTCCAGAAAGAAAAGGGGACTGGTTATGGTTATTCTGACTACTGCTGAACATTTCCTCCTTAAACTCAATATTTTCAAACTCATACTTGACAGCTGCCCCCGTCACTCTGCTTCACCCCTTATACTACCAATCTTGCTGTTCCAGGCAGAAGTAGAAGTATCTCTTTGACTCCTGCTCTACTCCTTATCCTCAACATTGATTTTTTTTAAAAGATTTATTTTATTTATTTATGTCTCCCCACCCCCTCATTATTTGTGTTTCCTGTTCATCCTCCTTTTAGGAGGCACCGGGAACCGAACTTGGGACCTCACGTGTGGGAGGGAGGCGCCTCATCGCTTGAGCCACCTCTGCTCCCTGCTTTGTTGTATCTCTCATTATGTTTTCCTGCTTGTGTCTCTTGTTGAGTCAGCTTGCCGCGCCAGCCCATCACGTCTTCTTTAGGAGGCACTGGGAACCGATCCCAGGACCTCCCATGTGGTAGGCAGGAACTCAGTTGCTTGAGCCACATCCACTTCCCCTCAACATTGACTTTGGTCACCAAGTTCATGGCAAAAGTGACTCTGAACTGCATTCCACTACTCCTTTCTCATTATTACTGTCCCAATTCAGGGCCTCATCTGGACAGTTTCAATGCCCTGTAACTGGTTCCCCTTCTTCTAGCCTCTCCCTACTCTGATCCTTCTTGTACATTCATTCATTCAACAAACATGTATTGAGTACTGACAACAGAGCAAATCCTATGCCTATGTAGGGCTTATGTATATGCAAAGGGAGTCAGACTTAATAACATATTCTATAAGGATTGGAAAGCTACATTATGTACGGCCCTTCCGGTAAGATAAATGCTGGTCCCTTGGAGGATTATAAGAGATATGACATGACTCCATTTTAAAAGGATCATTCTCTACTAAATGGAAAACAGACCGGGGCATGGGGTAGAGAGCAAGGGTTGAAGCGCGGAGGCTACTTAGATTTAATCCAGGTTAAAAATGATGATGATGACTTGCACAAAAGTTGTAACAATGAAAGCAGGAAGTCATATAGACTCTGGATATATATTGAAATTGGAGCCAGTGGGATTTGCTAACAGATTGGATATGGGATATAAGAGAAAAAGAAACATCACTGATGACTTCAAAATTTTGACCTGAGCAACTGGAAGGATAGAGTTTCATGAACTGAGATGGGGAGAACTGCAATAGAACAGGTTTCAAGGGGAAGATCGAAATCTCAGTTTTGGACATGTTAAAAAAAAAATTTTTTTTTTTTTGGACATGTTAAATTTGAGATAACTATCAGACATCTAAATGAAGATGTAGAGAAAGTGGTTGGATAAATAATCCTGGAGTTCAGGAGGGAGAGCTGGGCTTGAAATATAAAATCGAGGGTTGTCAGTATGTAGATGGATAAGTTCACTAAGGGACTGTGTATAATAGGAGAAGAGGACAGAGATCCAAGCCCTGGGACCATCAACATGAAGAGGTCCGGGACAAGAAGGAGAATCAACCAAGGAAACTAAGAAGGAGCAATCAGTGAGACAGGAGGAAAACTAGGGGTGTATGAGGCCCTGAGAGCCAAGCAAAGACAGTGTTTCTAGGAGCAGAGAGAGGTCAAGGTTACATAGGATTGTGAATTGACCATTGGATTCAGTAAGTTAAGTCATTAGGGACTTCGATCAGAACCGTTTCGGTGCTGTGGAGAGAGAAAAATCCTGATTAGAGTGGATTTAAGGGAGAGGGCAAGAAGAGGAACTGATGACATTGAATATATAGCAACTCTTCCAAAGAGTTTTATAAAGAGGAAAGAAATGGGATAATGGCTGGAAGAGGTAGTGGGGTCAAGAGAGGATTTTGCAAGATAGGAGAAATAACAGCATTTTGTAGGCTGATGGCAATGATTCTGTAGAAAGAGCAAATTTGTTCGCAGAGGCAACAGGGGGAGAATTTCTGGGCCATGGCCTTGGGTAGGCAGGATCTAGAGTACAGGAGACAGGAGAATGTGCAGCTCATCCACGCTCCCAGGACACAAGGCAGATGAGTGGGGAAATATGGGGATGGGAATTAGTGGAAGTTCTCTTTTGATTGTTTCAGTTTTTCTCAGTGACACTGCTATTGGCATTAATATTCTAAAATGTGGGTCTGGTTATGCCCTTCCATGAAATCAAAGTCTTTGCTAGTTACCTGTTGACTGTAAGCTTCAGATGTCACAGTCCTTCTTTTTATTTTATTTTTATTATATATATATATTTTTTTTTCTTTGTTTTTTTTTTTTGTTGTTGTTTGTTTGTTTTTTCAGGTACTCGGGGGCCGGGGATTGAACCAGGGACCTTGTATGTGGGAAGCCGGCGCTCAACCAGTGAGCCACATCAGCTCCCCTGAGTTGGTTTTCTCTTGTTTGTTTTGCTTGTTGTTCGTTTTTGTTTTTTAGAAGGCACTGGAACTGAACCTGGGACCTCCCATGTGGGAAGCAGGCTCCACTGCTTGTGCCACATCTGCTCCCGTTTTCTCAGTCCTTCTTGAGTGTAGTCTTAATCTGACTCTTCTGGAGCCACTATGCTCAACACTTACCTGTGTTGAGCTCCCTGGACCCTGTGCTCCCTGAATCTGATGAACAACTTCAGGCCTCCTTGTCTTTGCACTTACTGTTCCCTCTTTTCCCTCTTTTCCACCCGACACACTTCTCCTCTTTTTTCAAAATTCAACTGAAATGTCACCTCCTCTCTGAAGCAATGTGCCTTCCCCTTTAAACTGTGAGCTCCCTCTTCTTTGTGTCCCCCAGTAGTGCCTAACTGCCAATTATCTATTACCAGATAGATGTTCGTTGACCCAGTTGAATGAATTATTCTCTAAACACTTCATTTATACTGATTTTTATTTCCCCAGCAGAAATTCTTTATTTTAGATCCTTCCAGCCCAAGTTCAGAGCTTTGTGCCTGTAAAAAAACTCAATACATACAGGTAGGTAGGTAAGTGGGTGGTGGAGAGGGAGTGAGGGATTAGCAGAGCAGAGAGCATCAACCTTGCCACATCCCCCTGTGGGTTAGTTCAGGCAGTTTCCATGTAGTCTGTTGCTCCAGAACGCAGAACTACTTGGATAGGAGAGTTGGCCTAGTGTGTTTAATGAAGCAACAATGAGCAGGAATGTCTTGAGGCCAGAAACTGGAAATCCAGCCAGACTCCACTGTGGTCTGGTGCCCAGAGATGTTTACGCCCATCTCTGTAGGACAATCATGGAAACTCTGAATCTGGGTTGCTGAAAAATAGGAAACCTCTGTGCTGAGGCCAGCATGCTGTCCAGAGCCCTTTTTCTGGGTGAGGCTGTGTGAAGCAGGGATACTCCTTTTGTTTGAAAATTAACTAGCAGCACTCTCATATTCACTGATAGAAGTAGCAGCCCTTTAAAAATAGCTTGGGGAAGCGGCTGTGGCTCAATCAGTAGGGCTCCCGTTTACCATATGGGAGGCCCCGGGTTCGGTTCCCGGGGCCTCCTGGTGAAGGCGGGCCCGCCTGCACGGCGTGGTTGGCTGGCCCAGCGGGCACGAGCAGCAAGGGGGGGATAAATGAATAAATAAATAAAATCTTAAAAATAAATAAATAAATAAATAAATAAAAATAAAAATAGCTTGATTGCCTTTCTTAGGTAACGAAAGTAATACATGATTATTTTACTTCCCCTATATATAAATGTATGAAGAAGAAAACAGACACCCAGAGAAAACTAGTTAACATTTGATGTCCTTCATTCTTTCTAGACTTTTTTCTCTGTGTACATATACCTATAATTATGTAAAAAAATTTTAAAACAAAAATGGAACTATAGCTACATAGGTCTCTCTCATGTCAATGAATATCAGTCTACATCAACACCATGAAAGCTGGTAATATTCCTTCAAATGGTTATACCATAATTTATCTAACAAATTTCTCTTTGGATAGACAGATTCATTCCAATGTTTTCCCTATCACAGCAGTATAGGCAATATAGTATGAGGTTGAGAGCATGGACTCTGGAGTCAGACTGTGCAGGGCTAAATCCTTTGTTCCTCTCTGTACCTCAGTTTTCTCATCAGTAAAATGAGGATAGCCATAATACCTATTGCTGTCATAGGGTTGTTGTAGGACTAAATGAGTAAACATATGCTCCATTTTTACACCATTTCCTGACACAGAGTAATTGTTGTGTTAGTGTTAACTATTGTTATAAACAATACTGGAGAACTCCCTTACCTATATCTTTGGGAACTTATTCTATTATTTCCTTAGCATACATTTCCAGAAATGGAAATGCTGAGTCAAAGACTAGGCATATGTTAAACTTGTATACTTGTTGCCTAAATGTACCAACGGGATTGGATTGGGGATGAGGGATTGAAGGAGGACTTTCAATTTTTACTCTATATTTCTGTATTGCTTGAATTTTTACAAGAATGTACTGATGTATTACTTGTATATAAATATGCTTTTAAATAAGCCAGTTTGCTCTCTTACTGACATAGCTATAGATAAACAACATATCCCCTCATTCTTATCAACACTGGGCATCATCAGATTTAAATTTTTACCAGTATGATGGATGACAATGTTATCTTGTTATTTTAATTTGTATAACTTTGACTTCCAGTTATCTTGATCAGTTTTCATGTGTTTATAGGAAAATATTTAGGCAATATGTATTAAGAAACTTAACAATGTTTATACCCTTTAAATCAATGATTCTATATCTAAGAAGTTAAAATAAGAAAATGATGGCTATACTCATAGATTTATATCAAAGATGGTCATCCCAGGATTATTTATAGGAGTATAGTCTGGTTAAATAAATTATAAAGTATGATATCATTGATGTGGTGTTATATTATGCAGCCATTTTTTAAAAACCATGTTTAAGAAGAGTTTATATAACATTACTTTATAATAAGTAAGGGGTGAGAAAGAGAAAATTACATATTAAAAATGCAAAGAAAAAAATGAAATAGAACACATTGATTTTAGCAATAGTTGTTTTGGGGTGATGGGACAATGGGTAATTTTTTCTCTATTTCTTCTTTCTACTTTTCTGTATTTTTCATATTTTCAATGGGTATGATTTTTCTTTTATAAAAAAAAATAATTAAAATTTTGCCTTGGATAATTAAAAGCTTACACTTTCTCTCATTGACTCTTTCCCAGGTATACACTCTTGGGTACCAGACATTAAAAACCTCATTCTGTGGAGCGGATGTGGCTGAAGTGGTTGAGCCTCCCACATGGGAGGTTCAGTTCCTGGTGCCTCCTGAAAAAGCAAAAACAAACAACAAGCAAAACAAATGAAAAAACCAACTCAGGGAAGCCGATGTGGCTCAATGCTTGAGCGCCAGCTTCCCACATACAAGGTCTGGGGTTCAATCCCCGGCCCCCAGTACCTGAAACAGACAAACAAACAAAAAAACAAACAAAACACCTCATTTGAGAAGCAAATTTAGCCACAAACATGGGCAGCACAGAACAAGAGGCTCCTGAGATAACAGAAAGATAAATTTTCTAGGATTTTTTAGCTATAAAGTGTAAAATGAAGAGAAGATGTGTGTTGTCTCCTTTGAGCTGAAGGGGTGTCAAAGCCCATGGGCAAGATCTGAGAAGTCAGCCAGGTATGTCTGTGGCAATATCAACTGTGCAAATCACCTCCTAATGAGGAGACCTTCTTCCTGTAAATATGTGCCTTCCGCATGGATGGTCCCTGGAGGTCTCCCAAAGCTCTGCCCAAGTGGGGCAAAGGGGTAGGACTGCCCACGAAGCCAGCTGAGGTGCACCTTGCAGTGCACAGGCCGTGCCTGAGTTCTGTGGTGTGTCCACATGGAGGGAGCAGCAAGCACTGCTGACACTCCAGCAGGGGTGGCAGGGGTACAGGGCAGCAGTCAATAAAGCAAGATGGCTATGGGGACTCCTTGGATACAAGGCACCATGTAAAGCCCAAGTGATGCTGACTCATTCTCATCACTGTCATTTGAAGCTTAATCCAGATTTATACAAGGAAGGTTGATTGTTATTTCCTTGATAAAGTTCCTGCCTAGTTAGGAACACTTAGGGGTTCTCTTTGCACTATTTCATGCTTTCACTTCCTAGACTCAGTTGGATTCTAATTGAACCAGCCTTGAGCCTACTAGGCAACCACCCACAATAGGGTTGGAGAAATATGGAGGATTACAGCTTATCCTGAGCCAGCCTCTCCTACGCAGATGTCATGAAAGTGCACCGCCCACTTGGCCTGACACTCGCAATCACCCCTTCCATCTCCAGTCCAGCCCTGAATAGATCTTCCCACTGCACAGGCTGAGGGAAGCAATGAGGAGTGGGGGTCAGGTCACTCAGCTCTGCCCATCACAGACACAGATGGCCAAGTCCGTAGCCCTGATGGTACCAGGCGGGTCCCTGGGCCAGAATCGCTGGCTCTCACATGGTCTTAAAAAAGTCATTTCAGGGAAGCGGCTGTGGCTCAATCAGTAGGGCTCCCGTTTACCATATGGGAGGCCCCGGGTTTGGTTCCCTGGGCCTCCTGGTGAAGGCAAGCCAGCCCACACGGCGTGGTTAGCTGACCCAGCGAGCACAAGCAGCAGGGGGGGGATAAATGAATAAATAAATTAAATCTTTAAAAAAAAAAAAAAAAAAGTCATTTCACCTGTGCAATGGGATTGATAACAGCACCCATCTCCTAGCCACGGTGAGGACCCAAGGTGATAACACATCCAAGTGCCCTGGCCATAGGGGTCATAGGCTCTCCTGAAACTGTAGTTTCCTTTCCTCCTAAGGTGGGGTTGGGAGGCCCCACAGCTGTAGAAGTTGAAGGTTGCCAAGGGGCTTAGGGATCATCTGGTAGAAGGGGTATTTTCCAGACTTTTAGACTTCAACCATTAATAAAATGAAAAAAAAATTTTTTTTGGACCAGCTTGAATTGTCAACATTTTATTTTGGGAAAAAAGGGCATAAACACACACACACAGTATCTCCTATCTCCTATCATTTTTATTTCATAAAATAATCTTAACCACCCCTATATAAAAAAGGGTGTGTGTGTGTGTGTGTGTGTGTATGTGAGGAATACGTTTAGCTTTCTGATAAACACTTTACACATAGTCCTTTCTCATTTTCTGAAAACTTGATAGATCAGTGTAAGGAAAGCACTGCTCTTCATGTCACGTCCTTGCTTTATGGACGAGGAAACAAACAGAAGCCCAGAGAGGTGAAGGGACATGCCCAAGATCCCACAAGGACAAACACCCCTGGCTGACAGAAACCCTTCGGTGGCTGGTGGCTCGGTACAGGCAGGCTGCGAGGTAAGAGGTATGGCCGTTTGCCCTCAAGCCACACTCAACTTCTTTGTGCCTTTTTCAAAACCTGGGGTTGATAATTGCCTGCCTGTAGGACTGGTGTGAGAACACAATGAAAGGTTCTAGAGTGAACTATCTTGATGTTTGCAATTTACTTGCAAGTATTTCAGCAGACAAAAATAGATGAAGCAAATACGGCAACATATCAACAATTGTTCACTCTAGGTGATGGGTGTATATGTGTGGATATTCCTGAAGCTAGTTTCTCTGCTTTTCTGTATGCTTGAAATTTTTCATCGTAAACAATCCATAATTTTAAAAAGTACTCTGGCATTGTAAATGGAAGGCATGGCATTACTCACAGAGAAGAGGTCGGCAGAGAGGTCCAGGTCCAGGTCCAAGCTGTGCGGCCAGGGGGGCCGGCCGCCCCGAGGAGATGGAGCAGTTCTCTTCACCAGCCTTGGGAAGACAGAGCCTTGGTCGGTCAGGAAGTGTTTTGGGTTTCCCTGCTTCCTCCCCAGGCAGACCTCCAAACCACCGGCTCAGTGTAAGGCACCATCTGACCTACCCAGCCCAGGGCTGCTGCTGCTGCTGGCACTGGGGACAGTGGGGCTCCCCAGTGCAGCCAACCGGCGTGGGGGACTTATGAATATGCAGATAGGGTCAGAGCTGGTTGGCTCCCCTCCCTGCCACCTCCCACCTCCCCCCAACTCAAGTGCCCAGAAAGTCAGTTCAGAGAGGACCTTCCTGAGATGCCATCTCTTTTCTCCTTGCCAAAGGAACCAGGAGGCCTTTGAGAAGTATGTGGACTGAATTATCCAGCTTCATCCATAGCCTCCAGTGGGAAGCTCCAGAAATCTGCTTCCAAATTCCCCAGCAAGCCAGCTCCAAAGTGAACATCCTTCTCCCTGCAACTCAAGCCTCCTGAGGATATGGGGCCCACCCAGTACCAAAATATGACATCTCAGCTCTAAAAGAAGGCTGCCTGACCTCTCCCTCCAACTAGATCCAAAACACTACTGGGGAGGCTGGTTGCTGGGCCAGAAGACCCTGTCCCTGGCAGAGCTGGGGAGGACTCACTGGCCAAATTTCCCTACCCATGAACATCACCTGAATTTTGTCATATTCTCCTCCATCAGCCTACAAAATAGGGGAGTAAAGTGAATGTTGTGAAATAGGGCAATGAAAATCAATGAACTTGAGCTCAACTCACCAACTTCTCAACTCAGCTCATCAGCTTGCTGAACTCATCACATGGATAAGTCCTTAAAACAAAATGTTGGGGGGAAGTAGATGTGGCTCAAGCAATTGGGCTCCCATCTACCATATGGGAGGTCCCAGGTTCGTTTCCCAGGGCGTCCTGGTGAAAGCCTGCTGGCCCATGTGGAGAGCTGGCCTGCGCAGAAAGCTGGCTCACTTGGAGAGCTGGCGCAACAAAAAGAGACAAAGAGACAATGAAAGAAACAACAAATCAGGGAGCTGAGGTGGCTCAAGCGATTGAGGCCTCTCTCCCACATTGGAGATCCGATGATCGATTCCAAGTGCCTCCTAAAGAGAAGATGAGCAGATAGTGACCGCAAACAATAAGGGGGGGAGGGGTAAATAAAAATAAATAAATCTTTTTAAAAAACCATAATATTGAGGGAAGCAGGTGTGGCTCAAGCAGTTGGGTGCCTGCCTACCACACAGGAGGTCCCAGGTTCAGTTCCCAGTGCCACCTAAAGAAGATGAGCAAGACAGCAAACTGATGCGACAGGCTGGTGTAGCGAGCTGGTGCAAAAAGATGTCTCAACAAGATGATGCAACGAGGAGACACAACAAGGAAACACAATGAGAGACACAACAAGCAGGAAACAGATGTGGCTCAAGCAATTGAGCACCTCCCTCCCACATGGGAGGTCCTGGGTTCGGATCTCAGTGCCTCCTAAAAAGAAGATGAGCAGACACAGAGAACACACAACAAACAGACAGAGCAGACAGCGAGTGCAACTCTTGGACTCTTCAGCTGTGTCCAGCAGCACTGTAAGCATGAAAGTATTTACACATTCTACAAATGGGTTCTGTGCCAGGAGTTTCAGGAAAATAGTCATCCCGTTCCCTCCTGCACCTCAAGTGGAAGAGACCTACAGGTAAACAGGACATTACAATACAGTGCATTGTAGAGATACAGACATCAATGCTTTGCAAACAGAAAAAGTACCCATTCGTTTATTCTACCAGAGGGGATTAGGGAGGGATTCAGAAGTACTTAAAGGATGAGTAAGGAGTCCTTGGACAAATAGAAGTAGGGAACAACCCACACAAAAGTATGAGGAGTGAAATCGCACGTTGGGGTGTGGCCAGTAATGGATCTTTTAAGGCAGTGGGCAGAATGGTATGTCCAAAGCTAGGAGGCCCAAATGCAGCCTGCAAATATTCACTGGGCAGGGAACCTACCTATGCCAAGCTCTGTTCTACGTGCTGGGGATATGACAGTGAATAAAACAGACCCCTGATCTCATGGAGTTTATATTCTAGGGATGGGGTGACAAACGGCCTCCAAAATACACAGGATATATGGGGAAAATTAGTTTGGCTACAGGCAGTTTGGGCAGGGATTAGGGTAGACAGGGAGATGTCCTTGTTGAGGTAAAGCTAGTTGGTGAAGGCCTTGGGCTTGGTGAGAGGGCAATGGGAATGCTCTAATATTGATTGAAGTGAGGAATGCACACCTCTGTCATTATACCAATGCCATTGATTGTACACTTTAGATGGATTGTGTGGTTTATGGATGTATTTCAATAAAATTCATGATAATAACAATGAGGGCAATGGGAATCCTTTGGATGTTCCTTGGGGGCTCGTTTGTTCCTCTGATTTGGGTTTAGGGAGGCAGGGAAGTGACAAGTACCACTTTAACAGTTGAGGCACCCAAGGCCACAAAAGTGTAAGGCCAGGCAGGAATGTCTACAAAGGTGCGAATGCAAAGCCCATGCCCGCCTTTCGCCTCCTTCCCCTGGTGCAGAAGGGCGCTGGACCGCAGCGAGGAGGGCCCGGTGCTCGGCGTGTGCGGAAAGGTTGGGCAAGGCCTCACCCCAGGGGTGATCCGGGCTCCGGGCAGTTGTGGGCACCTTTGGGGGAAACGGCCCAGGACGGCGGGCAGCGCAGCGCGGCGCAACGGGATCGGGGAGCACCCCACTGGCGCCTGTCCGCGGGCGCTGCACTCCTGGGCAGCGTCTCCCATTCTCGCCCCCTGCCAGTGGTTTGCTCCGAACACCCCTAGCTGCGCGGCGGGTGCCTCAGCCCGCCCGACTTCCGGTTGTTACCGGGCCCCATATCCGTTGTCCGCCCGCCCTCGACTCCGCTGTGGTCGCGATGCTGTCCCGGTCTCGCTGCGTGTCCCGGGCATTCAGCCGCTCCCTCTCCGCTCTCCAGAAGGTACGTCGGGCCGGGCCAGCGTCCCGGTGGTGAGGAGCCCGCTGGCGAGCGGCCGACCGGGCCAGGGGCAGGGCCGCGGCGCGCCGGCCGGGCCGAGCACCAAGGGCACTGGGACGCGGAGGCCGCGGGGCCGGGTGGCCCAGGGCCGCCGTCGCGCCTGGGGCCGCCCGACCGGGCCTGCAGAGCCCAGCGGCCCCGCGCTTTCCTGAGGCTGCCCGCCTCCTGCTGCATCCACACTCCGCGCAGGGGCCCGTTAGCCGCCCGCAGCTGCGCCCGCCCTGATACGAGACTCAGCTGGGAGGACGCGTCGCGGAGCCTCCCCGCGACGGGACCCGGGGAGCTGTCTCGTCTCTTCTGTTAAAATCGGGGGTTTCAGCCCCGTGGGAAGTTGAGATCGTTTGGCAGGCTGGGCTCGCGAGCCCTGGATATTGCATTTACCATTTGGAGTCACGAGATTCATCTGTCACCTGCACTGAAACAGCTTTTGAGTTTGTCTTTAAAAGAAAAAGCTGTTTCTTCCCTTCTTTCGTCTTAGGTGACGTCGATAATATCTTCTTTCTCAACAGGGGAACTGCACTCTAGAGAGACGTTCCCTGCCTGGTAAGTTCTGTCCTTGTCGTCACCTAAAATGCTGTCCTCTTGGGCAGAGGAGTGTGTGAGGAAAGTTGAAAATCGGGGTGCCTGTGTTTCTCCTCATAACGTTCATATAGGGACTGACTTAAGTAGTTTAACGTTTTACATGGTATTTAATAGTTACAGCTGTCATTCATTCATTGCATAATTGTTGAGTGTCTCCTTTGTATCAGCACTGTGCTAGGCACTAACTGGAGTATAGCAGTTAACAATTCTTGCCCTCGTGGAGCTTACAGACCAGGGAGAAAAACAAAATGTAAGTGGTTAAACAAATAGTCACAAATTTTAGTAAATGCTGAGAAGGAAACTGAGGGTAGACAGAGAAAGCCTCTCAGAGTGGGGGACAATAAAACTGTGACCTGGAGGGTGTGACAGAGCCAGCCCAGTAAAGAGCAGTAGAAGGAAAGAACAGTATACAAAGTCCTCGAGTAAGGCAAGAGGTTGGCATTGTTTAATAACTAGAAAAAAAGGTGGTTTGGCTGGAGCATTTTGGTTAAGAGAGAAAGTGGCATCAGAGGATGGTGTAGAGACTTTTGGAAGGAGTTTAGATTTTATCCCAATACTTTTTTTGGGAAATCATTAATGATGTATTTAATATGGCCTATTTTTAATTATATGCCTGGCATAAATATGTATTGATGAGTGAATCTTTATTGTGGGCTTTCTGTGTGCCAAGCATTGTTCTAATCATTTTCTCTGTATTTTTCAGTTAGTCACAAATCAGTAAGAGAGAGGCATTATCTCTGTGTTATAAGTGCTTAATCTGAGGCTCAGAGAGGTTAAGTACCTTGGCCAAGGTCACTTGGTCAACTATGGCCAAGTCAGGTCTCCCTGACTCCAAAGCCTAAACTCTTAAAAGGGTCACATTATATACTCATGTCCACAGATAATTTGAGTTTCTACTATATGCCAGACACTGTCCTCAGTGACAGGGATGCTGATGGTCTCTGCCCTCGCATCTTATGGGCTAGCTGGGGAGAGTAACTATGCATCTATGCACACATAAGGATGTAATTACATTGTGATGACTGCAACAGAAGAGAAGCTCAGGGTGTAATGGTGGGGTGGATGATATAATCCAGTTTGGGAGGGTGGGGAGTGCGATGGGAATGTCAGTAAAGGCTTTCCTGAAAAAGTGACATTTAAGGTAAGACTTGAATAAATAGGAGTCAGCCAAGAGAATGATATTCCAAAGGGACTTGCTTGTGCAAAGGTTTCGAGCAGGAAGGAGCTTAACAGATCATAGAAATGGAAAGGAAGCCTGTCTGGCAGGAAAGATAGGACCGGGTAAAGATTTTGGACTTTATCCTAGGAGTCAGGAGAACATAAGGCACCTAGCACAGTGTCAGCACAGTGAATTCTCAATAATAAGCGTTCTTTTCAACCAGGAATCCTGAAAAATGCCAGTAAACATTTCCTCCATTTGAATAGACTGGCAGGACAATGGAAAGAGTTGTAGTTGGGGTTTGTATCCTGGCTCATCTTGGACTAGTCACTTAACCTCCAGAAGCCCCATTTAAATAAGAAATGGGAATAATTGCAGGTGATTGTTCCATTCCAGAGAGTTGTAAGACTCAAAAATCAAAATGAGGTCATTATGAGAAAGTTTTTTTATAAACTCAAATGCCCTGTACAAATTGAACTTGCTATTGAATGAACTCTAAATTTGACTCAAGGTTCCGAAAATCAGTATGGCTTCTGGCTGTTCTAGCTCAAAGATGTGCTGTGCTTGGGATTTGTACTGCAGACTCATTGGCTGCTGGACATAGGTGACTTGCTTGACTGAAATCCAGGAAAGTTTTTGAGGAGGTGGGTATGAGAGAGAGAGATCGATTTCCCATGGTTCAGAAAGAGTTGTTAAGATCTGAGGAAGAAAAAAATACATATTTAATATCCCATACCCCCCAGGGAAGACAGGGTGGAAGACCTCAGGAAAGGCATAGGATGGCAGTAAACTCAAAGGTGGGGAAATTATTTACTCAGTCCTAGGACAAGATGGAGATCCTGAGCCTAAAGTAGCCCAGTCTTTGCTACTGCCATCCCAGTCCATTTTATAACAGGAAAAACAGAAACCCAGACCAAACATCTACCCTGTCAACCTCCCTCTTCTCAAATTAGGTTATGAATAGGCATAGGATAAACCATCACATGTCTTTCTCAAGCTTCAATTGAATTTGAAAATTTGAGGAGTTAGAGACATTTTATTATGAAAACAAGTAGGGATAATGCAAAGTTTATGGATTTTTAAGGCAAACGATATTAAACATTTTTGAGCTATACCCTCATATTTCTTCCCCTGCATCCTTAAACACATACCCACTCTCAAACCACATACCCATTGCCCTCTGCCATTAAGGCTGCTTTAGTGGAAAAGATTGAGAAGCAGGGCTTTGTGTGATTAAGATGATCTTGTTGCTTGCCCTTGACCCTAATCTCTCAGGGTTAGGGGGTGAGCAGACCTCTTTTCCATTCCTAGCAGGTGCCCTTTGTAAGATAAGGGTTGTTGGTTAAGCGTTGTTTTGTTTCTTGCAGGGGTCTCCTTATGTCAGGGACCAGGTTACCCTGACAGCAGGAAGATTGTGTAAGTATCACTGGGGAGGCTCAGATATTTGGCCACGGGGTATTTATTAAGACACCAGTTCTAAATTTGACCATCTGATTTCTTCAGTGGCTTCCCGGCCTGGGAATCAAGATGGTTATGTTGAGTGTGCAGACCTAACCGTGATGTTTATTTTTCATGTGTAATGCACATTGAACATCAACTCCATGTCAGGAGCTGGACCAGGAGTGCACCTGTCCTCCTCAGGTGTTTAGATTGTGATGAAAATTAAATTGGAACTTTCTTTTCATGGACATGATATGGAAGGATGCTAATATTCTAGTTGCATACAAGTGCAGCTGAAAGACCAGAGGTTGCATTTATGGTGGAACTGGAGAGCATCCTCTTGGTAGCATAGTTATTAATTTAAGAAGCATTTAAGGCACTAGTTGGTGGAGCCCTAAGGCTTTGACTGGCTTGGAAGGAATGCTTTTGTTGGTTGTATAAGGCCCAGTCTGGAGAAAGGATATTTGTGTGTATTTCGGATTAACTTCTGTTTATGAATGTTGTGTAACGCTGCTTTGCATTCCAAGTGTTTTTCAGGGTGGTAGTAATTGGGTGCTCTCTAGCAACCTGTTAAAAAATAGCTATCAAGCTACTTTCTTTACAGCAAGAGTCTTCAGAGTGAAGGGTCAGTAGATTAGCTCCTTCACTGTGTATCACAGTGGGGTTTTCTTTTAAACTGAAAAAATGATGCACTCAGAACTAGAAGTATGAATTGCTGTTTTATTTTTGAAGGGCAGTTTGGCAATCAGAAGTCTTTGAACTGGGTGTACCTTTTGGTCTAGCAATTCCATTTCTAGGAATCCATACTGAAGAACTCCTAGTATATACAGATTTCACTCAAAATGGCCAAACAACAGGAGATTGATTAAATTATGCTGTGTTAACATGTTCACACTATGATAAAGTGGAAAAATTAGCAAATTACAGAATGATCCCATTTCATACTATATGATACAATCCTATTTTTTATTTATTTATTTATTTATTTATTTTTTAAGATTTTATTTATTCATTCATTTATCCCCCCCTTGCTGCTTGTGCTCGCCGGGTCAGCCAACCACGCCACGCGGGCGGGCCTGCCCTCACCAGGAGGCCCCAGGAACCGAACCCGTGGCCTCCCATATGGTAAACGGGAGCCCTACTGATTGAGCCACAGCCACTTCCCGATACAATCCTATTATAAGTGCTTTTTTCTTTTTCTTGTTTCTAAATATTTTACAGTAAACATAATGCTTTTGTAATTTAAAAACTGTAGAGATTTTGAGTTGTTAATATGTTACCACAATAAAAAGTTATTAAAAACTCAGAGTTAAAATGAGCTGCTCACCTGCAGTTTATATGAAAATTGGGAAACCACAAATCTCTATGTAATAAATACAACAAATAACTATTTAAAAGTAAATTATTAAAATAACTAAACTTTTAGGGGGTGGTATCACCCTAATATATGTTTTGTGATTTGTTTTTTTTCTGTAAACAAGATACCCACTTCAATTTTTAAAATCTTTTATTATAAAACCATTTTTAGTTTTTTGTTTTTATTTAATAGGTAATGAATTTACATGGCTCAAAAATCAAAAAGTTAAAAGGTATCCATGAGAAGACTTTTTTACCCTTGTCCTAGAGTTCTACCAAATTCCTCTTTCCAGAGACAGCAAATGCTCCCGGCTCTTGGGCGTCTGCAGCCTCTGTGCCTTTGAACTTTTATTTAGCATTTGTTCTTTTCCATGGACATGTACTCTCACATGGTTACAAACTTGATGCAACATGTTCTGTATTTTTTTCATAATGTACATTTTTCCTTGATTCTACATAGACCTTATAGTTATTTTGGCATTATTAAAGTAAAAATTCAAAAGACAACTTAAATCTGTTTTACTTTTTTATTTAGAAGATGGAAGTCCCCATCAGTCTAAAATCATCCCTGCCCTCCAAAATGTGTTTGTATGGGTAAATACCCATATGTATCTACAGCTCCCACTTCCTAGAGGTAACCACTGTTAAGGGTTTTTTGCATACAAGAACCTTTCTCCAGTTTATTTAAAGTAAGTGCCATGTTAGAAAACACTTTGGCCTTTTGAGGTTCCTCTTGAATGAGTCCAGAGTGGGCTGATGTGCTGCCTACTAGCAAGAGAACAGATTCCCTCTTTATTTAAATTTTTAGTCATCTTGCTGCTTTATCTTATCTAAATCCATAATCCTGATTATGGCACAATGCCATATAACCCGAGGGCATGCAATATCTCTTACTTGATTTTAATTAGTTAGAAAAGAAACCTAATTAGGAAGATGAGTCCTTTGGGTAGATCTGCAGAGGACCCAGGTAGCTTACCATATGTATCTCTCTCTTTTATGAGAGCTGGCATTTCATTGCAGCACTGTGTCCAATACACACTAGGAGCTCACTAAGGCACCAAGATCATCCAGGCTCTACTCTAGACCTGTTGAGTCAGAATCTCTGAGGGTGGGGGCCTTTGAAAAAGTTGACACCAATGGGTACCCCTGGTCAAGAATCACTGATTTAAGGTGGTGCGTTAACTACAATAAAATGTGACCGGTTTTGCCTGTTTAAAGGAGTTAACTTTTCTGTTGTGTTGTTTTGTTTTGGTAGCATTAACAGCAGCAGTGTCTTCAATGTTCGCTTCTTCAAAACTACAGCCGTATGCAGTAAGTACCTGCCTTCAGCCCCCTGCCTTCTTGGGAATGAGATTTAATGGGAACAGCAACAATTGACTGAGTTTAATTAAGGCAAACGTGAAAAAGAAAAACAAAGATGACTACATGTGATTTTATTTTTTGTTCTTTTCTAGAGAATGATGTGATTATAGTCAAAACCCCAACATTTGCAGAATCTGTCACAGAGGGAGATGTCCGGTGGGAGAAAGGTAAGATTTATTGCCCTCTCACTTCTTAACTTTAAATAGGAACTTAAAGCTCCACCCTATTCTCTATGTATATGAAAGGGGTCTTGTAACCCACCTGCTAAAGGGGTTTTGTGGCTATGAGAGGCTCCTCCCTAACAGGTAGCTTTTTTTTTTTCTCCCCACCCCCCTCGTTGTTTGCGCTTGCTGTATCTATTCATTGTGTGCTTGTCTTCTTTTTAGGAGGCACTAGAATTGAACCAGGAACCTCCCATGTGGGAGGGAGGCGCCTAATTGCTTGAGCCACCTCTGCTCCCCCGCTTTATTGTGTCTCTCATTGTGTTTTCCTCTTTTTGTCTCTTTATTGCGTCAGCTCACTACGCCAGCCTGTCATGTCAGCTTGCTGTCTTGCTTGTCTTCTTTAGGAGGCACCAGAAACTGAACCCGAGACCTCCCGTGTGGTAGGCAGGGGCTCAACTGCTTGAGCCACATCTACTTCCCATAACAGGTAGCTTTTGATTGTCTTTTCAGCTGTTGGAGACACAGTTGCAGAAGATGAAGTGGTTTGTGAGATTGAAACGGACAAGGTAGGCTTGGCCTATATTTGTGCCAATTCTTCATTTTCTCCCCTTGGTTTCTTAACCTGATGAAGGAAAACAGGGAACTTAATTGTTACTTTAAAACCTACAAAGGTGTTGAAATAGCGCATTAAAAAAAAAACAACTTTAAAGTATAATTTTAGTTTGTTCATATATGTACTTTTTTTTTTATTTAACATTAACACAACTTATTTTGTATGAGCTGTTTCCAGTTTTCATATATCACTTGGCAACTCATTAATTGAATATTGCTTTATTGTTTTTGAGAAAGGGCTCCTCTTCACAATAGCATTACTTGTCATCACCCTTAACTCTGCAAGTGTGGCCTTAGCTGTTTCTTTGTGCAGGGCCTTATAAATCTGCATCACAACTCTTGTGACTCAAATTTGAGATTTTATACAATTAATTTTCCAATACTGAGTAAAAATTTGAACTGTTTCTCAATCTTCCTTCCTTTTCCAGACATCTTTGCAGGTTCCATCACCAGCAAGTGGCGTGATTGAAGCTCTTTTGGTACCTGATGGGGGAAAAGTAGAAAAAGACACTCCTCTTTTCACACTCAGGAAAACTGCCGGTAAAGAAGTTCTCCTGGTTGTTAAGATCTCCTGTGTTCCCCCTTGGAATTGGGGCTCAGCATATCTGCTAATTCCCTAATGTCTCAAAGACTTGTTGACATTCCAGCTGCCCTTAGTTGAGGGAATAAGTGAGGTAATATTTATATCGTGTGAACTTTAAATGTCAAGTTCTATGGGGGGCGGATGTGGCTCAAATGGTTGGGCGTCCGTCTGCCATATGGAGGGACCTGGGTTTGACCCCCCGGACCTCCCGGTAAAATAGGAAAAAAAAAAAAAAAAGTCAAGTTCTAGAAGAAAACGGTATTAAAAAATAAACCTCATAATGCTCTGTTCTTTCCATGTATGTTTCTTGGACTGGACCTTTTTTTAAGGATATTATAAAGATGAAGACAGTTGCAAAGGCAATGATTTTTCCCCCTAACCCTTGCATCGTGTCATGCATGAGCTTTTTATTTTTTTTGTTGTTTTGTTTTTTTATTTTTTTATTTTTTTATTTTTTTTTTTATCGTTAGCTTTTTAAATAATACAAATGCCTAGGCCCATATCCCAGAGTCTGCGGTTACGAGATCTTGGCAATTGGCAGTATTTTTTTGTTCATTTGTTTTTAATGTCCCCCAAGTGATTCTGATACACTACCAGTGTTGAGAACCACTGTTCTAATGTGAAAAGAAGTAATAGTTCATGGTGGCTATTATGTAGAGTTCAGCATAGGATCTTTTCAAATCTATTCTCTCATAACATCTCTATGGAGGGTGGTCTTCCTAATGGGAAGAAACTATGAAACCAAGAAGAGAAAGGATTTATACTGAACCTCACAGTCAGTATTAGAGATGAGAAGAGAAATAATTTTTCCGACTCTTAGTTAAATTCTGAAATAGATTAAAGTCTGTTTCCTTCTCAGTGTTAAAATAGTCAAGCAGAGCAATGGTAGATTGCATCATTGAGGTTAATCAGGGCAAGACCAGAAACCCAGAATGGGAAAAATGCATAGTAGAAGGCTAGGAAATAAGAGTGATTCTTCCAGTTGAAGAATTCTATCTTCTGATCATTCATCCCTCACAGCAAAAGCAGAAGGAAATTCTTCTAATTCAAATACAAAACTGGATTTGATGTCCAGATGGGTAAGAAGCTAAACATCTAATTTAAAGTGAGTTTATTACTTGACCATATCATTGATTTATAAGTATATTCCTAGATGGAATGCTTTGAACTCAGAAGCCTAATGAGCCCTTAATTATTTAAACTTTTGTTTTTGGTAAAGAGTGTTCTTCCCTATGAGATGTTAAAATAAAAGGTGATATTCTTAGCATAACCAATTTAAAAGTATATTGCTTTTATATATGTGCTTCAACATTTTATATCACCTTTTTTTGCTTGGAAGTTTACATTTCCTTGGGCTTAGTAGGTAATTTGAAAGTACTTGCTGAATTTGATAATTAGTAGATATTTGTGAAATCAGAGAGGTGCTGAATTGAGCCAGTTATGTAGAACTATCTAGGGGCCCGCAGGAGTAGAATAATGCCTTATATCAATTGTGTGAATCTCATAGTGCCTTGGGTAGAGCAAGTAGACATTTGTTAATTATTGGAGCTAGAGCTTTTGCTGCTAAATTCTGCTTAGCATCTGTGATTTGATTGCTTTTCATTCCAGACAGTTCCCATGGCATCTGTTTTTCTTGTTTTCCAGCTGCTTCTGCTAAGGACAAGCCTGCTGAAGCTCCTGCTGCCACACCCCCAAAAGAAGAGCCTGTGGCATCGGCAGTTCCTCCTCCGCCTTCAGCTCCCATACCCACAGAGATGCCACCAGTGCCCTCGCCCTCCCAACTTCATGTTAGCAAACCAGGTAAGCCTCTAACTCCCATGTGTCTTTGTGGAAGAACTTATCTTCTAATGTCATGTTCCCTTACAGGGTAAAGTCTGAAACCAATCACGGCATTTAAAGACCATGTTGGCTGCTTTGTAGAAAGTACATTAGATTTTGTATCAGAAGACTGAGTTTGCATCTTGGCCTTCTGTGTGACTTGCCAAGTTAAATAACCTCCCTCAATAGGTTGTTCATCTGTGGAGTAGGAAGGATAGTACAATATGAAAGCACTAGCACATACTTAGCAAATGTGTCTTTCCTTCTCTGATGCAGCTGTACCCTCTCTTTTTTTTCAGTGTCTGCGGTAAAACCTACTGCCACTCCTCCAGGGGCTGAGCCAGGAGCTAGTAAAGGTCTACGTTCAGAACATCGGGTAAGCCTCTGAGGAACATTGTCAGGAGAGGGACAAGGGCAGTGTTCAGACTAGTGTGGGTGTGTGGTGCCTATCTTTGAATGGCCAGCTCCCTGCAGCTCATTCCCTCGACCTTTTTTTTTTTGAAGTACCAGGGGCTGGGGATTGAACCTGGGACCTTGTATGTCAGAAGCCAGTGCTCAATCACTGAACCACATCGGCTTCCCTGAGTTGGTTTTTTTGTTTGTTTTGCATGTTTGTCTTATCTTTTTCAGGAGGCACCTGAACCAAACCCAGGACCTCCCATGTGGGAGGTGGGAGCTCAACTGCTTGAGCCACAACTCCTCCCCTCCCTTGACCTTGAAAGCCTTGATGGCTAGTGTAGCTTGGACTTAATATTCCCAAATTTTTAAAATTGCTTCACTGGTGGCAAGATAAACTTTGGACTTGGTAGAATTCTAAAATTCATAGGCCAGGGTTTTAGGAGTTTGGGATTACTCTGTAAATGAGAAACTGGCTCAAATTATGTATCTCCGGAGGAGATGATACATATACTACATATAATTGAATTCATTCTATTGATGAATGTGTTTTCCTACCAGAGATCTCAACTTAGAGAAATACAAAAAGTTTGACTCTCTAGTATTATGTAGAAAGATGTGGAGACAATTTAGCTAATCTACACAATAGTATCTTCGCTTCATCAGGAGCTGTGTACTACAATTAGGAGAACATCTCTTACTCCAATAGTCTGCCGAATGTTGACTTTTTGGAGTTAATTCTGTTTGTGTACCTCCTGTTCTGACTTCGAGTAGAGAAACAGTAAAATGAGTGCTATTACTGCTCAAAATTATCAGCTGGAATGTTGATTTTTTTGTCTATATTTATATCATGACCTTAAAGGAAAATGCTTTCATGTTAGATTATTTTGTTTGATACAGCAAGTATTTCCTGTTTGAAAAATGAGGAAACTGAGTTTCAGGAAGTGACTTGTTCATAGTCACATAACCATCAAATGGTAGTCAGGACAGAACCTGAGGCCTTCTGAACCCTGTCCAGTGCTTTTTCTGCTATATTATGCTGCCACTCAAATGACTTGGGTGAGTAAAATATTGGTAATGGATGGTAGCTTAGTAATGCCCTCCTCTCCTCCTAGTGACACATGTCAGGGAGATGGTTTACTGAGTTCTGTTCCTGTACTTCAGGATACTTAGCCAAGGGCTATGCATTAGCAGTAGCTGTCAGGGGCAGACATAAAACCTCAAGGAAGTATGGTCAAAAGAGTGTCTGTTCCCTTGACTGAGAGTACCTCCTAAAAATACCATGGCCTCAAAGTCAAAGTGTTGCTCATGAGTTTCCGTTTTGTGTTTCTGTGCACAGGTAGCTATTCTCATGCCAGTCTGTATCCCCAGAAATTGCCCTTCTGTAGTGATTCTTGGCTGGCTAAACCTAAGCCACATTCTTCCTTTTTATAAATCGAGCTTGGTTTTGAAATAAAACCATTTCCTGGGCCTCTAGTCTTAGTTTAACTTCAGGCACATCTATCTGAATGAGTAGTTTCTGCCTATTTTCTTGTTCTTGCTCGGAGGAGTGAGGCCACCACAGGGCAGGGGAAGCTTAGAGCTCTGGTACTCAGATACTGTGTTTTTGTAGTCCCTCCACTCCTGGCAAGCTGAGTGCACCCTCTGACTAAATGGAGAATACTTCATCCAAAGAAACCAGGTTGTCGATCTTTGTCCCACTATTGCTTTCAGGAGAAAATGAACAGGATGCGGCAGCGCATTGCTCAGCGTCTGAAAGAGGCCCAGAACACGTGTGCAATGCTGACTACTTTCAATGAGATTGACATGAGGTGAGTCCTTATTCCCTATTCTCTTTTTCCTTGGAGAACACTTGAACTTGTCCAAGTCCCTATTTAGTGCTGGTTCCAAAACTGACAGGTGCTTACACTGTCTTTTGTTGACTTACATTAAATGATCGTTAGTTTTATCCACTAATTGACTTTGCAAATACCATGCCTGCCTCCATTGTGACTAAAAAGCTTAGCTTTCATACCTTGAATCTTCTAATTAATGAGGTTGGTAATAGCCTAACTTTTGATGATTGTATCAGGGGTTGCCAAACAGAGAAGGGGCAACCAGGCTGAGAAGGCTTACCCCTGGGGCCTACCCTTGGGCATGGAGAGCTATTTGATGGTGTGCCCAGAGCAATGAATGGCACTACACCCTGCAGCTTTCTCAGTCACTGCTCCTTATGCTTGTCCCTAAGTGACCCAGAATTGGGTAGATGAAAAAGCATAGGCTTGTCATAATTCACCTTTCCCAGTTTAAATAGTGAAATGGAGAGTAAGATGTATTTTTTAATAAAAACTTCAAAATATATAAAGGGGAGAAAAAACTTCAAAAGAACCACTTCAGTATACCCATTTCTGTAGTGAGGTTATTGTTAATCCACCTATTTTTTTCTTCAAGATTTTGACGCAAGTATCAGCAATGCAAGGAGGAGAATGTAATTTACCACACAGTTTTTGAATGCTTACCGTGTATAAGATACAAAGAATTCAAGGAGGATACAAAGATGAGTGAAAAAGAGCCCTTGTGCTTTCAGAGCTTGTTGTCTGGTTTGAACAAACATTAAATAAAATCTAGAAAAGTATATACCTGAAAGGTAAAAATGAGTATGACGTGGGAAAGAGGGTGGGATCATTTGTTTTTAGCATTGGGGCAGAGGTAGTATTACCAGTCAAAGCCAGGGGGTGGGAGGGTTCTCTGCTCCATGCACTCAAATGACCAATTCCTGAGACACTGGGGTTTCAAGGGGAGAAAGAGTTTATTTTTAATTTTTTAAAGATTTATTTTATTTATCCCTCCCCCCCAACCCCCCTCGTTGTTTTGAGCTCGTTGTCTGCTCATCTTCCTTTTAGGAGGCACCAGAAACCAAACCTGGGACCTCCTATGTGGTAGGCAGGTGCCCAACTTCTTGAGCCACATGCACTTCCCAAGAGTTTATTGCTAAGCACAAAGCAAAGAGATCAGATGCCTATCGGCCTAAAATCTGTCTCTCTGAGTCTAAAGAGTATAGGATTTTTATGGATTCAAACAAGTGGCTGTGGAATTGTTACCATTACAATAACAAGTATAGACAACCATAGTATTATGTGAAGGCGTGGAAAATAACCGAATATCAAGTATAAACACTAGTCAGTGGTTATAGTAGGATGGGCGGGATCAGGAAAGCTTCCTGGAGCACAGAAATTTTAAATAAGCCTTAAAGAATGACTGAGCATTTTGACAGGTAAAGTTGTGGAGAAATGTCATTCCAGACTATAATGTTAACAGAATAGACCATGTTATGGGCAGAAAAGTGCATGATACATTGAAGAAATAGTCAAAGATCATTTCTGCTGAAAGGAATCTATAGGAAAGAATGTTAAAGGATGTTGGATCACATTTTAGAATGTTTTAAAAACCAGGATAAGGAGTTTATATTTAATCCAGGAGGTAATTGAAGTCTGATCACCTTTTTGCTTCTTTTTGTCCTGAGTATTTAGGGTGCCAGTCCACTTTTCATTAGGAAAAAATTGTTTTCCTGTGGAATGGAATCTGAAAAATAGAAGGCAGTGGTTTGATTAGAGTGTACTGTGGCGTTTCTCAGGTGGGGTTCTGTGGCCTGTTTCACTAGATGTCATCCATCTTATTGTGAAGCTTCATAAAGAGACTTGATGTTATCCATAGGATATAGGGAAGGACCTTGACTAATGGATCAGAAAGGCTGCAGCTTATGTTTCAGTGCATTAGGGCCAAATTATACATAAATTGAATTGGACTTTGAAATTCTACCCAATTCCTTAGGACAAAACATGTAAATATTTGTGGCCTTGAAAGACAGCTTTGATTGGAAGGTAAGTACAGTAGCTGGATCTCCTTTCAGCTGCTAATTAAGGTGTTACTTAACGATGGCCTGGGGTCTTGCTGTAGCCAGTAATCTTGTTTAGATTGAGTGCCCTTTGGGTTTTGTGCTGCTCAGCTAACCCATATGGGCCTGTCTGAGACCTCCTCTTCTCTGCTGTTGTCCCAGCCTCTGCCTCCAAGGACAGAGCTCTGAAATAGAAACTACTAATGACCAGACAAAAGCATTTGGGCAGGTTTGAGAGCAGAGATGTTTATCACTTCTCTTTCCCTCTCTTGTGTCTTGGGAACCAGTAATGTCTTTAGGGTGGTAATCCTAGCACTAAATAAGGTTAGACTCAGGAAAACAAACATTTTAAACCCAATCAGTCCCCCTAGGAAAACTTCCTTTTTCAAAAACAGAAGGTCTGAAGGGGGTAGTTAAAGTTGTACCATATCTTATTGTTTTTGCTAATGCTGAATTAGACCATTATAGGGAGAACTGAGCATTTGGGCCTGAGATAATGGTAAATTCAATTTCCATCATGGAACTCTTCCGATAAATACTGAGGTTTCTGCAGCAAAATGATGGGAAAGCCATTTTTCCGACCTCTTCCGTGTGTATATGGAACAACCAGTTTCGAAAAACCAAAGGCTATTCATATAAAGACTTCTCAGAATGCCCTGCTTCTTGCATTAAAAAAGCTTAATCTGAAGGGGACAGGCCTAGATCCCCATATGGCCACTTTTCTGACTACCAAGGAAAGCACCTCCAATTAAGCTAGTCTTAAGAGGAAGAGCTGCGTCTTCATCATCTTTGTATCTTGGTGCTCAGCACTGACCCTTGCATGCAGTGGGTGTTCAGTACCTGTTTGAGTGAGCTAGTGGATGGCACTGCTAACTCTGGGGAGATGAATGAATCTGCTGACTCACATGGGCCTACAAGAGCACTGGGTTAACCCTTCCATGTATAGTCATGGCTGCTTTCGCTTACATGGGGCCCAAATACTTTTTTTTTTTTGGTCTCCAAAAAAGTCAGGAGATAGAATATCACAAGTCATAATCAAGTTTGGTGGCTTTTTTTTTGAAAATATTTCTAACAAGAATAAAAAGAATGTTGCTTATTTTGTGGACTTTGTTTATGCTTTTAAAAAACTTTCTCAGGGTAAATGACTCATGATTTTAGCTTAGCTAGAAATCACTTTCTCATCCAGGGCAAGAATGTTGTGCTGTGTGATCTCTTGGTTCATCTGCCACTGAAATTCTGTGACTTCTGGAACATGAAAGAGTCCTGTAAAGGGCTCAAGCTACCTTAAAGGCAGATTGGACCTGATTCCTTTATATACATTTTGGGGGGGAGTGGGGAGGTAAAAGAACAAAGTTATTGTTTTGACCTCTACTAGACTATTCAAAACATGAATTTAGGTAGATGGCCCCAGGGTAAGAGAAAAGCTTGCCCAATTGTGGTGGAGTTAGAAACCCATATGAAAGTCAAAATAAAGGCTTTGAGAGAGCATGTATAGCTCAGTGGCTGAGTGCCTGCTTCCCATATCCGAAGTCCCTTGGGGTTCAATCCCCACTACCTCCTAAAAGAAAAGAAGAAGAAGAAGAAAAAAGGATTTGGTTGTGTTTATTTTGTAATGTGTTTTTGCAGTAACATCCAGGAGATGAGGGCTCGGCACAAAGATGCTTTTCTGAAGAAACATAACCTCAAACTAGGCTTCATGTCGGCATTTGTGAAGGCCTCAGCCTTTGCCTTGCAGGAGCAGCCTGTTGTAAATGCAGGTGAGTTTGCTGTGGCCAGAATCACAGAGGTCCTGGGAGGTAGGTGTTATCAACACAGACTTGCTCGCACATGGCATTTTATTTCCTTTCCCAGCGATTTCTTGATTCACCTTCATTTTTGGTTTCCTGAAATAGCATCATGATTACTTTCTCCCTACAAAGCTGGACAGAACAGTTTCTCTTCCCCGTGCACAGCTTGGCAGCTGTTCTGACAGCAGACAGTTCTGGGGTGGCCCAGCACTCCAGACTCTCATGTCAGAGTGGAAGTTCATATGCTGGCTAACAACCCTCTTCCACGGGCCCTGTTATCTTGGGGCCTGACTTTAACACTCGGTGCAGGCTCCAGAGTGACCTTTGATCTCAGATCAATGGACCTCATTGGGAAGCCTTGGGCTTGGCCGCTTTTTTTAATGTACTTGGTGCTCGTTTTTCTTCCCTTTTATTTACCTACGTCATTGAAGTATTGACCTAACATGCTGTTCTCTTTTTCCTATTGAGACATTTATCTGTTCCCTGGAAGGTTGAAGAAGGTCAATAACACTTTTGCAATTCTCACCAATGTCAGTGTCCCTAAAGATCTAGAAATAGAACCCTAGTCCCTTTCAATGAGTGATGTGTTCTTGATAGGTAGAAGGGTTGTCTTTGTTTTGCCCAGTGTGTACCTCTTTTCGTTTCTTGTATTCTCATACTTTCCTAACTACCTCTTTCTCCATCTTCTCTGTTAGCCCACATTTATTCTGCATGCCCATGTATATAGGCATTTCTTAAAGTTCTTTTGGCCTTTTTCTCACTTTATATGCTTTTCCTGAGTATCTTACCTAACAATACATCTTAGACTTTCTTTCTGTGGAAAAGATTCCCAAGTCTATTAGCCTTTATTTTCTCATGAGCCCTAGACCTAAATTTTTAGCTGCTAGTTTGCTCTCTCAAGCTAGCATATCTAGAGCCAGTCCATCTTGCTTCCTTCTGAATCTCCTAGAACAGAGGTTCTTAACCTTTTTTGTTCCTCGGACTCCTTTGCCAGTCAGGTGAAAACCATGGACCCCTTACTAAGTCCACACTATACTGTGTATTATTTAATAAATATATCACACCCACACCTACACATCCCCACAAGAATAATGCTTTGAATTTCAATTCAGGCTCACGGACTCCTTGTTAAGAACCCCTGTTCTAGAAGGAGACTACCCTCTTCCCCCTTATACAAAGTGGGAAGCAGTATCCCCCTTACCCCTTTCCTTTGCTAATTTGCCTTCTCTGGAGCACTTAAATCTAGCCATTCTCTGCCAAGGGAGGGCTTGAGCAGAGCTAGTTAACAAGAACTTAGTGCTTATGAACATATGAAATTATCACGTCAGCCAGTGTATTGACCCCTCCTGAGAGCTGCCAAATAAATGGATGCACCCATGCTTAGGTCAGTCAGGGGCATGATTGATTGGGATGGGAGTAATAGGAGTGCCAGACGCCATTTGTAATGCAGTGGTTTTCATGTTGGTTGGTCCACAACCACGCTGTACCAGGTGCCACAGGTCTTTTTTTTTTTTTTTTATTTATTTTACAAATACTACCTCATTAGCTTAGCTCTGAGGAGTTGTATGTAACATGTATTTTCTCTCTCATAGTGATTGATGATGCAGCCAAAGAGGTGGTGTATAGGGATTATATTGACATCAGTGTCGCGGTGGCCACCCCACGGGTATGTTGGAACAGGAGGTGGGAAGCTCTAGTCCTGGACTTTGACCTTATCTTTGTCAGAAAAAGCAGACCCCTGGGAAGGATTTCTGTTTAGATGGGAGCTAGTAAAAGACTAACCTATTTTTGACCATAGATACAGTCTTTGATCTTAATCTCAGGCCTAAATACTTGAGGCTTTCTGCTAATTATGCTGAGTAATAGAGATATTCTGGGAAGGGGAGAGCATTGGCTGTACACTTGGGAGTTGTAATTACAAAGGGGACTGCTCATTTGCAACTGAAAACAGCTTCTCACTCTCTTCAGGGTCTGGTGGTTCCTGTCATCAGGAATGTGGAAACCATGAATTTTGCAGATATTGAGCAAACCATCAGTGAACTGGGAGAGAAGGTAAAGTAGAAGCATGAGTATGCTAGGCAAGTCAGGAAGAGAGCCTGGGGAAGGCTGGGTTCACCAGTAAGCTGTGTTCAGGAGGCTGAAGTCTCGCTCTATTCTGTAAGAAGTTCATGTCCCTGAAGAGGGCAGTAGCCCATAAGAACGGAGGTACAGATATCTGACAGACCTTAGTGTGCGCTCATGACAGAAGACCAAAGGGAAAACATGGTTACTCAGCTCCATGGAATCATGCCTTTGTTTTGTGGAACACTTCACATTTATCTCAGCCCAGCAACTTGCATGTCGAAGACCTATTGGCCTTGGATGTGAGCCTTTTGGAGATCTTTCTTTGGGTGAAGAAAGCTGGGCTGGCTTAATATTTCAATTATGAAATCTCTGTTTTTTCAGGCCCGAAAGAATGAACTTGCCATTGAAGATATGGATGGTGGCACTTTCACCATTAGCAATGGAGGAGTTTTTGGCTCGCTCTTTGGAACACCAATTATTAACCCCCCTCAGTCTGCCATCCTGGGCATGCATGCCATCTTTGATAGGCCGGTGGCTGTGGGAGGCAAGGTAGGAACCATCACCTGCAAGGTTCTAGTGGCTAGGTGATGATAAGAGGGAAATTGAGTCTAACCACATTATAAAACTCAATTATAAAAGATTCACTGTAATTTCAGGCATGAGTTCTGTTTCTTAGTTTCTAATTAAGAGTAGGACACTGGTTCTCAAATAACTTTATGTGGATCAGCATCATCAGCATCATCTGAGAACTTACTAGAAATACAAATTCTTGGACCCTATCCCAGACCTACAGAATCAGAAACTGCCAGTGATTACGATGCATGTTAAAATTTGAAAACCATTGAGCTAAGAAAGCTTATTCCTTCATTTGGGACCAGTCATATGTTGCCGGTTAGGACCTGGGTCCGTGAAAACGGTGCCGTGGATGAGAAAGAAAGAATAAGACAGACAGACAAGAGAAACTGGGATTGGGGGACTCTCTGTCCGATATGGATAGAAGAGCATTTATTGAGTGTAGTTGGTTAACACTCTGTAGGTGCTGTAGGATACATCTGGTGGGATATAGTTGGAGACATAATTCTGGCCCCCAAGAAACAGGACAACAAAGCAGAGCAATAGAAAAGCTTCCTAAGTTGTAAGATAAGGCTTAGAAGTTCTCTGGGAGTTCAGAGAATCAAGTCAAAGGAGCTTTAGCTGGCCCTTGGAAGAAGTATTGGTAGGGAAAAGTTTTCTGAGACTCCTATGTTTAGAACCTTTTTGGGTCACTATTTTGTGAATCTGAAAACTATAGATATTCTCCCTAAAAATGCCCACACACTCAATTTTGTATACAATCTCAGAGACTTTGTTGATTTAGGGTTTTAAAAAATTTAAATTTTAAACCCAAAGAAGCAGCTGAAGGCAGCCAGAACTGAAGAGAAAAACTTCCCTATAGACCTGTAGACCACAGATGAATAAGAAAGCACGGTCTGTCAAGAAGACAGTTGTGAGGAGAATCTTATTTTCTTGGTTAAGCTTTTTTTTTCTTTTTCGGAGGTACCAGGGATTGAACACAGGACCCTCATACATGGGCAGCAGGAGCTCCACCTCTTGAGCTACATCCACTCCCCAGACAAATCTTTTAACCTATCTTCTCTGTAGGTGGAGGTGCGGCCCATGATGTATGTGGCACTGACCTACGATCACCGGCTGATTGACGGCAGAGAGGCAGTGACTTTCCTCCGCAAAATCAAGGCAGCGGTAGAGGATCCCAGAGTCCTCCTACTGGACCTTTAGGAAGAAGCCACATGCCCTACTATTGACCATGCAGGAACTGAAAACCAGTCTTCTCCCAGTCTCCTTCCTCACGGGTCCTGAGTTAGCCTGGTGCCAGACAGGCACATGCTGTTGGCCTCAAGCAAAGAAGCCAGGACACTATGTAACCAGCAGCAGCAGGTCCTTTCTTGGTGTTCCTGCCAGGCTTGCTCCCTCTCTGCACCCCTCTCTTATACTCGAATACCTTAGACTTGAGAGACAGAGTGTCTTAATGGATACTCAATACTATTCCTGCCTTTCTTCCATCAGCCCTCTGCAGTGATGATTTTGCTTCTCCCCAGTGCCAGTATACAATCGGGGAACCACCGGGGACCATGTGATTCTTAAGTTTCTATCTTTTGTCCACTCTCCAGACACACCTAAGAGGATACTGTGCCTCCCAAGCTCAGAGCAGCCTCTATCCTGGCTGTGCACATTCTTACATGATTCCACCTGTGTGGAGGTATTGAACACAGGAGTGGAGGTGCTGCTTTGTTTCTTAAATGGCACCTTCATTCTCAGCTTTATAGACTTCAAGATGCCTCTTCTACCTCTTCCAGGAAGCACAGGCCAGGACATCTGGAGGAGTGTTGATGGGGGAGGAAAAGGCAGATTCCTTCTGAGGTTGTAAATGTTGTAAACATAGATAGGAGCAGGGGGTGGATGTGCCTCAACTGGTTGGGTGTCTGTCTCCCATATGGAGGGACCTGGGTTCGATCCCCGGGACCTCCCGGTAAAAAAAAAAAAAAAACATAGATAGGAGCAGAACCCAGGCTGTCTGTACACTTTCCTTCATAGCCTCACACCAGGAAGACTCTTTCCAAACCCTTTCCCAGCTGCTAGAAACCATTCTAGCATGTTTTTCTCATTTAGAGCACATCATGGCAGTGGGACAGAGCATGGTCACAACCAAGAGCTGGAGCCTGGTAGAGACTGAGGGTGGGGGTAGGGGACACATTTCCAGTGGGCTGGCTCAGATTGATTTGAGCTTTTAAATTCAAGTTGGTATAGTACTGGGACTTCAGAAGCAGTTCTGTTCCTTCCTGCATTATGGCCTTTAGGGAGCAGGGCCTTAACAACTCTTCCTCTGCAGAACCCAGATCTGGGGGAGGATGGACTGTGGTAGAAATCCAAGATGCTGGTACAGTGCTGAAATGGCTGATACCATCTCTAAGGTACTGCCCACTGTGTCTGGGCACAATCATTGGAATCCTTGGAGCATGGTTAAATGCACGGATCTTGTCAGGAAAAGCTAGTGGGCTTCATGCTTTGTATCCAACTATATCCAGGCCTGAGGCTGCTGACACTTGACACCAAGGGGCCATTTATCTAATGCAAAGTACCCACTTGTATTTCCTAGCTAAGAAGCAGGGCCTGGGGCTGGGGGGAGGAGGGAAGAGGTTGGGAGCCAGTACTGTGTGCTGCAGCATCTACTTTTCTGTCTTCACTATTCAGAAATTGTAACTAAAATATTTAAGGAAACTGATTTTAAATGAAAATTAAAGGGCAAATGTTCTCAAACAGGGTTGCAGGTTCTGGGCATCTTTTGGTAACTGGTTGTGCAAGTTTCCAGCACTGCTGCACCAGTGATTGTCGTTGGCATTAAAAGCCACTTAATGTCCCATTGATTAACCTGTGATGGTCCATATTTTTAAAATAAGTTAACACTGTTCAAATTTGACAAGGTGGAACCCTGATTGCCCAGCCAGGAAAAGCATGGTAATCTCTTGGTACCCCAGTTTCCTTCCAGGGATCCCCTTGAAATTGTCAAGTCCTACTCTTGAAATATTGGGGTTCCCAGCTTTGTGAAGCCCCTTTAGAACACCAGTTGACATTTACAATTTTGTATTTCTGGGATGGATTGGGGAGAGGTGAGGCATGTCCTCCATTTAGTTTTGTATTTTAGACTTGATTGCCATATGTGTACCAAGATGCTCAAGATCAGTAAGAACATACAAGGGTAGATCACCTCATAGGAACGGTGGTCCTTGAGGATGAGTGGACAGAGTTGGCAGATTGACCTCAGGTAGCAGGTGTGATGGTGTCTTGGTTTAAATATAGTCTTGTTGGGGACGGATGTGGCTCAAATGGTTGGGAGTCCATCTCCCATATGGAGGGACCCGGGTTCGATCCCTGGGGCCTCCCAGTAAAAAATAAAATAAAATATATAGCCTTGTCTTTCCACACAGATTCCCACCTGCAGATCTTGCTTGCAGTGAGGCCATCACTATATGAAGGTTGGTCATAGGAAGAAAGTGAGTCTCAGAGGGTGGAACTACAGCTAGTAGATAGAAAAAAGTTTAGGTTTAATGAAAGGAATTTTATAATTATCTTTAAGGTCCAGGGCACAGTATTAGGAGTTTTAATTTCTCCATAAACCTACAAAGTAGGTATTAATAGCTCCATTTTTTTGGAAGGTCAACTGTAAGCCCCATAAAGTCTGGGACCTCACAATTCTAAGCCCAGGGCCCAGCAAAGTGCCAGATGTGCAGTGTTTGATGGATGGTTGAGGCCCAGAGGTTCCAGAAGTGACTTCTTGCAGCAGTGGTTGGAGTGGGCTGGCCTGACTTAGGGCAGGGTGGAGGAAGGAACACAGACTTGTGAATTTGAACCGGCTCCACCAGGCTCTGACCACAACCTATAATTTAATCTCTCTGAGCTTCCATTTTCTCAGGGGCTACCATAATCTCAAGGGGTCACTGTATAGAATCCAAGTAGTAGTCCCACTGGGGTGCCATGACCCTCTTCCTAGACTTCTTTTCCTAGAGTCCAATACCTCCTATGTCACCACTTCCTCTCAAGGCTGGAGGCTACGTTGCAAGAGGTACAGGCTAAGGGGTCGGATGTGGCTCAACTGGTTGGGCATCCGTCTCCCATATGGAGGGACCCGGGTTCGATCCCCGGGACCTCCCGGTAAAAATAAAATAAAAATTAAAAAAAGATGTCAAGAGGTACAGGCTGGCATGCCTTTCACCACCAGCCCTGCTTTCTACTTCCTGGAAGGCCCAAGCTTAATCTTGCCTGTCATGGAGAATATATCTCTGGGGGAGCCTTCCAGTTTCCTGTCAGAGTTACTTTCTTTGCATTGAGGCAAGAACACCATAAGCTACAAAAGCTTTTATTCTGAGGGAGAGGGATGGTGGGTGGGTAAGCCCTAGGGAAAACCAGGACTGAAGACCACAGAGAATGAGAGACAGGGCGAGCTGTCCCCCGTCCTCTCTCCCCGGAGTCGGTCTGAGGAGCACCGAGACCTTCCCGTTAGACAAGTGTCTTCTGAGAGTTACTGTTGGGCCTTCACAGCCAGACTGGAGAACAGTGCCAGAGGCACCGCCTAGTGGTGCTGGAGGCACACTGGGGGTGGGAGCTGGGGCAGAGGTCTGGTGAAGTTTCTGGCTTCACCCTAGTGAAGGGGTGGATCTGGAGAAGAGGTGAGAGGAATGAGGGCACCCAAATCTGGGGTGGAGGTGGGGTAAGTTATTGTCTTGGGGGTAACCGAGCTCCCAGCTCTTCAGATAGCAGAAACATCTTGCTGGCTAGAAGCTTGGGCAATTGTTCCATTGGTTTCTCATTCTAAAAGGTGATGAAGTGAGAGCAGTGACCAGAATCCAAGTGATAAAAAGAATGAATGCTCCAGAGGGGAGTCATAATGGGCACAACTTGCCCTGGTTGCCTTAGCCTGGAGGCTGAATTGTGGTCTCTCGGTTCCATGGAGTAGGTTCACCTTTCCATTACTGGTGGGCCAGCTGGGGAAGGGATTTATTTATTCTGGTTTCACATGTGCTCTAAATGTCAGAGCTGAGTATTCTTCCCTCCCCCATTCTTCATCTTTTTATTTTCCTCTCCTGCCTTTTGCTCTCTAGTCTGAAATCACAAGATGGGGGGACATGGACAGGAGTAGAGATGGACCATCCTGCCCCCCACCTCATTCCCACCTGCACTATGCACTTCTTCCCTGCTTCCCCAAGCCTCCCTGCCTCCTGCAGGAAGAGTTTCTGGCAGAAGAGGCCACTAGGTGCATGGCTAAAATAATCAGCCAGGAAAGCCCTGGTTTGGGTCATTTGAGCCAGTGGAGTCGTGCCCTGGGATGAGTCTGCAGAGGTGTCCCAACTGGAGCACAACATGGCGATGAGTGAGTCTCAGAACCTCGTGGTCCGCTCAGCCAGGGGGTCAGTAGTTGAGAGCTGATACGGCACGAGGCATCTTTTGGTGTGGTAGATCCAGCACCTAGCGTAGGGCATAGCACAGTTTGTGTTCAACTGGAATCTGTTGACTGATAGGCAGAGAAGGGATGGGTGGAAGGGTCCAAGGTGTTTAGCAGGGTGAGCTCTCACTGCCCTTCCCCTTCAGCAATGACTAGAAATGGTCTTTCCAGAAGCTGGCTAGGGATTCTTGAGACTTTTGTTGGGAGGTGGCCCTGAAGAAGAGGCCTGGAAACGATTACTTCTGGGGCCCAAGGGAAGCAGCTGAGCAGGAAAGCAGGCCCTGCACTGTGTGCCTGAGACCCATTGATTAGAGAGGCCAGATCTGGGTGGCAGGCAGAGGAGAGGAAACGCAGGCAAGATCAGCGGCTTGATCAACTGCTTCCAGTCCCTCTCCACCCCTCTTACCCTACCAGTTTGTTCCACTGGATAGTACTGAAAAAAGGGTGGGACTTGAGTTTGCTGACACCACTTCCTCCAGTGCCCAGGCGCCGGCTGGGATCAAACTGTAGCAGCTGCAGAGAAAGGTCCAGTCAGCACTCTGGGCAGGCCTTCCCCACGGCCACTGTTCCCAAGGCATGGGCCGACCTCTGGGTACTGCAGTCACCCGTGTGGGGTATGGCTCACTTCCTGCCAGCCCACAGAATTTCCAGTTTTACACTGGGTTGTGGTTGTGGTTGGCCACCAACATATAGAAATGTGTCCCTATTGCCTTCCACACCCCCACACACAGCAGACATGGAGGATGCAGGATGGCTTGTCCACACACACACGGTTTTGCCCCCCAGCACCCACCAAGCAGGCCAGGAAGCTGCCTCTAGCCAGGCAGCAGCTCACCTCAGTCAGCAAGGAGGCTGCTGGGCTACTGAGCCACTCCGGCAGGTGCAGCTGGGTGTGGGCCTGGATTCCTGAAGGGTGCTTCTGGGCTAGTGCCTGGAATACACAAGGAGGGGCCTCTGGGGAGGCAACTCAAGGAAAATCTGTACATTCCAGTGTCAGCCAGGATTTAATTTTTCCCCTGTGTCACATCCAATGGGGATAATGATGATGTTTAGTTGCTTGTTGCTGAGGATCTACTGTATGCTACCAGGCATACATTAGCTTGAATTTCCACAACAATTCTCAAAGTTAATTAGTAGCATCCCCATTTTAAAGAACCAAAGCAAGCTCAGAGAGGTAGAGGGACTTGTACTGACTTCAAGGTTTGAACTCAGGTCCTTCTGACTCCAAGCTTGCTAGAAGCATCAATCTTGGGGTGCTGTCAGGGCAGACTTTATTGGAAATAGCATTGGAACCTGTCTCCTTACAGAAATCTCCATCACATTTGAAGCAGGCCATGGCATGCTACCACCAGGGCCAAGGCAGGGCTGAGGCAAGGGAAAAAAGCCCAACTTTTCCACATTCCACGTAAAGATGAACTGCACTGCCAGGAGGAAGGCCAGGAACCCTGGGCCAGAGAGGAAGTGGGAAATGCCAGAGGAGAGAGCCTCTTTGGGGATACTGGCATCCAGGACTGTCAGAAGCAGTTCCCTGAGAGAGGGCACCAGGATGGACTGGTTACATCTGGACATCAGGTTGTTCTGTATCCATTCCAGCCTTTCCTGCTCAAATGCAGCTTGGCCTCTCTCTTGATTCCTAACCTAACTGGCCTCAGGTGCTGAGCTGAATTCAACAGGGGAGGACAGAAGGCAGAGGCCACAATCCTGGGTAAGGGTATTTGCAAGTGGAACCCTAAGCTCCTGGCTGACCCAGACGGACCTAGCAGCTGGCTCGGATGCACAAGCCCCTCTTTCCTATCCTCCAGCCAAGGTCTGGTTCACAGTCCAGAAGGCAATGGGTAGGGGAGTGAGCAGTGGAGGGAGGAGGCTGGGGAGATGATCCAGTGGTCCTCCAGGGAAGAAGGCCCATGTCAAATTCCACCCTCCAAGCCTGGGCCCTGACCCTGTCTTCCAGAAACCTGTGACCATCCCAACTCAACTCTCATTCACATATTTTTGATGGTCTCATTAGCTAGAAGCCTTACTAGTGGCGTGGGGTGCTAAATGTCTCTCTCATGGCTGGTGGCAGTGGACAGGGGAGGACAGCCTTAGTCCGGGCACTGGCTGACTAGACTAAGCTCCGCCCACCTGCCCTCCGTGGCTCCCGCCCGGCCTCCATACCCCCCGCCCAGCTACTCACCGTTCCTGTCAGCAATTCATACAGCAGAGACCCAAAGCTCCACCAGTCACAGGCTTCAGTCAGCTCAGAAATCCCACCCACCTCTGTGGGGACAAAAACACACGGGTACATGTCCCAGCCTCACCTGAGGGTGGGTCTCCATTCTGTGCATCGGACCCAGGCCCATCCTCTCAGCCCCCAGGCCCAGCCTGCACAAAGACACCCAAGGGCTAAGGGCGCCCTCGGCCCCTCCCTCCTTGCCTGGGGCACTGTATAGGTTGTCCGCAGCCTCCCTGCAGCACCGGGGCTCCACTTCTGACCACTGGCCAAAATATGTGAGCTGGATGTGACCTTCTCGTCCAGTGAGGGTTGGAGAGGGAATAAACAGGGACAGGAACTGGTTAGCCATTGCTGAGCAGCTGTCATGGGAGTGGGGGTTTCCGGGGCTCTCGCCAACCCAGGCCTGAGGCTGAGTTGGGCAGAGCCCCTCTATAGACATGCATGGCCCCCCCTGAGGCCCAGAGACCACTGGGTATTCGTAAAGGTTGCTGCCCTAGACTCATGGGGGAGAAAGAGGCTCGTTCTCCAAGCTCAACCTTGGCCAACAAGACTGTGGCATAGTCCTGTGTAATATGGCAGGAGAGAGGTAGCGGGGTGAAGCAGGTAACTCCCACATCCCCTTGGCTTTGAGGAATTCTTGTTCTGTCTTGAAACTTTGGGGTCTGCCCCCTCTCACTGGGCCCCGGGTACCCACCTGCCTGGTCCAGAAGGAGATTTCGGGGATTGAGGTCCCGGCACAGCACCCCCTGCTCGTGCAGGGCTTCCAGTGCCACCAGCATCTCGGCCGCCCATTGCTTCACCTGCTCCTCCCTCACTCGCCAGGCACCAGAGCTCCAACTGGTTCCATCTGCTGAGAGGCGGCTCTGACCTCTGTCTCGACCACAGGCCCCCAGCACCCGGCCAGCCCCCTCACGAACCCAAAGGAGTCCCCGAGGGGGCCCAGTGTCCAAGCTCTGGCCAGGTCCCCTCCTGGCTTGGAGGTACAGGCGACCACTTGGGGCCTTTGGAAGGTCCAAGGGGGGAGCATTAGTTCTGGCTGTAGGTTCATCTTCAGCTTCTCCCTGGGGTTTGCCAGGTGGCACCTCCCTGGCTGGAGGAAGGCTCTGAGATGTCCACAGAGGCTCCAGGGGGGCTCTGTCCTGCCGGTGGGTATGACCCGGGGGGAGCAGCGTTGAGGTCAGGACGCTGAGACGGGAACTGAGCTGAGCCGCCTTCCTCTCCTGGGTGGAGCCAGACCTGAGCCCAGACTGCTGGGAGCGTGCCTGGGAGAGCAGGTGCGACCAGAGCGTGCCTCCTGGCCATGCAGAAGGAGCGGTGAGCATGGAGACAGAGGAGAAGAGCGCGGACAGCAGGGTCTCTGTCCCACTCCTTCCTCCCCTTGGCCTCGGCTGCCTTCTAGGTATCTTGGCATAGCTCACCCTCCTCACCTCTGCTCCCATCCCTCGGCCTAAAATGCCCCGTCCGACCCTTGTCTCACAGCATTTCCTAACACTCCCTGAATGCCAACCCTGGGCTAGGAGTTGGGAAGAGAGGTGATCACAGCTGGGAGACTGACGTGCAGGACCTGTGAGAGGTCTGTAAGAAAGAGTGCTGCCTCCTTCTCGTAGCATTTCTCAATGACCCAGCCCTGGTGCTGTATCTGCCTCCCACAGACGTGATATCTACCCCTTCCATTTTGTTATGTCTGTTCATTCCTTCTTTCTTTGTTCCACTATAATTTATTGAGCACTTACTATCTGCAAGTCACTGTGCTAGGTGCCAATGGCAAAAGCAGGTACCAACTGATCAAGCACTCACGATGTGCGAGGCCTGCCCTTTCTCCCTGGCTTGCCCTGCCACGTTTCCACACAGCCAGACTTGTCTCTGCAGCTAAATGAGCAGCTTCCTACCAGGGTCTGGTCTGGCTCCACAGTCTCAGAAAAGGTTTGTCTAGAAAGTGAGGGAAAAGCCCAGCCAGGGCTGTGGGTGGAGAGGGATCCACAATGGTTACTTTTAACCCCTAGGGCCGCAGGGAAGGTCAGAGGTGGACAGACCAGGAGGGGGAAGGGCGGGCAGCTGAAAGCAGTCAGGGTCCTGGGAGGCCTGCTAGGCTAGGGTGGGAAGTTCTCCCCATTCAGACGGGTGGAGTCTGTGGGGAGGGTTCCCTGGGATGCCCCAGCCCCTAGCCTAGCACTCACTGGAGAAGGGGGTTGAGCAAGGGTTTTGCCAGGCCCCGCGGAAGCCCTGCCCTTGGGTCACTCCCTTAGCCCAGGCCTGGTCCTCACCTCACCTTGTCTCTGAGCACTTTGCCTCCCCACCCCCCACCAGTACCCGGGTAGCCAATCAACCCTGTTTTTCTGTCTCTGGTTTCAGAATTCTGAGCCTACCATTTGTGTCCCAAGACTTGGTTGGGTCTTAAAAGAGTATCCTCATGGGGGTAGGGGGATATGGTCCCCAGAACCTAGAACAAAGTACCTGGCACAAAATAGATGTGTAACCCCTAAGTAGATACAAATTCGGGTTTTTTTGTTTGTCACCACAGAGACCCACCACAACCCAATCCCAGAAATCATCCTCCCAAAAGACTGACCCCTCACCTTGCACAGGTTCCAGGTGCAGGAAGATGGAATCCTCACTCACGAAGTACCGCAGCAGCTTCACCATGTAAGGGATGCCGTGTGGGATGATGGTCAATCGCTCCCGGCTCGCTATGTGACACCTGGGCAGGCTCTGGGAAGGGGGCAGGACAGTCAGGTCAGCCGGGGATACGCCAGAAGCGGTGGCTGCTATTAGGGGACATCCTAGCCTGGTTTCAGGGGCAACTGGACAAGGGGTGGGAGCCACCCTGAGGAGCAACTGTATCCCCTCTGCTCCCTAGTCCTGGCTTGGGCCCTCACTCTCACTTCCCCATCAGAATCCACATCCCTCCACCCTCCAGGATGAGGCAGTATGTGTGTGTCTGGGAGGCATAGCCTTCAGATGTAGGTTCTGTGTTGGGGGTTCCCCAGAGGGAATGAGTTTCCAAGAGCTCTGACAAAGTCCCAAGTGGAATGGCAGGGGGCTGGGTGGCACCTGCCTTCACCACGAAGGTCCCTCCAGTCACTGGGTCCTGGACCAGCTGCACCTGCCAAGGTCCAGGAGGCACCGGTCAAGGGACACGCTAGTTCCTGGGGCTCCATGGCCCCAGCCCTCACCCCCTGCCACCCCAGTTTCCTCCACCAAGGCCAACACACTCCAGGGCCAGGGTAGGGAGCGCAGGCTTTAGTGGTGCAGAAAGTACCTGCCCCCCTCCCCAGGCTGACTTCCATCCAGTCTTGCTAATCCACCCTTGCTAGACTTGCAGGTCTGTGCTCAGGTGCTCCCTTCTCCAGGAAGTTTTCTTCACCCCTTAGTTCAGGCTAGGGGCCCTAAACTGTCTCCAGTGCTCTCTGGCCTCACCCTTAGGGGAACCTTGTCATGCTGTGTCTAATTTCCTCCTGAGAATGTGATCCCAGATCACCCATGGTCCGTGCCATGCCCCAGAGCAGGCAAGTGGGCTCCTTAGTTCTCTTCCCCTGATGGCTCTGGCCTTTCCTTTTAAATAAAATTTTTATCTCTGGAGGTTATCTTTGGAGAGCAGCCTTCCCATGCTGGTTTTGGTTTGAAGGTCTGCCATCAACCAGTCGCTGGGCCAGGGCCTCTTTTGGAGTCGGGCCCTTGATTCATCTCTGCAGTGGGCAGGGGTGGGCCACAGCCCCGGAAGGAGTGCATGCCGGATGCACCGGGACAGGACGAGGGACGTATGGAGGTGGGACCAGCTCCCTGGGGTTGTGACTCCTTGGCCTCAGCCTACCCTGCAGACACTCTCCAGGGAGGACTGTAGTGGGTTAAGAGCTGGGCCTTAAGGCAGTGTCACTGGGCAGTGGTGAAGGCTGCCGCCTATGAGGAAAGGGCAAAGGGCACTGGGTGTGGATTTTGAGTGAGTGAGTTGGCTTCTCTGAACCTTCAGTTACTCATCTACCAAACAGGAATTACAAAACCCCACCCTCCCTACCTCACTGATTTGTTGAGGCCATGGATGGGAGGATGCTTTGTGAATTGTAAAGGCCGCGAGAATGTCAGTGATCACATTTGCCAAGTCATGTCACCTCTTTGAACCTTGCTCTTCTTAACTGTAAAACGAGGTCATAGCAGTGCCTACTTTGGAGGGTCATTAGGAGCATTCTCTCAAAGCAAGCAACTCATTAAAATAGTGATTATTATTACTATTACCATAGGTGAAACTCCACACTGGCTATAGAGTGCTTAATCTCTGTTAAGCACTTTACATGGGCCATTTAATTCCCACAACCCTACCTGGTGAGTGTTATTAGTAACCCATTTTATTGATAAATCAGTTATCAAAGATGTTGCCTATGGGACCACTACTGAAAAGTGTTCTGGAGGGTGATAGAGACTGGAAAAGGACTCCACAAATGCTGAATCAAAGAAAAGACAATCTCCAAGATCAGGTAGGAGATTTTCCTCCCAGGCCTGCCAATTCAGACCCCTTCCCTTCATCCATGCAGCTTGGGAGTCACACAGAGGCAGCATGGCTGGGATACCTCCTGCTGAGGATGCAGACTACAGAGTCACTCACAGCAGTGATTAGAACCCCATGCATATCCAGGCACAGGGACCCAAGTGGGCAAAGACCCAGGAGGAACACAAGTCGCTGAGGAGCACTGCATACAAAAGGACCCAGAGGGAGAAAAAAGAGAGAGTATGGTGGAACTGTTGGCAAGAGGTGCACACACTCAGTCTCTGTTCATTGGACCACCTAAATGCAAAATGGACCTTTCTGGATTGACCCGCCTTTCTGTATTGACCCCATCTGAGTCCCCAGGGTGGGATACCCTAATGTGGAAGAAGCCAGAGACAGAAAAAAAATGGGGGGTGGGGGGAGACTAATCTGCTATAAAACAGGACAGTCCCAGAACTGAAAAGTGTAAGAAAAAAGGGGCACTGAATGAGGGAGAAAATTTAAACAAATCACAGGAGTTGGGGAGAAAATTCTGCACAAAAACAAACAGGACAAATCAAGATTTCCAGAGAAGGAACAGAGGAAAGGAAGCTTTCTCCTGGAGATGAAACAATTGCACAAAAAGTACACTTTTAAAAGTTGTACCGCAGATCCAGGGCAAGCGAGAGATGAAGAAGAGCTGAGAAAATCTGAACAATCTACTCTAAAAGTCCAGAATAAGTTGGACCAAATGCCAAAGAAGAGTCTTAACACAAAGCCAATCAACAAACCCTAGACAAGAAGGAGGAACTGACTTTCAGAGTTAACACATCAAAATAATCAGATGCCCAGACATCAACAAAACATTACAAACCATACTAAGAAACAGGAAGATATGGCTCAGTCAAGGGAAATTAAAACTTTAGAGAAGACATGGAATTTGGAACAACTGACCAAAGAAATTCAAACAAATCTAAATCAATTCAAGGAGAGAAAGGAAAATAAAGACATAGAACTAAAGGATATTACGAAGACAATGTGTGAGCATAAAGAAGAATTTGGAAGTTTAAAAAGAAATTATGGGAAGCGGCTGTGGCTCAATCAGTAGGGCTCCCGTTTACCATATGGGAGGTCACGGGTTCGGTTCCCGGGGCCTCCTGGTGAAGGCAAGCCCGCCTGCGTGGCGTGGTTAGCTGACCCAGCGAGCACAAGCAGCAAGGGGGGGATAAATGAATGAATAAATAAAATCTTTAAAAAAAAAAAAAAAAAGAAATTATGGCGATATCAGGCACATTAATGAAGATTAAAAATACACTAGAGGGAAGCGGCTGTGGCTCAATCAGTAGGGCTCCCATTTGCCATGTGGGAGGCCCCAGGTTCGGTTCCCAGGGCCTCCTGGTGAGGGCAAGCCCACCCGCACGGCATGGTTAGCTGACCCAGCGAGCACAAGCAGCAAGGGGGGGATAAATGAATAAATAAATAAAATCTTAAAAAAAAAAAAAAATACACTAGAGGCATACAACAGATTTGAACAGGCAAAAGAATCAGTGAACTAAAAGGCAGGACAATCGAAATCATACAGACAGAAGAACAGATAGAGAAAAGAATAGAAAAAATTGAGCAGTGTCTCAGGGATTTAAGTGACAGCATGACGCGTACAGACATGTGCCATGAAGAAGAGAAGGGAAAAGGGACAGAATATTTGTGGCTGGAAATTTCCCAGTTCTTATGAAAGACAAGTATACATGTCCAAGAAGTGCAATGTACTTCAAACAGAATAAACCCTAATAGACCTACTCTGAGACATATATTAATCAGAATGTCAAATGCCAAAGATAAAGAGAGAATTCTGAAAGTAGCAAAAGAAAAGTGATTCTTAGCATACAAAGGATCCTTAATAAGGGTCCATTTCTCATCAGAAATCATGGCCACAAGAAGGCAGTGTCATGATATATTTAAGGTACTGAAAGAGAAAAACTGCCAGCCCCAAATTCTTTATCTGGCAAAACTCCTTCAAAAATGGGAGAGAGCAAACCCATAGAGACAAAGTAAATTATGGGTTACCAGGGGCCAGGAGTAGGGAGGAAATGGGGAGTTATTGCATAATGGGTGCAGAGTCTATGTTTGGGGTCATGAGAAAGTTTTGGTGATGTATGGTGGTGACAGCACAATATTGTGCATGTGAATGTCATTGAATTATACACAGTTTAAAATGGAAAATTTCATGTTGTATATATATTACCACAATAAAAATTTAAAAGGGAGATTTTAAAATGTTCACAGATAAAGAGAAACAGAGAGTTTGTCAACAAAAGACCTGCCTTACAAGAAGTACTAAAGGGAGTTCTACATGTTGAAAGGAAAAAACAGGAGAGAACGGCTTGGAGCAGTGTGAAGAAATGAAGGTCTTCAATAAAGTTAACTAAAAAGGTAAATGCAAACTGCTCTTTAATGCCTGTAAGAGTCAGAATACAACTGAACAAAAAAAGGGCATATTTCCTGATAATAGACACTGAAAATATAAAGAGGTAATGTGGGACAAAAACAACATAAAGAGGGGAAATGGAAATGGGAGTTGGAATCTTCAAATTAGTAGGTTGTTATATAGGTTGTGTAAAACAAACCCGAGGGTAACCACAAAGAAAGTATTTTTTTAAATATACAGAAATAAAAATAAAGGGATCAGATACATCACAAAAGATCAACTATAAGGAAAAAGAGGTTGCAATAAAGGAAAAGAGAAACAAAAAAAGATATAGTATATAAAAACCAGAGGACAAAGTAGTTGAAGTAAGTACCACCTTTACAGTAATTACACTGAAAGTTAATGGATTAAGCTCCCCAATCAAAAGACAAAGATTTACAGAAAGGATAAAAAAGCATGATCCAACTATATGTTATTTACAAGAGACTTACCTTAAACCCAAAGATAAAAAAAGTGAACGGATGGAAAAAATTATTCCATGCAAATAGTAATGAAAAAAGAACTGGGGTAGTTATATTAATATTGGACAAAATAGACTTTAAGTCAAAAGCTGTTACAAGAGACCAAGAAGGACACTGTTTATTAATAAAAGGAGCAAGCCACCAAGAAGAAATAACAATCATAAATATTTATGCACCTAACTGTGGTGCCCCAAAATACATGAGGCAAACACCGGCAAAATTGAATGGAGAAACAGACACCTCTACAATAATAGTTGGAGATTTGAAGACACCACTCTTATCAATAGATAGAACAGGGGAGCAGATGTAGTTCAAGTGGTTGAGAGCCTGTTTCCCATGTACAAGATCCTGGGTTTGATCTCTGGTACCTCCTAAAAACAAACAAATGGGGGAAAAAGCCAACTCTCAGTGGGGAGCGGATGTAGCTCAGTGGTTGGGTGCCTGCTTCCCAAGTATGAGGTCCTGGGTTCATTCCCTGGTACCTCTTGAAAAAAAAAAAAGAACACCTAGGCAGAAGATCAATAAAGAAGGAGAACTTGAATAACATGATAAATGAACTAGACCTAACAGACATATACAGAACATTGCACCCCAATATAGCAGGATATACATTCTTCTTCTCAAATGCATATGGATTGTTCTCCAGGATGACCACTTGTTGGGTCACAAAACTAGTCTCAATAAATTTAAAAAGTTTAAAATTATACAAAGCATCTTCTCTGACCAGATGGAATGAAGCTGGAAATCAACAACAGGAAGAGAACTGGAAACTCCTCAAATATATGGAGTTAAAAACATTCTTAAACAGTGGGTTAAAGAAAAAATTCCAAGGGAAATCAGTAAATATCTTGAAATGAATGAAAAATGAGAACACAACTTATGAAATTAAAAAAAAAAACTTATGGAATGCAGTAAAGGCAGTGCTGAGAGGGAAATTTATAGCCCTAAATGCTTACATTTAAAAAGAATTAAAAAAAAAAAAAAAAAAGAATAGGGGAGCAGATGTGGCTCAAGCAGTTGAGCTCCCACCTCCCACATGGGAGGTCCCAGGTTTGGTTCCTGGTGCCACCTAAAGAAAACGAGCAAACAACAAGCAAACAACACTCAAACAATGAGCAAACAAAACAGCGAGCAAACAACGAGCAAAAAAGAGCAAACATGGAACAAACAGATGAGGGAGCCAATACAGGAGAGCCAATGTGGCTCAGTGGTTGAGTGCCAGCTTCCCACATACAAGGTCCCAGGTTCAATCCTCCGCCCCTGGTACTTAAAAAAAAAAAAAGGATAAAGATATATGAAATACCTAGAAGCAGCAAACTTCATAGAGACAAATGGTAGTTTATAGGTTACCAGGGGCTCGGGGGTGGGGGTAGGGAGTTATAACTTGATGGGTGAGTAGTTTCTGTTAGAGGTGATAAGAAAGGAGGGGTAATGGATGTTGGTGATGGTAGCACAATATTGTGAAGATAATTAATATTTATGAATTGTACAGTTGAATATGGTTAAAATGAATTTTGTGCTCTGTATTGGTTACTACAATAAAAAGTTAAAAAAAAAGAAGAAAGAGTTAAAATCAAAGACCTAACTAAACACCTGGAGGAACTAGAAAAAGAACAGCAAATTAAATCCGAAGCAGGCAGAAGGAAAGAAATAACAAAGATTAGCTCAGAAATAAATGAAACGGAGATTTAAAAAGAGAGAGAGAGAGAGAGGATTAACAAAACTGTAAGTTGGTGCTTTGAATAGACCAAAAAAGTTGACAACCCCTTAACTAGACTGACAGAAAAAAAGAGAATATTCAAATAAAATCAGAAATGAGAGGGGGGACATTACTACTGACCCCACAGAATAAAAAGCATAATGGGATACTATGAACAACTGTGTGCCAACAAATTAGACAACCTATATGAAATGGACAAATTCCTAGAAACACATGAACAACCTACACTGACTCTAAAAGTTATAGAAGATCTCAACAGACAATTACAAGTAAAGAGATTGAATCAGTCATCAAAACCTCCTGTGGCAGTTTGATATTATTTATGAATTCCAAAAAGAGCTATTGATTATGTTCATAAACTGGTCTGTTTCTTTGGGTGTGATACCCTTTGATTGTATTAGATTCAGTTGAGATGTCTGATTAAATTATGTTAAAATTAGGGCTTTGATTCAATGACCTCATTAGAGTGTGACTCAGTGTTAAGTCCCAGCATCCTTGGTGGCCTGATAAAACAGACTCTCACACAGAAGTAGACACAGAGAAGCAGGTCCGTGAGGAAAGAGAGAGGGCTCCATTAGACATGGCAGATGCCCCGGGAAGAGAGATGAGCCTGATAGTCTACAGCTGACCTTGTAAAGAGAACAGAGCAGCTGAGCCTGGAAAGAAAAGAGCCCCAGGGAGAGAGACAAGCCTTATGCCAGCCTATAGCTGAGATTGAAAGAAGCTGGGACCACAGAGCCTTAAGAGGAAGAAGGAAGGCTAAACCCTCACAGTCATAGCCCACCATCTTGTTTCAACATGTGGCAAATGACTTTGGTGAGCAAGTACCTCTTATGGTACTTTGAGTTGGACTCTTTAGGGCTTTATGACTGTAAGCTTCTACCCCAAATAAATACCCTTTATAAAAGCCAACCGCAGGGGGCGGATGTGGCTCAAATGGTTGGGCGTTCGTCTCCCATATGGAGGGACCTGGGTTCGATCCCCGGGACCTCCAGGTAATAAAATAAAATAAAATAAAATAATAAAATAAAATAAAATAAAATATTTTAGATAAGATAAGATAAGATAAGATTATAATAAAATAAAGTATTTTGGATAAGATAAGATTCAGATAAGATAAGATAAGATAAGATAAAATAAAATAAAATAAAAAATAAAAAATAAATGCCAACCGATTTCTGGTACTTTGCATCAGCACCTCTTTGGCTGACTAATACACCTCTAAACTAAGAAAAGCCCAGGACCAAATGGCTTCACAGGTGAATTCTACCAAACATTCCAAGAAGAATTAATACAGGCACTGCTCAAACCCTTCCAAAAAATTGAACATGCGGAAACACTACATAACTCATTCTATGAGGCCAAGATCACCTAATTTACCAAAGCCAGATAAAGATACTACAAGAAAAGAAAATTACACACCAATTTCTCTTATGAATATTGATGAAAAAATCCTCAACAAAATACTTGCAAATTGTATCCAACAGCATATTTAAAAAAAAAATTATACTCTATGATCAAGTGGGTTTTATCCCAGGTATGCAAGGATGATTCAACGGAAATAGACCCTCAAGATCTATGGCCAATTTATTTATTTATTTATTTATTTATTTTTTTTTTTTTTACCAGGAGGTACCGGGGATCGAACCCCGGTCTCTCCATATGGTAGACGGACGCCGAACCTTTTGAGCCACATCCGTTTCCCAATGGCCAATTTATTTTTGACAAGGTTGCCAAGTCCAATCAATTGGGAAAAAATAGTCTGTTCAACAAATGGTGTGGGGAGAACTGGATATCCATATGCAAAAGAATGAAGATATATATATATATATATATATATATATATATATATATATATATATCACACCATATTCAAAAATTAACTCAAAATGGATCAAAAATCTAAATATAAGTACCAAAACTATAAAGCTTCTAGAAGAAAATGTAGGGAAGCATCTTCAGGATCTTGTGTTAGGCAATGGTTTCTTAGACTTTACACCCAAAACACAAGCAACAAAAGAAAAAGATTGATAAATGGGCCCCCCTCAAAGTTAAAAACTTTTGTGCATTAAAGGACTTTATCATGAAAGTAAAAAGACAACCTAGTCAAGGAGAGAAAATATTTGACAACCACATATCTGATAATCATTAAATATCCAGAATACATAAAGAAATCCTACAACTCAACAATAAAAAGACAAACAACCCAATTAAAAATAGGCAAAAGATTTGTATAGACATTTCTCCAAAGAGGATATACAAAAGGCTAAAAAGCACATTAATAGCATTTAGCTATTAAGGAAATGTAAATCAAAACCACAATGAAGGGAAGCGGATGTGGCTCAAGAGGTTGGGCATCTGTCTACCATATGGAGGGACCAGGGTTCGATCTCCAGGACCTCCTAGGCCCGCGTGAGGCGAGCCGAGCCACGCAGCAAGATGATGATGCAACAAAAGAGAGACGCACAGGAGAGCCAAGGTGAGACGCGCCAGAAACCAGGAACTGAGGTGTCACAAGTGACAGGGTTCCTCTCTCCCACATCGGAGGTCCCTGTGATCAAATGCCAGTGAAGCCTGGAGGAGAAAAATGAGAAGGGAAGGCAAGAAGATCACCCAGCGAATGGACACAGACAGCAAGTAGGGGTAGGGGAACTCATAGAACTGTACACCAAAAATTTTTAAAAAAATGAAAAAAATAAAGTTGATTTAAAAAAAAAATGAAATCCCCAAAACAAAATTGCAAGTGTTGGAGAGGATGTGGAGAAATAGAAACACTCATTCATTTCCCCTGGGAATGTAAAAAGGTGCAGCCACAGTGGAAGACAGTTTAGCAGTTCCTCAGAAAGCTAAGTATAGAACTACCATATGAGTCGGCAATCTCTCTACTTAGGTATATACCCCAAAATAATTGAAAGCAGGGACTCAAACAAATATTTGCACACCAATGTTCATAACGGCATTATTCACAATTGCCAAAAGATGGAAGCAACCCAAGTGTCCATCAACTGATGACTGAATAAGCAAAATGTGTTATACATACAATGAAATATTATTCAGAATTTAAAAGGAATGAATCTATGAATCGTGATGCATATGACAACATGGGTGAAACAAGCCAGACACAAAAGCACAAATATTGTATGATCTCACTGATATGAACTAAATATAATGATCAAACTCATGGACTTAATAGCTAGAAGACTGGTCACCAGGAGCTAGAATGAGGATAGAGAATGGGGAGCTGAGGCTTAAGTCGAGCAGAATTTGTAATAAGGCTGACTGTAAATGTTTGGAATTGAACAGAGGTGATGATAGCACATTAGAGTGAATGTAATTAGCAGCACCAATATGTGAAAGGGAACATTTAGGGTTGTGCATGTCACTAGAAGGAGAGTTAGAGGATGAAACATGGGACTGTATGGCACAGTGAACCCTGTCATGGATGAGGACTGTGGTTAACAGTACAAATATAAGAATGTTCTTCCATGAATCAGAACAAGTATAGGTTAATATTACAAGATGTTAATAATAGGGTGGTATTTGGGCAAAAATACACCTAAAGCAAACCATGAACTGTAGTGAATAGAAATATATTAATATTTTTCATCAATTGTAAAAAAAAGAGAGAGGGTTATGCTACTTGAAAGAAACCAGACACAAAAATTGTAAATACAAATAAATTTATAGGGACAGAATTAAATGAGAGAATATGTATGGCAGGGGAAGGATAGAGGAATTGAGAGGTGACTGCTAAGGGGTAGGGGGTTTTTCTTTTTGGAGTAATGAAAATGCTCTAATATTGGTTGCAGTGATGGAAAAAAAAAAAAAAGGAAGGAAGTTCTGGTTCATGCAACAACATGGATGACCCTTGAAGACATTATGTTGAGTGAAATAAATCAGACACAAAAGGACAAGTATTGTATGATCTCACTCATATAAAATAATTAGAATATGCAAACTCATGGAGTCAGGATCTAGGATACAGGTTATCTGGGGCTGGGTTGGGGGTAGGAATGGGGAGTTAATGCTTAATTTGTACAGAATTTCTATTGGGTTGATTGTAAAGTTTTGGCAATGGATGGTAGCACAACAGTGTGAGTGTAATTAACAGCACTGAATTATATAGGTGAATATGGTTAAAGGGGGAATCTTAGGTCATATTATGTAATTAGAATAAAAATTAAAAGATAAAACATAGGACTGTATAACACAGTGAACCCTATTGTAAATGATGGACTATATATAGTTAATAGTACAATTATAAAAATGTTCTTTCATGTATTATAACAATGTACCACAGCAATGCAAGATGTTAATAATAGGGTGGTATACTGGGGGGGAAGTACACCCTAATGTAAACTATGGCCTTTAGTCAATAGTACAATTATAAAAATGTGCTTTCATTAGTTGTAACAAAGGTACTACAGTAATGCTAAGTGTTGATAATCGGGGTAGATGGGAATGCTGTATTTTTAACCTGATTTTTCTATAAACCTACAACTTCTGTAATTAAAAAAAAAAAATTAAAACAAAACAAGATAAAAAGTAGTAGAGCCAGGATTTGAACCCAGGCAGGCTGATTCCAGAACCCCGCAGACTTAACTGCAGTTTGGGCACAATCAGGTGACCTTGGCAAGGGCCTTCCCCTCTGGGAAGTGTCCCCATTAGTAAAATGAAGGTGGCTGACTAGATGAGGGCGGCGGGCCCCTCCTGCCGCCGCACAAGGTGTGCCTTCCCGCCACCAGAGGGCTCTCCTCCACGTGGGCCACAAAACATGGCCCGGCCTGGCTCCCAGACCAAACTTGTGCAATATTCGAAAGAGAAAAGAAAACTCTGGGGATATTTAGGAGAACAGAGTTTCCCACAAGTACTGACACCCCTCATAATTCCCCACTGCCCCTTGCCAAGTGGGATTCCCCACCCCCTGTCCTGGGCAAGGCCCTCTAATTTCCAGTCAGAAAAAAATCCAGCAGTGACAACTGGGGAAAGCTGTGTAGAAAACTTCATCTGTAGACTGATAACTGTTTTTTTTTTTTAAATACTGAAATCTACCTATGTACCTAGAAAGAAGTAAGCCAAAACATTAACAGTGATTATTATCTCAGAGTTAGGGAGGGTGGTGAGGGATTTTTTTTTTTTTCCCTGCTTTAAACTCCTTTTCTTACACTATGTCTCAAAAAGGTATAAGGGGGCATTTTCCTATTAAACCAAACACAAAACCCCTTTCCTCTTTTGCACAATAGTGTGGGGGACAGAGCACTGGCTTTAGTCTAGTCAGTTGACCTATGAACCTCAGGTTCATTATCTGTAAAACAATTATTAAAATGCAGTGCTGTCCAACAGAACTTTCTATATCTGCACTGTCCAAGACGAGACCCACGTGTGGCCATCGATCACTTGAAATGGGGCTAGTGCAACTGAGGAACCGAATATTTAATTTTAATTTAAATGTAAATAGCCTTGTGTGGCTAGTAGCCACTGTATGGACAGCATGGTAAAATGCTCCCCGCCTCCCCAAGTGATGGTGAGGATTTGTTTAGTGAAACAGCGCTGCAAACGAGAAATTACCTTATGACTGTCAGGTAGGCTTTATTATTGGGAAGGTGGAAGGCGGTTCTGGGTGCCCGCATGTCCCTTTTGTAAAAGGGAACTCTCTCAACCTCAGCCATTTTTGGGACACAGAGACAACACTTTGGTGAAACACATTAAACTCTTTCCTTAAACAAGCCAAGATCAAAATCCCAGGAAGAATCTCTCACAGGTCAAACAAATCCAGGTTTAACCAAATTCTCAAAGTCCCAGGTCGACGGGACTGCCAAGTGGGCAGGGCAGGCCAGCAGCAGACCCGAGGGCTCTGTCCTCTAAAGCAGGCAGCCCTCTACTCTCTGCTGCCACGTGGGAATGCAAGCCTGGCACAGCCAGATCTTAGGATTTTTCTGGACTTTTTAAAATGAAATCTGCCAATTTTTAGATGTTGGTAACTAATTGGAAAAATTAAAAACCAACAATTCTGCATATAAGCCAAGTAAAATAAGTTTGTGGTCCAAATTCAGCCTGGTGGGCTATTAGTTATAACCTCTGGTTTAAACCTCCCTCTGATGTGACTTCGATGGTGGTTTTTCTGGTTTTGTTTTTGTTTTTTTGTGTGTGGACAAAGCTCAGCAAATACCTGGCCGGTTATGCTTTCAGAGCCCCACACTGCTGAGAGCAGACCCTTGGGGTGCTGGTTAGCTGCTGGCTGAGACCCTGGCTTACCTGCCAGGCTGCTCCCTGCCATCCCTCCCATCCCTGCCAACTTCTCTTCAACTCCTAGAGATCCCTTCCCAGCCCAAGGAACCCTCACATCTGGACACTTTTGGGAGCACTCAAGGCTCTTTTTGAGCAAGGCTCCCTGGGCCTTGGGGCTCCTACTGGCTGCCACTGCCCCTCCCGCCCAGATCTGCCTGGGCAGAGCTATGGATCAGGGTCTACAGTACAGGCATCCAGCCTGGTTCAGGGACTGGCATCCAGTGGTCCAAAACCCTTTCCTAATTTGGGGGGAAAGTGGTATTCCTGGCTTAGGAATGGCACAGAGAAAGAAAGCAGGACTTTAGGAAGGTGGTTTGCCTGCCTGAGATAGGATGAAAAAGAAAGAAGGGCAATCTCAAAACAGATGGTTGGCTTGGCCTTAATTTGTTTTCTTTGTTTTTTTTTTGGCCTTAATTTGTACTTCCCATACACACAGGCCTCAGAAACTGGATTCCCGCTCGCCAAATGTATGACCCGGGGTTAAATGATTTTGAGGAATTCTGTGTCATGTACCTCCCTTGTGGAAACTCAGTGTATGTTTGCATCCTAAAAGCCCCCAGAACGCCTGTAATTTAAAAAACGGAGTAACAACTCTAACTCACTGTTTCCCAAACTTATTAGACTTGGGACCCCTCTCTCCACAGCAGCCTATGGTTCAGGGATCCCATGCTGGGGAATGCAGGTATGGGTCAGCTCTCCAGTCTGTCCATGGGGACGGCTGTGCTTGGTCAGGAGCAGGCCCAGCCAAGCCACACAGACCAGTGCAGCAAGAGGGGAGGCCGGTGCTACAGACTGAAGCTGGCAGGGCCTGGCATGGAAGGTCTGGGGCCTGTTCCAGGGGCCTAGCAGAAGCATCTGGAGCAAGTCCTGGGGCATAAGAGGTCCTCTGCTTGCCTCCCCACTCGCTCATGTCACTGGCATTTCAAGCCACCAAATATTTATCAAATGTCTTGGCACGTGCCTTTCTCCAAAATTATTTCATGTTAGTTCCCAGACCACCCCGTGGAGGGGGTAGGTGGGATTCTCACCTCACTCTACAGTTGAGGAAACCAAAGCTCAGAGAGGTGCAGGGACTTGCCCACGGCCACCCTGTGCCCCACCCCCCAGCTCACATCATCTTCCAGGGTGTGGGGAGGCACACACTGTTCTCCTTTTCTCTGTGGGTTCCCAGACCCATCGGTCACAGGGCCAGTTTTTAAAATTACAGATGCGGGGGCTCAGCCCTAGAAATCTGACAGGTCTGGGGTGGGGCCCAGGCATCTGTAGTTTTAGGAAGCTCCTCAGGTGATTCTGATGAACAGCCAGTAAGGGAAGGAGTTGCTTTAGCCACTACTCAAGTACCCCAGGGCTGGGGACACAAGGTAATCTAATCACATTTGAACCAGCTGTTTTGTCCTTCTGATTCCCCCAACACTAATAATGAGTGTCCCAAGTAAGGGCTGGGGCATCGTCTCCTATCTTCCCGTCTGCTCCACATGGGGAGAACTGGTCCAAGATGAGCTCATGACGGATGAGGGTGGGGGTGTCAGCAGATAAAGGACAAAGTTGCCAAGGCCCTGAACAACATGCAGGGCAGTTTGGGCCACCCGCAGGTCAGGTTTCTGGAGATGACAACGATGACGTTCCACCCACAGCAAGTTAGCTGGGCTGGGGAGGAGGGGAGGGGCAGGGTGGGGAGAGACTCTTGGCCGCAGCCCTGGGGACTGGGTGAGTGTGGGATGGGAGCCTGTGGAAAGCGGGAATTGGGAGTGAGCGCTGGCAGGGCGCCCTGGGCACAGCGTCCCTGTGGTTTCTGTCTCTTACCTCTGTGTGGCTAGAGGGCTGTGGAGAGGCGAGGCCCCAGGGCCTCATCTGTGCATGTGGTGGAGGAGGGGCGCCACTGGGCACAGCTGCTTTCCTGCCCTGTGACCCTCTGGCCCCTTTCCCTCCCCTCTGGTGGAGTGAGGGTACATCGTGTTCTCTCCCCATCGCGGCCCCCAACCGCACACAGGATCTCCCTCCCTCACCCTGGGCATCCACTCACCTTCTCAATGACCCCGACCACCCTGCAGCCCCTCAGCTGCTCCAGGGCAGAGCTCAGTGTGCGGATGGGCCGGAGCCTCAGGCTGCTGAAACCCTGAGGAGACAAGCCACGCCAGGCTCCTCAGCCACGCCAGGCTCCTCAGCCACAGCCTTCTCCCCAAGCAGCGGGAGAGGCCTCTGGCTGCAGAACCCCACCCCCCAGAGCAGACCCTGGTGGGACAGAGAAGTCAGCCTCAACTGTCGTGAGAGCCCAAACTGGTCCAAGCTGGTCAGGCTGCCCCCCTCAGTCCCATGTCACCCTCCAGCCCTCCTCCAAGGCCCGGAGAGCTCTGGGAGCTTTGGCAGACCGCTCTCCAAAGCCCTGACCACAAGAAGCAGATGCTTCGGGGATGGGGAAATAACCCGAGCATGCAGGGCTCAGGGAACATCAACCTGGGCTATGCGGCCTGGGCACCTGCGTGGGGGCAAAGCAGCGACCCTAGGAGGGCTGTGTGGCCCGTCCGTGCATGCCTGTGGGCACGAAGGTGTGCATGCATTTTCCACCCTCACTGAGTGCCCATGGGGTTAGGAAGAACCATGTGGGGACAGTATTTGTGCCCATGTGCATGCATGTGTTTGGGCACGTGTGCATGCATGCACTCGGGTCTGCTCCTAATATTCACTGTGCAACAAAAGCAGAACCGTGGGCTACCGAGGGTGGACACGCATGCATGTGTATGGAACCGCGTGTGAGGCTGTGTAGCGAGTCCAGCCTGGAGGATGATTCGGTGAGTGTCTGGTAAACAAATGAGGGCAGGTGAGAGCGAGATGAGGCTGAAAGGAAAGGACAGAGGAGCAACCCAGGCACCCACCAGCTAGACTCTGGCTCCAGCGCCCCTCCCTGCAGCCCAGGACGGGAGGCGTGGTCGCCCCTCGGCTGGGGGTGCAGAACTTCTTCCCTCAGAGCCTCCCTCCTCTCAGGCCTGAGGGGGGATGGTGTAGGTCTCACCGTGCCAGGACTGGCTCCACTGCCCAGTGTCCTCTGCAGGTGACAGTTGAAGATCTCCTCTGCCCGCCGCAGGTACTTGGTGATTTTCAGCTTTACGGCCTCACATCGCTCCTTGTTGGGGTCGACTGGGGGGGAAGGAGGGACGAGGGTCATCAAGGCCTACCCCTACCCCCCACCCTGACCTTGCATGATTAGAGTTCTAGCTCCTGTAGCCTGCCCTGTGCCTCCAGGGAGACAGCTCCTTTCTCTAATGCTGGTTCTCCAGAGTCGGACAAGATCTGTTCTTGGGCCTCTCCTGGAGGGAGGTATAGGAGAGGGGGAAGAAGGGAGACAGCCAAGGGAGGTTGGGAATCATGGGCACCTCTCAGCCGACAGCACTCTGTGGCACCCACCAACTCACTGGCCACCATCACACCCTGGGAAGGGACGGAGTGTGGATTTCCATGTCCATTCCTCAGACCAGGAGACAGAAGCTCTCAGAAGCTTCACCCCTCTCTGATACCCAATGTGAAAAAGGCCAGGGGGAAGGGGGTCAGGATCAGAGGGCAAAGGCTTTCCCAGGCTTTAAGGGGTCCCTTCAGCAGGAGAGAAGGAGGATACCAGTTTCTCTCTTTCCTCCTGTCACTTCTCCCTCATTGCTTCTCCCATGGAGGACTATAATTGCCCAACATCAATTAGAAAGCAAGCCCCCACCCCCCGCAAAAAAAAAAAAAGAAAAAGAAAAAAAGAGCAAGTACCATGAGCAAGTTATTTAACTGCCTGATGCCTCAGTTTTCTCATCTGGAAAATGGTACTAAAAATAGTTCCTATGTACTTGGAATTACACTCAACGGCAGGTCTAGTAGTTTCTACTACTGTGAGGCTCAAAGGAGCTCATATAGAGAAAGCCCTTAGAACAGCGCCTGGAGTAGAGGAACTTCGTAAGAAAAGCTAGTTATCATGACTGCCCTGCCAAGTGTCTGGCTCATGCGGTGAGGATGGACAGACGGCAGGATGAGACCTGCCCCGGCCCTTCCCCAGCGGGTGCCCTGGCCCTGGCCGGCCGGGCCGCACCGTGAACCCCGCGGAGCAGCACGTCCACGCCGTTCTGGTAGTGGTTGAAGGCCGCCTCGTAGTCCTCGCTGACGTCGCGCTCCAGGGCCAGCCGGATCTGCGTAGCCGCATCCACCAGGTAGTCGTGCTTGGTCGTGTCGGGCGTCCCCGGGGCCACCCTGTTTAGAATCTGCTCCAGGTACACGTGGGCCTGTGGCCGTGCTCGCGAGCAGGGCTCAGGCTCCAGGCCGGGGCCGGGGGGGCACTCGCAGGCCACCAGGCTCATGACTGTCCCGCGGTTGGGACCTGGAACCGGAAGGCGCCTTAGGGGAGACCCCGTGGGACGTCGCCCCTACCTGCACCCGGGTTTCCTCCACTGAATCTCGAGGAGACCAATACTGCACTCTGAGAGCCCTTCAAGGGGCTAGACGCTTCTGTGGTGGAAATAGAATGAAAAGGTTTGGGACTCTATTTTCCTTTCAGTGCAAATTGAGTTCAACAAGCATTGCTTGAGCCCTGGAGCAAGCTGCCCTCACGGGCCTCAGAGCGCAAACCCTGCGTCCCGTACACAGTCGCATAAGGTGCCATGCTCTCTGAGGCTGAGGGAGGCTCCCTGAGCTCCAAGGCTCCTCCTTGCGTTGTTCCCTCCTCCCTGGATGAGCTCCCTCCTTGCTCCTTAGTTACCCTTTATGGATCAGCTCGATGGCTCCTCCCCGCCCCCCCCCCATAAATTATTATTTTCTTCCCCTTTGTCCTGCGGTCGTTGTGGTCAGGACACTCCCCTACCCTCAGAGCCCGGCAGAGTCTGGGCAGGAACTGGGCCCTAAAGCCTGCTGGCAAATGAAGCGACTGAGTGGCAGGCACGGTACCACCCAGCGAGTCTCCACCAGCGGGATAGAGCGAGACCAGACACCCATGGCGCTGTCCTCTTGCCTGCCTGTCGGAGGAGGCCAGGAAATCACCCGGACCCCCAGGACCTGGCAGCAGCTCCTCCCTGGGCAGCGTGTGACCCAGGGGTCAAAGAACAGTGCCTGCCGAGAGCCAGGGGCCCAGACAGAGGCCGGCAGGGTCCGCGGCAGCCCCTGCACCTTAGCCCTCTCAGGCCCGACTGCGAAGGGGCAGAGACGGAACTCCCCACCCCAGGGCAGTTCTACCTCCAGTGGAGAAAGGGAGGAGAACAGGGTGGGAGGCGCAGGAGGGGATCCCACATCTCCAAGGCACTGGGGCGCAGCACCCCGACCGGGAGCGGAGGGGAAGAGGCCGCACCCTCCCTGCTGGGCCCAGCCAAGGGGGACGTGCAGCTCCGAGGCCTGTGCTCCGGGGGTCGCCAAGGCCGGCTGCCCTTCTGGGGTCAGGGGCCACGCCAGCCGCCCGGGCAGAGCCGCATGGCCGCGCCTGGACACAGAAGGCAGCGAGTCCCACGCGCGCAAGGTGCAAGGTCCCGCGGGCGCTGGGCCGAGGAAGGCCGGGCTGGGGGTCGGGAGGGGAGAGACGGCCTTGCCTGGGGGAGAGGATGGAGCAGGAGCCGGGCAAACACCATACCTGCCCGAGCCGGGAGCTCCGTCCGCGCGGACCAGACCTGCCCCTGCCGCCAGCGCCCCTCCGCCCCCGCGGGCCACCGAGCGCCCGCGGCTGCCTTGCGCCCTCCAGCCAGGTGCAGGGCTCTAGCCGGGCGCAGCCTGGGCCATTGGCTGCAGATGAGCTCATCCTCCAGCCGTTAGAATAAACCACCAATCACCGCCCCGCTCGGCTTCTGCGGGCCCTTAAAGCCGCAGCTTCCGTGCGGCGGCGAGCTCAGGAGCGGGAGGGGGGCGGGGAGAGGGGGGAGAGGGCTCCACAGTCTCCCAGGGATGGAGGAAGGGGCTACCTCAGAAATCTAGGCCGACTGAAGAGCACCCATGCCTCTTCCAGGACTTTGCTCATTCAGTCACTTCATTTATTCAACTACTTAATAATTGGGCATTGAGAGTCTACCATGCAAGAGGAGCTAGATGCTGAGATAGAGCGATGAGCTAGACAGCCTCTGCTCACATCCTCATGAATTTACAGTCTAGTGAGGCACACAGAGATGAAAATAGTTGATATTTTGTTTCAATTGCCATACTAGTTGCATGTCAGACAGGGAGAAGCAGCACAGGGGGACCCTGAGACCTATGACAGGGGGAATGACCGATCTGGGACGTCTGAAACCCTTCTTGTGGAAGTGGTATCTGAACTGAGCTTCTAATTCAAGACCACAGACCTCAAATGAACCCTTAATGCTGACGGGGATCTTGACAGCCCTCCCTAGTCTGCATGCTCTCCCTTCCCTAGATCCCTATTTCATACCTTTCTCCTCTCTTGATTCCTACCACCTCCTCCCCATTCTTACTCTCAGCCAGAGACTTGCCTTGTCCTCCGCTTGAAAACAGGGAAGCGCAGACTCCCACCCCGTCTGCCACCTCCCCCAATAGCCAGCGCCTGCACCCACACTCTGTCTCCATAGATGAAGGCCAACCTTCCACTTGGCATCAAACCCACCCCCCCCCCCAGCTATTCAAGGACACCACTCCAGCAATTCTCCCCCCTCTCTCCTACACCATTAAGTTTTTCCTCTCACTAGATCGTTCTCATCTGATATGCTGATTCTTCCATCTTAAAAACTAAAAACAAACTAAGAAACACCCTTGACTTCACTTCTCCCTCTCCCCAAGGATTGCAGCAAAACTCCTTGAAAGAGATGTCTATACTTGCTGTCTCTAGTTTCTCTTCCCCCCCCCCTCTTTTTTTTCCCTCTAGGGGGTACTGGGGATTGACCAGGACCTCATACATGGGAAGCAGATGTTCAACCACTGAGCTACATCCACTCCCCTCCCACTCTCTGATCCTACTTTGATGAGTCTTTCTTTCTCAACATTTCTCTGAAACTGCTCCTTATCAAGGTACCAATGACCTCCTTCTTGCTAAACCCAATAGTCATTTCTTGGTCCTCATCTCACTTGATCTATCAAGAGTATGTGACAAAGATAAACACAGCCTCCTCCTAGATACATTTTCTTCTTTAGCTTCTGGGAACCCACACTCTCTTGGTTGCCTCCTGCTTCACTGACTGCCCCTACTCAGTCTTCTTTGGTGGCTCTTCCCTTCTTGTCAACTTCTAAATGTTGGTGTATGCCAGGGCCCAGTCTTTGACATGTTCTTTCCTTCTGTCTTCACTTTCTTGATGAGAGATCATGCCTATTCTCATGACTTTAAATATTATTCTTCCATACACATATGAATTCTGTATTTATCTCTTAGCCCTCACCTTTCTCCCAGACTTAAATATTTAACTGCCTACTTGACAGTCTAATAAGACATCTCAAACTCAACAAGTCTAAAACTGAACTCTTAAAAGACAATCCATAGAATGAGAGAAAATTTTTGTAAATCATATGTCTGATAAGGGCCTAGTCTCCAGAATACATAAAGAACTCTTACAATTCAACAATAAAAAGACAACCTATTATTTTAAAATGAGCAAAGGATTTGAAAAGATATTTCTTCAAAGAAGATATGCAATGTGGTAGGGATGTAAAATGGTGCAGCCACTGTGAGAGACAGTTTGGCAGTTCCACAGAAAACTAAATATAGAAATATTATATGATCTGGTAATTCCATTTCTAGGTCTATGCCCCAAATAGTTGAAAACAGGGACTCAAACAGATATTTGCACACCCATGTTCATAGCGGCATTATTCACAATTGCCAAAGGATAAAAGAGGCAACCCGGGAAGTGGCTGTGGCTCAATCAGTAGGGCTCCCGTTTACCATATGGGAGGCCCTGGGTTCGGTTCCCGGGGCCTCCTGGTGAGGGCAGGCCTGCCCGCGTGGTGTGGTTAGCTGACCCAGTGAGCACAAGCAGCAGGGGGGGGGATGGATGAATAAATAAATAAAATCTTTAAAAAAAATAAAAATAAAAATAGAAATGCATATATGGTAAGAGAATAAAGTTTTTAAAAAAATCCATGGAACTGCATTACACAAACAGTGAACCCTAAGTTAAAGCATGGACTTTAGTTAAGAGTACAATTATAAAAATGTGCTACCATCAATTATAACAAATATTCCAAACAAATGCAGATTGGTGGTGGGGTGGTGTATGGGAATCCTGTATTTTATGCATGACTGTCCTGTAAATCCACAACTTCTCTAAGAAAAAGAAAAAGATTTTACAGGAATGGGAAGCAGCTGTGGCTCAATCAGTAGGGCTCCCGTTTACCATATGGGAGGGCCCTGGGTTCGGTTCCTGGGGCCTCCTGGTGAAGGCAAGCCCGCCTGCACGGCGTGGTTAGCTGACCCAGAGAGCACAAGCAGCAAGGGGGAGATAAATGAATAAATAAATAAAATCTTTAAAAAAAATAAAATAAAATAAATAAATAAATTTAAAAAAAAGATATTACAGGAAAAAAAGAAGATACGTAATGTCCAATAAGGACATGAAAAGATGCTCAATATCATTAGCCATTAGGGGAATGCAAATAAAAAATTACAACGAGATACCACTTCATACCCACTAGGATGACGATTAAAAAAAGAAAAACGGGATGGTGAAGATCTGGAGAAATTGGAACCTTTGTACATTGCTGGTGGGAATGTGAAATAGTGCAGCTGTTTTGGAAATTAATTAGACCGTTCCTCAGAAAGTTAAACATGCAGTTATCATATGACCTAGTGATTCCACTCCTTAGTATGTATCCCAGAAAATTGAACACATATGTTCACATGAAACTTGTTCATAGCAGCATCTTTTGTAAGAGCCAAAAGGTGGAAAGAACCCAAATTTCCATCAGCTGATAAATAGATAAACACAATGTGGTATACCTACCCAATGGAATATTATTGTCACAAAAACGAATGAACTACTGATAAATGCTACAAAATAGATGAATCAAACATTAGGCTAAGTGAAAGAAGCCAGGCTCAAAAGGTCACATATTGCATGATTCCATTTTTATGAAATGTATAGAACAGGCAAATCTATAGAGACAGAAAGTAGACGTCAGAGGCTGGGGTGAGTAGGGAATGGAGAGGGACTACTGATGGTTATAGAGCTTCTATTTAGGGTGATGAAAATGTTCTGAAATTAGATAGTGGTAATGGTTGTATAACCTATAAATGTAATAAAAACTATTGGATTGTACATTTTAAAAGATGAATTTTATGGTATGTGAATTAGATCTCAACAAAAAATTTTATCGTAATGAAAGGAAAAAAAAACCTAAACTCTTGGTCATCCCTCTAAGACCTTCTCCACTTGAATCTTCTCAAGATTCAAGATTCAACTCCATCCTTCCAGCTCAGGTCAGAAATTTTGGCGTCATCTTTGACTCCTCTCATTTTCTTACACCCCACAGTCAATCAACTAGGATATCTTAATGGTTCTTCCCTCAAAATATATCCATAATCCAGCACTTCCTATCACCGTCATGGTTATGACTCTTGTAGGGACATCTTCATCTTGTGCCTGCTTTATTGCAGGAGATTCTTCCTGTCTCCCTCTTTCTACCATTGCCACCCTAAGGGCAATTCTCAACACTGCATCAGGGGATCTTTTAAAAGCATAAGTCAGATCCTGTGCCTCTCCTGCTCAAAACCATGCAACAGCTCCCATCTCACTCCAAGGAAAAGTCAAAGCTGCTATTGTGACTCCCAAGGACTTATGGTCCCGTTCCCCCAAAATTCTTTTTGTGGCTCTTCTCTAACCAACATCACCTACTTGACTGTAGCCACCAGGACTTTACTGCTCCTGGAACATGCCAGGCAGCTCCCATTCCAGGGCCTTTGTGCCTGAAACAGTCTGCCTTTGGATAGCCATCCGGTAACCCATGCCCCTGCTTTGAGTCATTGCCTTAATCTCACTTTCTAGTGGGACCTACTCTGACTGCCTCCCTCCAACAATATCTCCATCCTCCCTTACCTGGTTTTTCTTCTTTCCTGTTGGTCTTAACACCTTCTAGCATGTGATATAATTTTCTTATTTATTTCTATGTTTATTTCCAACTCTCCCCCCAGTGTAAGATGCACACGGTCAAGGACCTTAGTCTGTTTTGTTCACTGCTATATCCCAAGTGCCTAGAATAGTGTCTGGTGCATATATATTTGCTGAATGAATGCATGAACTCCGAAGAATGAGAAGGAAGGAATTAACCAGGCAAAGTGGTCGGAATGGGCAGTGGAAGAGAATGTTCTGGGTAGAGAAATGACATGGATAGCTGCGTTAATAAATTCAGGGACAAAAATCAACACTTGCTCATCTCAACAGATGGCATAAAATCGTTTATGTTGAATGATAAAATTTAACACTTGCTCATGATAAAGACACTCTTGAAACACACACTTAACTTGCGTAACAAATTCTAAACAAACTCAAGAACTTTCTTTTGAACTTGATAAATGGTTATCTACAAGAAACTTAGAGTCAACATCGTTAAGAGTATTCCCACGGTCCAGTTGTCCTTCTGGCATGAAGTAGGATTATACTTCTCTATCCCCTTAAGTTAAGCTTGTCTGTGGGACTTGCTTTGAAATGTTAGTGGACTGAACATGTGTCACTTCAGAGTGGAAGCTGTAAAATCCCATGCATAATTCACCCCAGCCCTTCCTCCCACCATTGGGAACCACATGGAGGCATGGAGCCTCTCTCTGCCTGGGTCTCTGAGTAACAGCAATAAGAAAAGCCCTCTTCCCCTATGATTTGTGTTGGACATGAGTTGTGAGTGAGAAATACATTTTTGTTGTGTTAAGCCACAAGATTTGGGGGTTGTTTATTACTGCAACATACCTGGACCAATCCTGAACAATATACCCAGTGTAGTCAGAAACAAACCAAGATGCCAAGATGCTTTGACAATATACTGGAAGTTACAACTAAAGTAATAAGAAGCTTTAAGGAAAAAAAAAGGTTTAAAAATTGGAAAGGAAGAGGCCAAATATACATATTTGTGAGGATGTGATTATCCATGTGGGAAAACCCAAAAGCAACAATTGGTGAGTTCAGCAAAGTGGCTAGGATACAAGATCATTATTTATAAATCAGTGACTTTCTGATATATAGCAATAACAATTTGAAAATGTAATGATAACTTTTAAATTCCATTCACCCCAGAAACAAAAACTATGACATATTTGGTAATATATGAATTAGAAATAATATATTAAAAACTTCATGGAGAACACAATAAAACTGTATCAAAGAACATAAAAAACACCCAACTAAATGGAGATATGTGTTATGTTCAAGAATGGGAACTTTCAAGAATACGTCATGTCCAAATTAATTTAAAACTTCAATGCAATCCCAATCAAAATACCGAAAGGACTCTTCATAAAACAAGATGCTTGCAAAATTCATATATTCATTCATTCATTTAACAAAAACTTTTGGAGGACCTGTAATAGGTCTGGCCCTCTGTTAGGCACCAGGGATACAGTGGTGAACAAACTAAAATTCCTGCCCTCAAGCTTACATTTTAATGGAGAAAACTGAAAACAAACACATAGACATATAGATGCATAATATCTCATGGTGATTTTGTACAGTATATATAATGAAAGCACCTTGAAAAAGAACAATTGGTGAAGTAAGAACTTTCCTATCATATCTAAAGACATGTTATAAAGCTAGAGTATCTGAAACAGATAACATTGGGGCAGGAATGGACAAATAGATCACAGGAACAGAATAGAGTCCAAAAATAAATCCATGCACCTAGGAGAATGTGACATAGGATAAAGGAGGCATTTGTTTTTATTTTTTATTTTTTATTGAAGTATATCATTCATACATGAACATACATAAACTACAAGTGTTCAGCAAACATCGTGAACTTACAAAACAAACATGCATAACATCATACAGGGCTCCCACACATCATCTCCCCCCCCACACATCCTGCATTGTTGTGAAACATTTGTTAACAAATCATGAAAGAGCATCGTCAAAGTGTTACTACTAACTACAGTCGGTATCTTCCTCCCCTATACATTTTTTTAAAGGATTTATTTATTTATTTATTTACTTTTATCCATTTTTACCACCCTCCCCCGTTTTTGCTGTTTCTGTGTCCATTCACTGGGCAACTCTGTGTCCGTTTCCTGCCCTCTCTTTTCATCCTTCTCCTCCTGTCTTCACTGGGGTTCAATCTCGGAATCTCCGATGTGGGAGAGAGGCATCCTACCGCCTGTGCCACCCTAGTTTCTGGTTTCTTGGTGCATCTCGTCTTGGCTCTCTCTTGTGTCACTCTCCTGTTATGTCATTATCCTGCTGCATGGCTCGTAGGGCCTGGCGGCAAACCCGTGCACGGGGCCTGGTGGCCCATGCGCTTTCTATATTTTTCTTTTTTCTTTTTACCAGGAGGTCCCGGGGTTTTGAACCCAGGTCCTTCCAATATGGGAGACAGACACCCAACCACCCAAGCCACATCTGTCCCCTGTTATATCTCTTAAGGTTGTCCAAAGATAACCAAAGTTACAGTCTTTTCCCATACAGGATGGTCATATAATCAATCAGCCTTAGTTTATCACCAGCATTCTAAAAACCAGACCTAGGGAGAAAAACTAGGTCTGGGACACATGCATGGTTTCTAATATAGTGAATGTTTAGCCTACCCTGATTATCACAAAATCAGGTCAGCGTAAAGGAGGCATTTTAAATCAGTGGTGCAAGTATGGACTCTTTAGGAGAGGTGATGGGAGACAATTACCTCATACAATAAATCCAAGTTTAAAATCATAAATTAAAGAAGAAGAAGGGACCCTCTAACTTTTAGAGGAAAATGTCAAATAGAATAACATGATTTTCAGGTAGAAAGTGCACTTTAAACATTCTTCTGGAGCATGGGAGTGTAAATTGATACCTTTTTGGAGGGAAAATTTTCAGAACCATTTAAAGTGGAAATGCATGCAATATATGACCTATCAATTCCACTTCTAGGTGTTTAATCTAGAAAAAACACTTCCCTGATTCATTAAGAATATATATGGTGAAGGAGATGTGGCTCAAGTGATTGGGCTCCTGTTTACCATATGGGAGGCCCCGGGTTTGATTCCCGGGGCCTCCTGGTGAAGGCAAGCTGGCCCGTGCGGCACGGAGAGCTAATGGCCCGTGCAGTGCAGAGAGCTAGCGCAGCAAGATGATGCAACAAAAGGAGACAAGCAGACAGAGAAAAACGCGCAGCAAATGGACACAGTGAGCACAAGCAGCAAGGGGGGAGATAAATAAATAAACAAAATAAACCTAAAAAATAATAATAATAATATGTATGGTTACTCATTGTAGCATTGCTTGCAGTATAAAAAATTGGAAACACTCCAAATGCTATAAATATGGAAATGAATTAAGATGTGGTATATTCATATGTTGACTTATTATTATTATGCAGCATTTTAAAAGAATGAAGCAGAACTAAAACTATATGGCAGAAAAAATAGCTAAAGGACAGGTGGAGACTCTCTGGAGGGCTGCTTAGAAGCTCAGAACACCAGGGGAAGGTGAGACATCACCCAGAAAGAGAGAGGGGTGAAGTAAAGGAGTCTTATCTGGCTGGAAAAATCCCATGAGTAAAGCTGCTGCAGCAGCAGCTGACACCCATCCCTCGACCCTTGGAGCAAGCAGCAGTCTGTGGGCTGCAGCAGCTGTGGCCTGCAGTGACTGTGGATTGAGTGAGTCTCAGGGATCCTCTTCCCCAAGAAAGGGGAGAGGGAGGGACACAGCCTATAGCAATTCAGATTTTGGCCAGCAAACTTGGTCTGGTGCATTGGAGGAGTTGCACACTTCCAGGCTAGTTGGGGTCATGGCATTGTTTGCAATGGGAGCCAGCAAAAAGCTAAAGATAATTTGCTTTCTGAACATCCTCTCTACTACCCTGGGCTGGTTGCTGAGGAGGCAGAGGGAGGAAGGGTGCAGCCAGCCAAGGGAGGAGAAAAGCTTCTGAGAAAGTTTGTTTGTGAGGCTTGGCCAGTCCTGAGGATATTGCTTCTGCACCACCCACTGTGGAGTTACACAGAATGCATTCCCCCCTAATACCTGGGGTCTGAGCTGAAAAGTCTGCCAAAGAGAGGTCTGTCAGACCAGAAAAGTGCACGAAAAGGGGAAGAATAAAAGAGGCAATCAGGTACCTTCACTGCTCCCTGCCCAAGGTCCTTGGAAACTGGCCTTGCAACTCATTACTGGGTCCCTAGCCCTGGTTTGAGCAGTTAAACAGGGGCAATCCTAAATATCTAGAACAAGTTGAACCAAGAGTCAAAGAACAGTGGTAGCACACAACTACTTAATAGTAAATTCCTAGGCAAGAGAGAGAAACTGAACATCAGAGTAAACTCAACATCACAATCAGATGCCTAGACATCAGCAAAAAAATTACAAGCCACACTAAGAAAAAGGAAGATATGAATCAGGCAAAGGAATAAATCAAAGCTCCAAATGAGACACAGGACTTGAAACAGCTAATGAATGAGGTTTATATAAACCTCCTAAATTAAATCATGGAGCTGAAGGATAACATTGCTAAAGAAACAAAAAAACATTAAGAAGACACTGGGTGAATACAAAGAAAATTTTGAAATCTTGGGTAGAAAAATAACAGAGCTTATGGGAATGAAAGACACAATAAATTAAAAATACAGAGAGGCACACAACAGCAGATTTGAAATCATAGAAGAAAGAATCAGTTACATAGAGGACAGAACAGCTAAAATTAAAAAGAGAAGAGCAGAGAGAGAAAAGAATGGAAAAAATTGAACAGGTGCTCAAGGAGTTGAATGATAGCATGAAGCATACTGTATTAGTCAGCCAAAGGGGTGCTAATGTGAAATACCAAAAATGTGTTGGTCTTTATAAAGGGTATTTATTTGGGGTAAAAGTCCACAGATACCAGGCCATAAAGTGTTAAGTTTCTTCTCTCACCAAAGTCCATTGCCATGTGTTGGAGCAAGACAGCTGCCGATGTTTGCCAGGGTTCAGGCTTCTTGGGTTCCTCTCTTCCTGGGGCCGCATTTCTCTCCGGGCTTAGCGCCTCTGGTTCCTCCACAAGGTCAGCTGTAGACTATCAGGCGAAAGGCTCACTTCTCTTCTCCTGGGGCCTTCTCTCCAACATCAAAACTCCAATATCAAAACTGCTTCTCAAAAACTGCTCCTTCTGCCCTTTGCCTTGCCTTTTATATTCGATTCCACCACCACCCCCAAGGGGTGGGGCTCAACTCCCTACTGATGTGGCCCAGTCAACTCCCTAATCATAATTTAATCATGCCCAGATTAACAGTTCAGTTTACAAGCATGATCCAATTATATTTTTGGAATTCATAATTACATCAAATTGTGAACCGGCTACAAACTAATAAATGAGTTCAGCAAAGTGGCAGGATGCAAGACCAACAAGCAAAAATCAGTAGCATTTCTATTCACTAGTAATGAGCAAGCTGAGGAGGAAATTAAGAAAAGAATTCCATTTATAATAGCAACAAAAAGACTTAAATATCTAGTCCACTTTTCTGGGACAGAACAATCTCTTCAACAAATGGTGCTGGGAGAACTGGATATCCATAACCAAAAGAATGAAAGAGGACCCCTATCTCACTCCCTACACAAGAATCAACTCAAAATGGATCAAAGACATAAACATAAAAGCCAGGACCATAAATCTCCTAGAAGATAATGTAAGGAAACATTTACAGGAGCTTGTGATATGTGGGGGTCTCTTTAACCTTACACCCAAAGCACAAGCATCAAAAGATAAAATAGATAAATGGGACCTCCTTAAAATTAAACACTTCTGCACCTCAAAGGACTTTGTGAAGAGGGTAAAAAGGCAGCCTACTTAATGGGAGAAAATATTTGGAAATCACACATCCAGTTGGTCAAAGGTCCAATATCCAAGATATATAAAGAGACTCTACAACTCAACAATAAAAAGACAAATTACCCAAGTAAAAAATGGGCAAAAGACCTGAACAGACATTTTTCTAAAGAAGAAATACAAATGTAGAAAAAAATGCATTAAAAATGTTCAACATCGCTGACTATTAGGGAAATGCAAATCAAAGCTACAATTTCACACCTACTGGAATGGCCACTATTAAAAAAAAAAAAAAAAACACACAAAAAAACAGAAAATAGAAGTGTTGGAGAAGATATGGAGCAATAGTAATACTTATTCACTGCTGGTGGGAATGTAGACTGGTACAGCCACTGTGGAAATCTGTTTGGCGGTTCCTCAGAAAGTTAGATATAGATCTACCGTGTGACCTGGCAATACCACTACAAGGTATATACCCAGGAGAACTGAGAGCAGTGACACAAACAGACATCTGCATGCTGATGTTCATAGTGACATTATTCACAATTGCCAAAAGGTGGAAACAACCTAGGCAGCCATCAACTGATGAATAGACAAACAAACTGTGCTATATACACGCGATGGAATATTATTCAACTGTAAGAAGAAATGAAGTCGTAAAGCATATGTCAACACGGATGAGCCTAGAGGACATTACATTGAGTGAAGCAAGCCAGGCACAAAAGGACAAATATTTTATGATTTCACTATTATGATCTAAATATAATGAGCAAACTCATGGAGTTAATAGCTAGAATATAAGTCACCAGAGAATAGAATGTGGTTAGAGAATGGAAAGCTGAGGTTTAATCTGTGCAGAATTGGTAGAAACTCATTTGTAAATGTTTGGAAATGAATAGAAATGGTGAAAATACATCATAAGATTTGTACTTAGTAGCACTAACATATGGGTATGACAGTGGTTTGTTTTTTGTTTTTTTCTCTTTTTTCTGGAGTAATGAAAATGCACTAATATTGATTGAAATGATGAATGTACAACTCTGTGATTATATCAAATGCCACTGATTGCACACTTTAGATAAATTATATGGTTATGAAGGAAAAAAAAACAAAACAATAGGGTGGGTTTGGGGAAAAATACACCAAATGTAAGATACGGACTAAAGTTAGTAGTAATACTTTGACGATGCTCTTTCATAATTTGTTATAAATGTTTCACAACAATGCAAGGTATTTGTGGTGCGGTGATATATGGGAGCCCTGTATGATGTTATGTGTGTTTGTTTTCTAAGTTCACAACTTTTACTATATACTTATAGTTTATGTATGTTCATGTATGAATGATATGCTTCAATGAATTGTTTTTAAAACGAAAAAAGAAAACTGTATGTACCAGCATGCACAGATCTCAAAAGCATACTGTTGAGTAAAAACATCCAGTTCCCAAATGCCACCTACAATAGGATGCCATTCATATTTTCAGAAATACCACATGAAACAATACTATATGTGCTTTGTGAGTTTGATATCATCGTAATAGCCACCGCCTGTTCAGCATTTCCTCTGAGCACGATACCGCTCTAAGCCTTCAACATGCAACATCTTATTTAATTCTTAAAACTACAGCATTACTTACTGTTATTAATTCTTTAAAGATGATAAAACAAAGGCTCAGAGAGGGTAAATAACCTACTTAAGTTTACACCTCTAGGAAGTGGGAGTACTAGGAATCAAATCCTAGCAACAGAATTCCTAGCAGGAATCAATCCAGAACGCAAGCTGTGGACCCCACCGTGCTGATCACAGTAAGCTCCTAACAGTGGTTTTCTCCAGGGAGAGGAAGAAGGGACCTGGCCATGAGGCAGGGGGCAGGCAGTGATCAAATAGAACTTTACGCCTGTATAGTCTACATTTTAAAGAATAAGGTATATCGATATGTTATTTGTGAGGTTAAATTTAATTTTTTAAAATGATAAAAGAACTGCTGAAATCGTGCAATTATTTATTTTCCTAATGTAGTGATTAATGCTACAAGGCAGTAGACAGTGCTTCATAAGGTTCTAATGGGGGACCAGACCCAGTCTGGTGTGGTGTCTGGCAGGCTTTCTTGAGGAAGTGCCTTTGAGCTGAGTTGTGGCTGATGAGTGTGTACATATTAGTCAACAAGGTTCAGGCGAGGGAGGGGGGCGGTGCAGGGGGACAGGAGGAGAGGAAGGGATTTCCCAGCAGAGGAAATAGTATGAGCAAAGGTCCTGAGGGGACACAACAAATTCTAGGAATTGAAAAAAGACAAGTGTATTGAAGCTTCAAGTAAGAGGGGCATGGCATGAAGGGAGGCTGGAGAGGTAGGCAGGAGTCTTTAGGCTGAGTAAAGGACTGTGAATTTTATTTTAAGAGTAAAGAATGCTGCTGAGAAGACGAATGCTGGTTGGCACCATGGAAGTCACTGGAGTCCTTTAGCAAGAAAGAGTCCGAAAGTGTGGACTACTCTTTCAGAAGCTGTGGCTCCAAAGCAGAAACCCAGGATAGGGAGACACCTGGAGGGAGAATGTGCAGTCGAGGGATGGACTTGATTTTTGCTGTTGTTGTTTTTATGAAGGAGAAACTTCTGCACACGAAGATATACCCACAAAGACGTTTACCATAGCATTGGTTATTATAACGACAATAAAAAGAGAACCTAAATACCCAAGGATACATCCATTAATCAAATGATGGGATAGCCAAATGATGCAATGCAACCCAGTACTTAAAAATCACATTGTAGGAAACATACATATTGTAGGACAAATACTGTATGACTGTGTTACTATGAACCAAATATACTGTGTAACATATTGTATGATTAAAAAAATAATAATATGTATCCAGTTTTTAAAAAAACTTGGAAAAAGAATCGTATTGTAGGAAACAGAAATGAGCGGCAGGCCGGCTAATGGTAATGGGGCTGAGAAGTGGCGTGGATAGCGGACTAAAGATGAATGCCAGAGATCTTGGATCTCAGCTAAGGGACAACATTCCAATTACTGAACTTTGAGCAAGTGGCCCTTTTGAAAGTCAAGATCTTATTTGGAAAGGTTTTCCTTTTGTGAAAAATGAACTCTTGAATTATCAGAAAAGAATTTCCAGCTCAACCAAGATAAAATGAATTTTTCCACACTGAGAAACACCCAGGGTCTGTTTGCTCCACTAAAATGACAGATGGAATTCAAGGCAGTGCAGCAGGCTCAGAGGCTTTCATTTCTTCCCGGCTCAAACTTTTCACTGGATATTTTTTAAAGATTTATTTTTATTTATTTATTCCCCCCCTTGCCACTTGCACTTGCTGTCTGCGCTCTGTGTCCATTCACTGTGCGTTCTTCTGTGTCTGTTTGTCTCCCTTTGTTGCGTCATCTTGCTGAGTCATCCGCGGGCGCGGGCCATGAGCTTTCCACGGGCTAAGACCAGCTTGCCTTCACCAGAAGGCCCTGGGAATCGAACCCGGGGCCTCCCATTTAGTAGACGGGAGCCCAATAGATTGAGCCACATCCACTTCCCTCACTGGATATTTTGAGGGGTAATGATGAGACTACTGGATTTGAAGATATTCTTAATAGTCCATCACAAAGTGAAACAATGGGAGAAACACACTTGATGGCTGAATATAAACTTGGTTTAATATAATACAGTTGTGCTGTTAATGAAAATAGAGTGACTGCATCTTGTTTACAGTTGTCTTCTTACTATACTTTGATGTACACAACATTAAAAGTACTGACACATGAGAATTTTTGTCTAAATTGTATCAGTTATCATTGGAAGTTATTTGCTTCTTTGGTTTATAGCCATGTGACAGTTGAAAACACTAAAGGGAGATCATTTTTTAATTAATTTATATTAAAACAATGGCCTTTTAAGACTTTAAAAAATGAATATGATAAATCTGCCCGCAGGTTCCAATTAAACCCATTTTCTAGATATTCCATAAATTTAATTTGGAATAGTCATTATTAGCTTTTGAGTGTACAGCCTTCATAGTAGCTTCTTTCTGAATAAATATTTGGCAACTTCAAATTAAGAACAAAATAAGATATTTATACTTTATCCTGTTTCAGTATCACCCATTAATACTCATAAGAATATTTGCTTTATTGATACTATTTTAAATTACAACCGTTCTTTGATTCTTTTAGGTTGAAAACTGTAAGTTTAAAGGTTTTGATTTTGGTCTTGTCTTTAAAGAGAAAAAATTAAATAAAATAACCAGCAGATGTACATTTTTAAAAAGTCATATTGTAGAAGAATATCTAATGTCATAGGAAAATGTCTACAGTCTATTAAATTTAAAAAGCAAGTTATGAAATAATAAGTATATCATGGTTTCATTGTGGTATCAGAAATCAAGTAAATGTGGCACAGTGTCTCCGTTCTTCTCTGTCCTCATCTTTAGTGGAGGTGGAGTCTTCTGACATAATACAGTGCAATAAAAATTATGGCAAGGAAAGTGACCCACTTTCTCAAAAAGAGAGATTTATTTGTGTTGTGGTTGTTCCATGCAGGGACACGTGATGCTCTGCCACGATCACTCTCCCATGATGAGATAAAAAGGAAAGAGGGAGACCAGGGGAAAGGAGATTTTGGTCCCAGCCTAGGCCAACTTTGTACCAAAGTTAAAAACAAACAAACAAACAAAACAAAAATGCATTGCTAGTTCTCTGGACTTAGGAAGAAGTTGTGATCGATTATGAAATAGATTCTTTTCGGGGGGGGGGGAGTATCAAAAGATGACAGAACCACTCATATCTGACACAAAAGGCCGGACCAATTGCTCACTTAAACAAGGAAGAGCCTTGTAAGTCACAGTCTCTCTGAGCTAAACAGAGAGCTGACCTCATATCAGGTTCTGGGAACTTCTGAGTGTTTAGGTACTGGTTGATCTAATACTGGCTACTGAAACAAGTGGCTAAGGGTGCATTAAACACATTTAAAACTAGCTCTCAGGGTTACTTGTTATCATAGCCACAGAACAGGCAGAGAAAGCTATACATATAAGAAGGTGAAGGGTCTCAGCAAAGCAGCCCATGTGTAGCCTTTCCTGCAGGGGCTCATCTCGTCTGGCCAGGGCTGGTTTCTAAAGAAGGATCACAACCGCATCTGGAGTCTCCTGGATTTGAACTTGGGACTTGGCAAGGGGAGAGTCCCAGCCTGTCCTCATCCTCTCCCACCTCTGGTGAGAAGTTGTGTTTCCACTTGGTCCTAGAGGACAGATCTGGGATGTCATCTTGATCCCACCGGCTTGGCCCTGCTGTACCGCTGGGGCCACAAGTGAATCAGCCTGTGAGGCCTCAGCTCAGGCCCAGCGTCTGCCTCTCTGCATGGACAGCTGCATCCAGCTGTCAGCTCCCCTGGCCCTCGCAAGATGCTGCGGCTGGAATTACTTGGGCAGATTTCTCACCCTCTCAGTATTTCCTTCCAGCTTGCCTTTCAAGTGAGAAGGCTTTACAGGCTCCAGGAAGAGATTGGGGCAGAGGGAGCTCTGAGAGGAATAAAGAGCTCAACAAGAGAAGGGTATCACCATTACAATCTAAACCTCAGACCCCGCCAGGGCGTCGGGCGGTCACTTGTCTGTAAACACCCAGCTCTGTCTGGGCTATGTGAGCACAGCGGGTCCTCTTACCGCGTGGCCCGCTTGGTAACTCATGGGTGGCCTGGGCTGACGAGCTGGGAGGGTGAGGGAAGGGGGCTGAGAGGAGAGAGAAGAAGGGGCAACTTAGCACATGAGGGGGAGGGTTCTGAGTCTCAGGGGCTGGGAGCAACCTTACAGAGGAACTGATTCTCCTGAGTGGCTCAGTGAGAGGCCAGGATGGTGGCAGGACCCTCTTCCCATTGTCACCCAGATAACACCCTCTCTGTGAGAGGAACAGGGCATGGGCCCAACTCTGTGAGGAAGCCTGGCCTGCCTGGTGGTTTCCATGGTAACGGAGTTAGCTCCAGGACTAGGAACACACCATCTTTTGGCCTGGTGCCTCCTGGTCTCTGAAGCGGGGCCCACAGACGGTTAGCGGGGGCCCGGCCCTCATCTGCCTCAGTCACCGCCAATGTCAGGGGGAGGGGGAGCACTCCAGGCTTCCCTCAGGAAAGGGAAGGGCCAGGCTTCTCTAGGAAAACAGCTGCTGGGCTCTGGTACAGCCATCTCTCCACACCAAGGCTCCGTCCTGTCACCACCCTGTCTGGAGTCTTGATTTCCCACCAGAGTTTGTGAAGGGGCCTGTTCTGTAGACCCACCCCGACCCACCTCACAGATGGCCTGGCCTGCTTTTAGGGCTTGGTGCAGACCCCATTTCCTTCCCCTCTTCTTTACATCCTGAGGAGGAGATGAGGAGGCCAGGCCCCGGAGACAGATCTGGATTCAATTCCATTTCCCTTACTCACAGGTAAATTAAAAACTCTGGCTCCCTAAACTTAAATGTCTGTGAAGAAGGCTGGGCCTCAGTTTCTTCATTTGTAAAATAAAGAGGTTGAAATAGATGACTTGTAAATTTTCTTTCAGTCCTGAATTCCACAATCATGTCGATCATGTCGCTCTCCTTTTAAAAAGGTCACTGCCTCCGCATTCCTAACAAAGCATCCCTAGTACCACACCCAGAGCTCTACCTTTAAGCCTTATCCATCACACTTCCACTTCATGCGCCTTAAGCATCAGCCAAATGGAACCATTTAAAAATCCCTGTACTAGGGGGTGGATGTGGCTCAAATGGTTGGGTGTCTGTTTTCCACATAGAGGGACCTGGGTTCGATCCCCCGGAACTCCCAGTAAAATTAAGAAAAATATAGAAGTTGTGTGGTGCGCCATCAGGCACCGCGAGCAGGTGAGCCATCAGGCTCAGAGAGCAGGTGAGATGCCAGGCCCGCTGAACCATGCAGCAAGATGATGACATAACAGGAGAGAGACGCAGGGGAGAACCAAGACGAGACGTGCCAAAAAAACCGGAACTGAGGTGGTGCAGGTGGCAGAAAGCCTCTCTCCCACATCAGAGGTTCCCAGAATCGAATCCCAGTGAAGACAGGAGGAGAAGGATGAGAGGAGAGGGCAGGAAACAGACACAGAGAATTGACCAACGAATGGACACAAAAAGAGCAAAAACGGGGGCAGGGGAAGCAGGTAAAATGGAAAGAAAAAAATCCCTGTACTGCTATGGGTGTTTCCACTTCTGGGTCTTTGTTAATCAGTTGCCTCCATTCTAGCCATATCCCCATGCCCAAATCTTACCTCTTCCTCAAGGTGCAGCTCAAATGCCACCAACCAACCGAGAACAGCCGGCTCTGATTTTCCCCAGGTGTGAGTCATTTCTCCTTCCTAAGATTTCTCTAGTAGCACTTCATCTGTATTTGTATAAGTTATGTCTCCTTCTTGCCTTCTGTTACCTGTGTGGATTTGATTCCTTGACTGTACTGTGACTATACTGTGGCTTATTCATCCCTAATTAATCCAGGTGCTCCACTGGGCTCAGTCTCTGCCTACTGTCCCATTGAGTGAGCATCTCTCAAAGAACATAAGAGCCTTTGCCACTTGGGAAGTGTAGCAGCATTTCTCCAAAGCTCTGCCTTACCTCTCCAGATTGGTTTGTATCCTCAGAGGCTCTTCAACCAAATCCTTTCTCTAGCTCCAGCCCTGAGGCCTCTTGCTTCTTTCCCTTTCCCTGCTTGCCTTCTCTTTCTTACTTCTTAAGTGGATCAATTTAGCCTCTCCAGTTAAGACCTCTCTCCTTATTCTCTTCATTTCTTGCAGAATAGAATTTTCTTTAGCAGGTGTGGAAACTGGGAAGACGTCCACATGCTAATGTCTTTTTCCCCATCGCACGTGTCTCCTACAAAGTCCCTCGTTCTAGCAGAGCCCAAGATGCTCATGAATGAATGAGTGATCAGGGTAACCAGCCCATATGCATAATTAAGACCAAACAATCTACTTCTCTCTATCCCCAGCACTGTTCCTAGACCAAGCCACCACAATTGCTTGCCAGAATTTGCCATTCTTCTAAGTGGTATTTAGACCATCGTGGTCTTGTGCCCCTCAAGTCCATTCTCCACATGCTGGGCAGAATGATCTTTCAAATATGTACGAAAACTCATTTCACTCTCCTGCTTGGAACCCTCCAATGGTTTTCTTTCATATTATAACAAAATCCAAACTCCTTACCTAGTAGTGAAGCCCTCCATGGCCTGGCCTTTTCTTGCTTGCCCATCATGCCCCAACCATATTGGGATGTCTTCTGAGCCTTCACCTCAGCTGTGTCCTCTATTTGGAGTGCTCCTACACTTGATCTTCACATGACTAGCTCTTTGTCCTTCAAACTTCACTGTCAATGTCATCTCCACAGTGAGGCCTTCTATGATCTCCTAGTCTAGAGTACCTTCTCACAAACACTGTCTCATGACCTTGCCTTGTTTTCTGTTCTGGTTACCTATTGCTGAGTAACAAACTGCCCCCAAACAGCTTATTATTATATCTGTATAATTCTGTGGATCATGAAATCCATCCCGGCACAGAGGGTGAGATGACTTTTACAGTGGAACAGCTGGGAGCTGGCTGGGCATATCTCTCTCTCTCTCTTTCCACATCTTAGTATGGCTGGCTTGGGCTTCCTTCCAGCATGGTGGCCTCAGGGTAGTTGGCCTTCTTACACAGCAGCTCAGCATACCAAGAAACCAAGGATCCCTTGAAAGCTAGTCCCTTCTGCCGTACCATATTGATCAAAAGAGATTTGATTCAAAGGGAGAAAAAATAGACCTCATCTTTTGAGGGGAGGAATATCAAAGAATTCAAGGCCATCTTTAATATACCAAAACCACTGTTTGACATCTCCTTATTGATTTATTTGTTTACACGTGTAACTGGCTTATTGAACAATCAGTGGGGCGTGAACTCCACCTGGTATTTCTCTCCCAGTGTTGCGTCTCCTTTTCTGGTCCCTTAACTGCATCTTGGGCAGATTTTCTAACATTCCTATCATTTTCATTTTTTGAAGGGCTAGTCCCATCTAGACTGGTCCATCCAATTTAAGATTAACCACTTTCCTTCCCCCAGGCATGACCTGGCTTTGGGCCAAGGGAGGGGCATGGTCTGCCCTTGCACTCCCCCTCCCTTCTTTCTCCCCAGTCCCTTTCTCTCCTTTTACCCAAGGTCAGGAAGGAGAGTTTGGGGCAAAGTCCCTCTCAGCTATGGTCACTTCTTCTCTGGTGATGAAGTCACCTGGCATTATGGGCATCCAGATGCCACCTCTCTTAGGGGTGCTCCGCAGGCCTACCTGCAGCACTGTTCTCTGATGTGGGAGATCCTCTCCAGCCCTATATCTGACACCCCCACTAGCTCCTGCCCTAACCCTACAACCCACACCTGTGGGATCTCCTGACCTGCAGGCCTCCCTCTCAGGAGAGCATGGGCAAGGCAGCTCATGGCCATTTTCCTTCTACCAAGTCCACCTGACCCTGCTAGATACCTCCAAGGTACTCTCTGTCCTTCTTTCACTCTACAGTTCTCCACCCCCTCCTCCAAATTCCCGTTCAGATAGCACATGGGCCAATCTGAACAGCAAGTATTGGGCACTAGGGAGAGGAGTGGAAGGGAGCCAACAACCTAGGACTCCAGCGAATCCATCTCCCCCTCTCTCCCTTCCCCCTCTCTCTTGTTCTGCTAATGGAGACTGAGGAAGAGGGTGCTGGGGTGATGTTTGGGGGTAGCAGAATTGCTTTCACTACCTGTTAATAAATCGTGTAAACAGATGGGTCTGGTCCCCAATAGTTTCTTCTTTTTAGAATGTTACTCGAAACCCTTTTTCTTTAGTTCTGGGTTGAGCCACCAATTCGAGCAACAGAAAGGACCCACCCAATATCGTGTAATGTACAATTATGGTCTGACTTGTCACTTGAGTGTGAGGTCTACGCGAGCAGGGAGGGGTCTCACGCCTTGTATTTGCCACGGAACCTTAGTGCCGAGGGCTGTGTCTAGGTAATGGATGCACCACAAATATATGGTGAACACATGAAAAGGGCCTTTTGGGGCCTAAATTATCTGAACGGGCAGTCCATGTGGTCAGATGGGTCAGCCAGCTCCTTTCCTGCCCATCTGGCTGTGAGGCCCCTGGCCATGGGTGGGGAGTTTTGCTTCTGGCCTCTGGGAGCTCTCCTAGTCTCTGAACAGTTCTCTGCAGGGGTCACTGGCCTGGGTGGGGAGGCTGATCTCCATCTGGGTGACCCTGTGGAGCTGAGAGCCTGGGAGATGCTAGAGGGGGGCTGGACCAGAGGCCCGGCCAGGGGAGGGGTGCTCTTCTCAGCTCTCAGTCTGTGAAAGGCAACGGCTCTCAGCAAGGAACAGCTGCACCAGAGCGGAGAAACAGGAGAGAAAGTGCGTTTCTTCTGTGAAGTGAATGTCCCCTGGGACTGACCCTCTGTGATCCACCCTCTGTGATGGCCAGCCAGAAGCACATTCTGACCAGAGTGTCCTCCAGGGGACTCCAGGCTTCGGTAAACAGGTCAGCAAGGCAAAGCAGCTGCCTCAGCAGGGCCACCCCACCCCTTGGACCATCCACGGCTTCCCTCCACTGCCCAAGGCTGGCCTCTGTCTGCCTGGGTCCCTTCTGGGCTTGTGCTGAGCAGCCTCAAATGAGGAAGTAGGGCAGAGGAGAGGTTGGGAATTCCCCTCCCCCCAGCACATGCAGCATAAAAAGACACATGTGCCATGTGGGTCAGAGGTAGTTGGGGGAAGTGGCTGTGGCTCAATCAGTAGGGCTCCCGTTTACCATATGGGAGGCCCCGGGTTCGGTTCCCGGGGCCTCCTGGTGAAGGCAAGCCGGCCCGCACAGCGTGGTTAGCTGACCCAGCGAGCACAAGCAGCAAGGGGGGGATAAATGAATAAATAAATAAAATCTTTAAAAAATAAAAAATAAAAAAAAAAGAGGTAGTTGGGAATCTGATAGTAAATAGTTTAAACTTTAAAAAAAAAAAAAAAAAAAGCCTAGAGGGCTTTTTCCATTCCATCCCAAGGTTAAGGAGGAAGGCAGAAGAAGATGGGACATAAAACTGAGAGAGGAAACGGGGTAGCCCTAGCAGGCTGGAGGTATTGCCATTCAGTCTCGTGGGATCCAGGACTTCACCCCTGAGGGTCTGAGGAGTCTGGGGGCCTCGACTCACTCAGGGTCCAGAGAGCTGGGCAGTGGGCTGGGTGCAGGGCAGCCCTGGGAGGAGGGGAAGGGCACTGTGCTCTTGAATTTGATGGTATTCATGGGTGGCTGGGGCCAGGCCCCACCCCAACTTTGGGCCCATAACTACCTCTTGAGAATTCCCCATGAGGGGAAAGGTGGACCCCAAGATTTTGCCTAAAGTAGCTGGGAAGATGACACCACAGGCTGCTGTGGGAGCGGCCCTCCCCTACCCCGAAGGCAGCCTTGGGGTGGCCTGGATAGGACCATCCAAGGCCCCAGCAGAACCTGAGCGTGTCAAGGCCACAGGGGCCATCCAGCCAAACCTGTTAGAGAAGAAAACCTGAAGCAGAGGGAAAGACAATGTCATTTGGTGGGTTAGAGACAAGGCTCAGGCCTCTGACTCAAGTTCAGGGCTCTTTTGACTCTATCGGGTCTCAGGAAATCACTTCACCTTTCTGGGTCTCAGGTTCCCCAATTGTCAAAAGGAGGGAGGATGGAGGAAGCTAACATGTTGCCGTACACGGTGGAGCGCTTCCTTACAAGCCGAGGAGGTAGGTGCTATTACCAGCCCCATTTTTCAGACTTGGAGACAGGCTCAGACAAGTCATTGTGCTCTTTCTATTTCCCCCATGGAGCTTTTATGTGTCCTGCCTCCATTTTCTGCTGTCGTCCACTGCCCCGGCAGACACATGGGTGAGCTGTTTCTGGACTAGAATACTTTATTCAAGAGAATCTGGCTGACAGTCAGATGGCCTCGCTGGGGCGTCAGGGAACCTGTTCCCCTTGCCATACGCCGGTGGGCTGGGACACACAGGCCTCCCTGGTGGCCTCGTCCCCTTTGGCCGGGCTGCCCCTCGTCCAGGTGGGGGCCCCTCTCTGTGCCTGTGTCCCCCTGAGGAGCAGGATGGTGGTGCTTGGCTGGAATGAACGATGTCCCAGCACAAGTAGGTGGCAAGATGTGAGGAGAGATCATATGGGGACAAGGAGTACAAAGGTCCCCAGGCAACTGCTTTTCTCCCAGAGCTGAACATTCTGATCTCCAGGGTGCTGAGCAGCTGCCAGGAAGAGGTGGCCAGACCACCTCCACCCTGCTTTCCTCCACCCTCTCCTTGGCCAGGAGACCCCAAAGCAAGGGCTGCTTGTCCGTTCAGAGCCCAAAGCCCAAGAACAGGCATTGGGTCCCTCTCCTTCTCTCTCCAGCTCCCTGGAGACTCTCAGAGCCTCTGGGGCCTGGCTTGCCTCTCACAAGCCCTCGTGTCTTGTTTCTTCCCAAGCTGAAGAACCCATGGGTCTGTGGCCACCTTCTTTCTTTCTCTCATGTTCTGTTTAAGGCACTGAATTCCTGAGGGTCCTGACCCTCCCTGCCCCTCATCTAGGAGGGGGCGAGTCATTCAGCAGGGATACAGTTGGCTAATAAATAGAGGGCAGGTGCCAGCAGGGAGGTAACTGAGAGTGACGATAATAAATACACGAGCCGGGTGGGGTCTCTCCGAGGGGCTGGTTACCTCCGGGGAACAGCGTTGCCACACCTGCCAGAGATCAAAAAGAGATGGGGGTATCAGCACACTGCAGAAGGTGGGGGTCCCCTCCGATGGGAGGGGTACAAACCCAGGGGGAAGCTTGGGCAGGGAGCATGGGGAGGATGCAGCACTCCTGGATACCTGCTTACACTGAGGCCAGTCAGAAGCTAGGAGCTCGCCTTCACCAAGCACTTACCCACGGCCCAGCCCTGGGTCCAGCACTGTCTCGATCACCTTTAACAACCTCCCACGAGGGAGGCACGGTTATTGTCCTTCACTCATAGAGCGGAAACTGAGCTCAGCGAGGTTAAGTCCCTGGAGCCACACCACTAGCCAGGCAGAGCCGGGATTTGAGCCATAATACCTCTGGGTACTCCAGGACAGCAGTCTTCAAACGGGGTACATGTACCCCTGAATGTGCACAAAGATTGTTAAAAGGGGCTATGGGCATGGATTATTTTAAAGAAATCAGTCGGCAGCCTCCATGAGTAAGCTGACTTAAAATCAGCCTGCCTGAGGCCTTCTTCCCCACCAGCCCTTCCACAATTTCCTTTCTCCCTCTAGAAGGAAAGGAATGCATCTTTCCAGTTCACCTGCTCCAGTGCTTTGCCCCAAGGTGAAAATATTCAGGGACATGAAACAGAAGAACAATTTGAGACATTGGCTGGGTGTTGAGAAAGGAAATCTGGCTAATGACAACCAGGCCATATGCAAGTCAGGTGGCTTCGAGTCTTTGCTTCTAGCAAAGTTGAAGAATGACTTAATCCAACTATCAGCTAATACATCATTAAAAATAATTTTTTTTGGTAGATCACCATAAGATTTTGGCAAATAACTTGAAAAAGGTTTAAGTAGATGAGAGATATTGATAAAACTCCCTCCAGTTTCACTTACATATGTGAACAATTTTTCTCAACCTTTTTCTCTATAAAAAATGATAAACAGAAATAGAATTAATGCTCCATCCTGACTGAGACTGGCAGGAAGTAATATTCATTAACGGATACATTAGCTAATTGAAAAGAAGTAGCCACATCCATCTCTTTGAGGTGCATTCCCAAAAAGATTTGCTTTTTATGTTTAATATTGATTAAAACATGATGTATTTGTGCTGTTTTGATCAATTGGCACTACTAATAAGTGTTCTGACAATTCATTCAGGAGACATATTGACTTTGAGCTTTATGTTCATAGGAAATATAAAATAATTCAAATGCACATGCCATTTTTGTGGCAGAGATAATGAAAGGCCGTTGAACATGAAAAAAATATATTACATTAGGCTGTAGTTCTGTAGGGGGAGCGAAATGGAAATACAAGCTCAAGAAAGGAAAGAAGTGGAAGCAGATGTGGCTCAAGTGGTTGAGTGCCTGCCTCCCACATGGGAGGTCTCAGGTTTGGTCCCTGGTGCCAACTGAAAAAACAAAAACAAACAACAAGCAAAACAAACAAATAAAAAAAAACCAACTCAGGGAAGCCAATGTCCAGCACCTCAAAAATAAATAAATAAATAAAAGGAACAAAGCAATGTAAATATGCAACTAGTAAAAAAGGTTGTGTGATTTTTTTTGTTGTTGCTGTTGTTCATTGAAAAAAAAAAGGATGGTGAGTATTAAATTAGGATGGTATATGCATATAGATTCCATAGAATACAACTGAACAATTATATAATAGTTTTATATTAATATTTATAATATGCCAGAAATGAAATCCTTTGCAACTATTTACAATTATGATGAAGGAGTTCAATGCCAGCTTTAAAATGAGATAGGGAGCACATGGTTTTTTGAAATTCTTTTAGGAGATTCCCGAATAAACTGTTCGAAGACTGCTGTCCGGGGAAATGGAGGCTGCTTGGCCTGGGTTGGGGCCCTGCTTTGACGTCATTACTAATTCCTTCCTCAAACCAATGCCTGGGCCAGGGTGCAGGAGTGGGAGAGTGGGGGGGGCATGTCTCAGTCCCTGGAGAGGTGAGGCCAGGAGGTCAGGACTTGGGCCAGCCCCACTCCCATAGCTTGAAATGATTTCTTGAAGTCTTGGAGCTGGGAGGAAACTTCGGCCCTGAAGGTGAGCACACAATGTGACTGATTTACTGTGCAATCAAAATATTTTCTTTTTAAGATTTGCCATCACAGATTTGGGTTTTTCCTTCTCTGGTTCTCTCCCAGCAGCACTCAGGCCTGGGAATCCAGCCTGCTGCTCCCAGGTGTGAAGCCGAGATAGGCAGGTAACATCTGAGAGGGGAAGAGGACACGAGGGGCCCCTCAAGGATCCCCTGGGGACAAAAATCCTGGCCTGGGAGCCAGTGGGGGTTGTGCCTTCCCACAAGGCCACTAGGAAGTTGCCCTAATAACTTTTCAGCTGTTAGAATTGTCATCACCAGAATCTAAGCATCATGAGAGCAGGAATCTTGTTTGTTACGTTCAATGATGTACCAGGCACATGGGAGATGCTCCATAAATGTCTGTGGATTGATTGACTGCTTGAAGGATCCCTTGCCCCCTCATTCTACCCAAAGAGAAAAACTAGGCTCCAGAAGGTGAAATGACTTGCTCAAGGCCTCAGAGACTTAGGGCTAAGCCAGGACAAGAGCCACCATCCCCTGATGCTTCCTGGGCCCTAGGATCTGTAGGAGGTACAGCTCCCTGTTCCAGTTCCCAAGACTACCCTGAGCCTGTCCTTTCCCCCTCCCCGACCACTGACCCCTGCCGGCAGGGCGGAGGCTCCCCTCTGGCCCAGCCTCCGTGCCATCCCTGGGCCCCCCGCGCACTCACAGGTGGCAGTCTGTGGGTCTCTGCTTCTCTCTCCTCCTCTTCCCCCTGCCCTTGGGTCTCCTCCTGCAATAAGCCAAAAGCATCAGGACAGGGTGGCCAGGGGACCCCATGCTAGGACAGGTGCTGACAGGCCTGAGAGGAGCCCCGAGCCCCAGCCATGCCACTTACCTTTCTGGCTTCATCTTCTCCTTCAGAGGCCTGGGAAAACAGACAGAGAAAGGGGCAGGGGAGAAACAGGAAAGCGGTAAGTGGGGGTTCCCTGCCATCCCTTCCCCTCCCTTCAGACATTCTGATTTCTGGTCCTGCATTTGGCGATGGGGCCACTAGGGGGTAGCATGGAGCTAGACAGGGAGAGAGGGCCTCCGGCTCCCACTCTAAGAGCTGGTGAACCCACCAAGACAGGGAGGGAATGCCAAACCCCTTCATGCTCCTCAGCCTCTTGGCATCAAATCTGGGGACTTCTGAATCTGCTCTTTGCTGCTCTACTGGGCCTTTCTCTGTTCAATTCCTGCCCTTGTGCCTCCTGCCCTGACTTCCAGGCTGCATCCTGGGAGTTTCCTCAAGGACTGTAAATGATGGGCCAGGCCAGGGACAAGGAGATGGTTGCTGCCAGCTAAGGCTGCCTGTCAGGGCACGATCCCCGCCCTGCTCCCCTCCCTGCAGGCAACAGCAGGGAGAGTGGGTAAGGGGTAGGGTGAGGGCAGGTGAGCCCAAACACCCCCAGGCATCAGGCCCGGGCTCTAGCTCCCAGGGCAGTGGCTGTTGACCCAGAAGAGAGAAGAAAGTTGTCCTTGCTGCTGGACCTGTTGGAAGGGGCGGGGCCCAAGGCTTCCCTGAGAAGAGTGGGTGGAGGTGTGGGGCAGCATGGTTAAGAGTCAGCTTGGGATCAGGGAATGCTGCCCTAGGAGACTGCCTCCCTGGGGAGCCAGGGAGGGGTCCCAGGCCACTTGAGGCTGTCCTTATCATGTCTCTGCCCTCTTGGGCAAGTCAGACACTCTTGGAACCTCAGTCTCCTTTTCTGTCTGCCCAAGAGTACCTGTGAGGGCAAAGGTGATGTAGGAGGCCAAGGTCACCACTCAGCACTGAGCCTGGGAGGATTCATTATTAGCTCTGGTTATATGGTGCAGTGGGGAGGGCCTAGAGCCTGGGTTAATGTCCAAAAGGGGCAGCCAGATCCCTGGACACTAGGCGGGGCCAAGCCCAGGACAGTTCTGGAACTCTTGGAGAATGTGGTAATGACCAGAGAGGTAGCTTGAAAAAGGGCAGGCTTAGGGGTCAGGCAGGATGAAGTTCAAATCCCTCCTCTCACACTCACTAGCTATGGCAAATCATGTAACCCTCAGTTTCCTTATCTATAAAGTGGGGGAACACTAGGACCTACCACCTAGGGTAGATATAAGAGCAGGGACCTTTTCTGTCTTGCTCATCACTGTACCCCAAGCATCTAGGACCGTGCCTGGCATACAGTAGGCACTCAATAAATATTTGTCAAATAAATAAGAACATCCATTAAAGTGCTTAGCAGGGGCTAGTTAGTCCTCCCCCAGTCACCCGCCCAGGAGGGGACCTCAGGACCTATTCCTGCCTCCAAAGCCCAGTGGTCAGGAGCAACACCTCAGCTCACTTCTTGCTTCTCTGAACCTGCTTGGCAGTGCCATGTTTGCTGCTCCTGGTAACTAAGGTTACTGTCCCCTGGGCACAGGCAGCAAGGCTGGTGCTGGTCAGAGGCTCTGTGGGGTGGGGATGGGGACTGCGACTCTAAAGAACCCACAGTGCCTCCTCCTGTCCCTTCCTCCCATCTTTCTGCTCCTCAGTCCAAGTTGTCCCCTCTTGTGGGCACACAACCTGGTCCCGAGCCAAGTCCAGACCTGCAACGTCTTTGCCTCTTAGTGCCTCTTCCAGGGGCCCGTGGCAAGCTGCCTTCTACCTTGGGGGAGCAGGAAGGACATCCCCCAGCCCCTGTAAGTCTGGGAGGGTCTCAGCCTTCCCCTTCCCCCAAGTTATCTCGGCAGCTGTACTTCAGCTGCTGGGGCCACCTCCTCAGGCAAGTCTGGCTAGGTTGGGGGCACACAATGAAAGGCAGCTGCCACCGGATGCCTTGGAGCAGGTCCCTGGTTTCCCTGGTCCCGCTCAGCCGGGAAGGAAGTATGGCCTGCAGCAGGGATGAGCACCCTGGCCTCCACCCAGGGCCCCCTGGATCCTTCATCATAGAGGCTGGCAGGTGCAGGGGGCCTGTCCCTGCACCCACTGCTCAGACCTACCTGCACTCGCAGTGTGTGTGCTGGGAGAAGCTCAGCTCCACATAGGAGGGCTGGTCCCCAGAGCGGATCTTCAGGAGCTGCAGGAAGAGGAAGGTTGGACACCCGGATTTGGGGCAGCCCAGGGATTGCCACCGCCTCTCCCCTGCTTCCTCCTTGGGGGGGCAGACTCCCCATTTCCCAGCAGCCTTTGGACTACATGCCCTCATTCTGTCTTGAACAGGGGCAAAAACCGCTGTGCCGTGTGTCTCCCCTTCCCTCCCCAGGGCCCCAGCATAGCAAGGGTGCCAAGGAGCCTGTGCTTTGGAAGCAGAGCGTTCAAAACCTGGCTCTCCCGCCTGTTGAATGGCCCCAAGCAAGTAAAATAGAGTCTCTGAACCTCAGTTTCCTCATCTGTTAAATGGGGATAACTCCCGCCTTGAAAGAATGAATGAGGAGATGCCCGTGAAGCCCTGCCATTACTTGGCAGGGCTCAGTCTGCCCTTGCCAGTGTGCAAAGCTTGCCAAGGGGCCACCGAATGCTCCCTCCCAGTGTAAACGAGGACTTCTTTAATAGGAGTAGATTTTTTTTTGAACTTCAGTTACAGCATTTTCAAATATCCTGGGTCTTGGGGTAGGACTAAGCCAGAACTTGAAAAAACGGGTGGGAAAGAAGGGCTGGGCGCTGGGGGCCCAGCCTGGGAGTCAGGGTCCAGTCTTCCTTCTGTCTCTGGGTCCCTCTCGTGGGCAGGCTCGGTGACCCTAGGGCGTGAGCGGGAGGCTGTCCCTACCTACCTGCATGGTGACGTTGACCGTCTCCACGGGCACACAGAGCAGATTCTCATCGCCGCAGCAGCCGGTGCAGCGCAGCAGGGAGACACAGGAAGGGCTGAACATGTGCTCTACCTCACTGGGGTACTCGGACACAATGTCCACCAGCCTCTCCAGGACCCGGCAGTAGCTGCGGCCCCACACCTCCTGGAAGGGCACCACTGCGAGAAGGCACAGAGGCTAGGTCAAGCCAGGAGGGACCCACGCCACGAAGCCCTGGGCTTGTTCCCTGGCCCCTGAAAGGCCTTTAAGGGTCAGCCCACACCCCCTCCCCCAGGAAGCCCCCCTCCCAGTCAGAGCTCTCCCTGCACTGAACTGATGAGACGCCTGGCGAAGCAGCTCGCTCATCTCCTGGACGGATATCCCGGTAGAGCAGGATTTCTGTGTCCCTAGCTCTCTGCTCTATTCTCAACTCAGGTACCACAGTTTGCATTGATCCCTCCGAGGAGTATGGATCTTTCTGGATCTTTCTTTCTCAGGTCCCACCTGGTGCTTCCTCAGTCTAGGGGGAATTTGCAGAAAACAGGCCAGTCCCCCAGAGAGGGTTGACCTTCCCCTTAGTCCTCGGCTCAAAACCCTTCCATGGCTCCCAATGGCCTGCCTCACTGAGTGCCAACTCCTCTGCCTGGCAGCCAAGATCTCCCCAATGATGGCCCCAAACCTATTCTCCATGTTGGTCCAAACAACCTGAATTCCCACCTTTGGGCTTTTGCCTTTCGTGGCCCATTTGCCAGCAATGCTCTTCCCTCCCTTCTCATTTCTCTCCGACTCTTACCACCCATTTCTCAAGGCCCCCTCTCCACCTCCTCTCTAAAGCCTTCTCTACTTCTTCCAGTTTGAACAGATGTCCCTCCCTTGAGCACAGCTTGGCTCCAAGAGCTCACCTTATCTCAGTCATTGGTGGCTCTTATCTCCTTTACAACCAAATCAAGGGTCCTCAGGGACAGGGACCCAGGCACCCAGTAAACACAGGCTAAGTACTGATTGATTGGATGAGTGTTCACTGAGGACCTCACATGTCCTGGTGGTCATGAATGGGGGCTGATCTGGAATCTTTCAAAAGACACTGCTCTTTTAGGGGAAGGCCTGGGGCCAGGCCCCAAACAGAGGCTCAAAGGAAGTCAGTGGCCAAAGCCAGTAGAACTGGCTTCTAGTTTTGGCCCTCCCCTGGCTGTGTTACCTTGAGGAGGTCACTTAACCTTTCTGGGCAAATCGTTTTTCTCAGCTAGGGAAAAGAAAAAGGTTGGGAATAGACGGTTGCTAAGGGCTCTTTCAGCTCTGATGGATGCGCTGTGATTCCGTGCGGGCAGCCCAGCCCAGCCTTGACGCAATGAGCAGAGAAACATCTTTGGCTGTGGGTCATCCTGGCCTGTGCCTGACGGGCAGCTAGGTCACCTAGGGCCCTGCAGCCTCTGTCATAGAGCACTGGACTCTCCTAGCAGCCCTCAGTTCCTTCCGAGACCTTTTCTGGGAGGCAGAAGGGGCAAAATCCATTTTCCTTAGCCTACAAGGATATGAGCCTTGGGGTAACCTCAGAGGAACAGTAAATCTCAGCCTTAGCAGAGGCCCTCAGGAAAGGCTACAAGCTGGTAGAAGATACACAAAAAGAGGTGTGTCCACACGGAGCTGGCTCAGGAGGCCACTGAGGCAATAAACCGCTCTCGGCTGGAGGCCTGCTGTTCCATTCCGCCCTGCACTGCTAGGGGGGCATTAGGGCTGGGAGGGGGGCCCAGGGGAAACCAGGCCTCTCCCACAAAGGCAGCTCTGCAGCCCAAGGGCAGCCTACTTTGCAATATGGGGCCTGCCTCTCACTGACTCCCTGAGCTTGCTGGTTTAGTTTGAAAGCTTCATGAGCACTGATGGGACTCTGAGCATTTAATCTCCTCCTTGGAAAATGTAAATAAGAGCAGAGGACTAGCCAGCCACCAAAGTGCCACAGAAAGGCTCAGGCCCCTGCACTGGGACCAGTCACGAGGGAGAGGGACAGCAGCAGAAAAGGGGCACCCAGCCCCTGACCATCCTACAAACAGACTCCCACCCAGCTGGGCTATCAGGGCCACGGCCAGGAGAAGCAGAGCCAGCTCAGCCTTGGCAGCAAAGAAGGGATTTCCTTTCCTCACCCCCACCCCCATACCACCTTGGCAACAGGACCCAGACTCCAGAACCCTGGAATCCTGAATCCGCCACTTCCCGGGCCACATGGCCAGACAGTGTTAGGGGAGGGCTGAAGGGAAGTGGGCCGGGGCCTGGTTTACCTGGCAGCCACTGGGAAAGAGGGCAATCCATCCCTGGAGGCCCCTGTCTGGGTGTGTGGGAGACAGAAAGGGGGCTGGGTGAGGGGCCTGGCTGAGGGAGCGTGGTGACCGCCCCCAGATGTGGGCTGAGACCCTCAGGAAAGAGCTCTGCTCAGCTGCTCCTGAGAGCACTTCCTGTGGCCCCAGACCTGCTCCAGCAGTGGGGGCAGGGCAAGAGGAGAGGGAGGCTGTGCCCAGTCAGGCGCCTGGCCAGTGCTGGCTGTCCCCAAGGGCCACTCCCGGGGCCAGAGCGGGCCCTCAGCTAATTACCAGCCCTGTGGGCATGCCTCCCATCTGGCCCCAGCCCCTTGCCACCCAGGAGGGAGAGGACCCAAGAAGGGAACGTTTGATGCTGAAAGCAAGCTGATGGGGAGGCTGCTGGGGAGAGGCCACAGGGCCAGGCAGAGCCGCTGGCCACCTGCCCAAGACCAGCAGGTGTCCTCCCCAGGTCACCAGTGGGGCACACAGCAAGCCTGCTAAAGGACACCTTGTTTATGCCAGCTTGGCCACCAGGCCACTAGTTGCCTGGTGCCACACACTCCTGCTCTGCCGCAGACACTGCAGGGGGGTGGGAGGGGACAGAGACTTCAGGCCTCTCTGAGCCTCAGGTGCTTCATCTATAAAATGTGGGAGAATACTAATGCCTTCCTAGTCACCAGCCTTGTAGTCAGGAGGAAATTACATTAAGTGCCCCAAATTATTACCGTGAATAATAGAAATCAACATCCACGCCTGGACAACCTTCCTCCTCAACACAGATGGTGCCATCTCTTGCTCTGATGTTAGCAGAGGGGATGGCATTTTCAGATTTGACATAGGGGGTCCAAAGCTCATTGTACTTCACCTGATTGATTGGGGAATCTACATTTCCAAGCCTCCTTGCCCCAGTCCCTGGGAGATATAGATGGCTGTTTCCTCTACGGAGTCACAGAATCCTATAATCTGTGGGAACTTAGCATGTGGTCTAATGCTCCCATTATACAGATGAGGAAACTGAAGCTCAGGCTTCTTTGGTAGCTGTTGCCTGAATTACACTAAAAGCATCAAAAAGGACATGGAACATTGTTGGGGGATGGGCCCCTCTCCAGATCCCAGAGACTATGCTATCATGCCAGTTCCAAAGGGCACACTGGGGTGTGGATGGGTCAGGGAAGTCAAGAACAGCTACCTCCCCTACCTGCTGGAGTGGCCGAGGGGCCAGGGACTCAGGCGGAGGAGTGTGGCTGGGCCCGGGAGAGGCTGGCTGCCAGGCAGGCAGGTGGTGGACGGGCAGCCGGCTGGCAGAGGGTGTTCCCAGCTCCCAGACGGCTACCACGCGTGTGCGTGTGCACGTCTCTACACGCCTCCGCTCCCACGGCACAGTGGGAAGCTTCAGCAGTGGTGTGTGGCTGCTCTGCACGTTTCAGAGAGGCAGGGAGGGAGGAGCAAGGCAGGGGGCCTGACATGGGCCTCCTGCCTTCTGCATGTATGTCTCTTTGGCAAACGTCTCTTTGCCCTTTGAAGATTCCCTCTTGATGCAACAGGGGCGGGGAATGGAGGGGCCAGGGAGGGCACGACTCATGTTCTGTCTGTAATCAATGAAGCGGCCTGGTCAGATCCCTGCAGCTCCACCAGGGCTGGGCTGCTGGGAAGGTCCCCTATCCCTCCCTGACCCTCTTGACTGCGTGCCCATTTTGTCAAACTCCCAGATCCCCAGTCTAGCCCCTGGCACCCCCTTCCCACCCTGCCCTCCATGGCTCCATCTGCCTGCCTCTCATCATGCTAGGGAAGGGGCCCTGAGCTGGTAGGTGGGATCCCAGGAATTCTGGCCTCGGCCCTGTGTGCTGGGTGATTCTGGTCCAGGAAATCACCTAGTCCAGGCTTTTTGGTCACAGTGGGGGATCTCTCGGGTCCTGCCAACTTCGTTAGCCAGGACGTCTCACTTGTAGACTCTCCCCAACTTATTATCAGCCAGCACCCACCCTTTAGGTCAATCCCTTCCCATCCTCTGTACCCCAGCCAATCTGGCTTACCTTCCATCTCTGATGAGCTGTTCCCAGCAGACAAGGCCCGCTGCTGCGGACAGAAAGGTGCAGAGATGAGGCAGGGGCACCTTGGGGCTCTGCGCTCTACCCCACTGAGCCCCTTCCCACCTGCTCCACAAATTCTCTCTCTCTCTGCCCTGTCTCAGATCTGTCTCTTTCTAGACACAACTAAAATCCCACTGGACCCCGGGTGAGTTCCACCCATCTCTGGGGAAAAGGGCAGGAGGCAGGAGGCTTTTGGATGCCCTTTACCTTCTGGGTCCCAAAGATCTGGCAATTCTGTAGGGTCTCCCTTCCACCCAGCCCCCAGCCCAGCCCTGCCGGCCTGGCCCGCCTTGGCCAAATGCCAGAGCCCAGGGGGAGGCAATCAGCTGGTGGGAGCTGAGGAGCCTGAGCGGGTGTCGCCATGGGCTGGTACTGCCTGTAACATGACACCTCTTGCCAGCTCTACCAGGCAGGCGGTGGCAGGGCTCCTGGGCACCTGGGAAGCTGCCCAGCCCACCCAGCTCCGGGGCTGGGGCCGGGGACTCCCAGGCAGCAGGACAGCATAGTGGGAAGGGAGCTTATTGGCTTTGTCAGGATTTCACTGCCCAAGCTGGCTCCTGGCCAGACTCACCCAGCTCCTGGGAAAAGGGCCCTGCTCACTTCCCCATGCCCCACACTCAAGACCTCTGGCCACCCACCCAGGAGCGCAAGCCCAGCCAGACCCCTTGTCTCGCCCCTAGCCCACCCAAGAGTCCCCGGCTCAGCCCTGAGCCCTGGTGGGGGCAGGGCCCAGGTTCCCCACTGCCCACCTCTTCAGCTGCTCCCCCTCCCCCTGCGAACCCCCACACCAGGCCAGGTCAGAGGTCCTGGGGCTGCCTGGCTGGTCACAGGGCCTCGACCCTACCACAAGGCCAGGGACAGGCCTGGGATTAGTGGACAGATGCTTTTAGCAAAGCCACTAGGGCTCCAGGGGCCAGACAGGAAACCTCCCTCCCTTCCCTGTGGCTCCCCACCCCCCAGGAGCTAGAGTGGGGAGCAGTCCAGCCTGAGGCCCCTCCCAGAGGACGCTGGTCCAGCCTGGCCCCTGGACTGTGTTTGGACATCCTTGGAGCTGCCGCTCCCAAGAGTGGGTCTGCTTTCAGAGCCCCCTGCTTAGAGTGCTGGAGGTGGGAAGCTCAGGGGCGTTGGGCCTGGGGTGAGGGCGGTTCTTACCTGGGGGGGCACAGCAGGCAGCGCCAGCCCGGCCAGAAGCTGCAGGAAGCAAGTGAGCAGCCTCATGGCAGGCATCTTTTCAGACGTCCCGAACCAGCCGGCTCCTAGGGAAAACCACCATGCTCGTCCCTCTGGGCGAGCCCCCCGCACAGGAGAAGGGGGTGGAGAAGAGCTGAATGGGGGGCAGAATGCCCCCCTCACTGCTGCCCTGAGGCCCCGGCCGGTGGCCCGAGCATCCTCTGGAAGCCCTGGGGAGTCAGGAGCCCGCAGGTGAAGCTGTGGCTGGGGAACCTGATGGGAAGCGGCCCCGAGGGGCAGGACAGTGAGGGGCAGGCAGGTCCCTGGGGAGGGTCCGGTGGGCGTCCAGGACAACCCCAGGTCTTCTCGTGGCTGGGCAGGGGTCTGAAGATGCAGTTTCCTCCTCAGACAGCAGCTCCCTTCTGGGACTGAAGCTTGTCGGCGACTGGGTTTCAGGGTCTGTGAACAGGGGCGGGGCTCCAGAGCGCCCCGCCCACCCCGAGGAGGAGGCTGCCCGCCGCCAGAGCCCGGGGAGTCCCAGGGAGCGGCCGAGTCCAGGGCGGAGCCGGGCGGCTGCAGCTCCGAGCCCGGCCGGCAACCCTGGAGCGCGTGGAAAGGGCGCTTCGGACCGAGATCCTAAGGCTTCCCTGTCGCCCCGGAGCCTAGCCCGCAGCCGCAGCCGCAGCCTCCACCCGGGGGCCACTCGGAGCCCACCTAGGGCCAGGGGAGAGGGGCCTCAGCCCGGCTCGGGCTCTTTTGGGCCAGCCACCTTGAAGGGGGATCCAGGTGAGGAGCCCGGAGTCTGCGAAGAAGGCTCATGACTTTAGCGGCCCCACGAGGAGCTGCAGCCACCCCACCCCCACCCCTAGGAAGGCTGCAACCTGGTCTGGCCTTTCTTCAGAGTGCCACCTCATGTCATCCCCACAATCTTTGGGAGTGGAAAGATCAGTAACCCCATTTTACTGATGAAGACACTGAGGCCGCAGGCCTTACCTGTATGTATTGTACCCACATATGCACCCTGGAAAAGTGTGTGTGTGTGTCCAAGGCACTGGCAGAGATGAAACCCAAGCCACGTGGCTCCAGAATGGTCTCTCTTCCCAGTACGCCACCCTCCTGGTCAGGCACTCAGCACCACAGCCCTCGGGGCACCTGGTGGGGGTCCAGCTCGAGGTTCCTCCTGGGGCGGCAGTCCACTCAGGCCCTCTCTGCAAGGCTGGCACGTGCGCTGGTGAGTGGCCTGGTGCCGTGCGGAGGAGGAGGAAAGTCTCTAGTCCGTCAAGGGCCTGCAGACACGGGTCCGTGAGTGTGCGCGCGTGTGCATTTATGTGTGACTGTGAAGACCCACGTGGGCTGTGAGTCTGGGTCGCTGTGTGGTCCGAGAGGCAGCATGTGTCCCCTGTACGTCCGAATGTTGCTCTGTGTGTGTGGGTCTGGTCTCTTGCAATCTCTGTAACCTTGTGTGATTGTGTGTGTGTGCCTGCCATGTCTCAGGGTGTGTTGAGAAGTGTGTCTGGATGTGTATTTCAGTGGGAATGTGAGTTTGTATGCCTGCCCATGACTCTGCATGTGTGTGTTTTTCTCCGGACAGGCTTCTGTGTGTGATTGTGCATCTCTGTATGCATTTGCTTTCAGCCCTTCAGGGTCCCTCTCCCTCTCCTGCTGCCTTGCTGCCCTCCATGCCCAGCTCCCTGGCTCCAGGAACCTGGCAGGTTTCAGGGTCACAGAGTTGGCTTGGGCCTGGGGCTGGTGGATGGCTTCAGAGGAGGGGGGAAGCCTGGGAGGTGGCCGCGCCAGCTCACATTCCAGCCAGGAGCAGGGCAGCCCCAGCTCTGACCCCTGTGACCTCTGCGTCCGCTGCCTGCCCACCCACGTGGGGGCTGCCAGAGACGCTGCCTCCCTTCCTGGCTGGCGCCGAGCCTGAGCTGGGAGGTCCAGGAGCTAAGGCCCGTCACCGGCCCGTCACCGGCTGGCTGGCTCAGCGGGGTCTGCAGAGAACATTCTGACAGGCTCCAGCAGGCTAGGGTGCTTGGGGCAGACAGGCTCCTTACAAGGGCGCTAGGCCATGGTGGAGGGTATATGAGGGTGAATAGGTGTGTGTTTGTGGATCTCTGGATCATACATGTTTGCTCATAACATGTTTGTTGTATGTATACATATGTTATGTGAGTCTATTTTGGATTTGGTTCTGGATATGTGGGCATGGAGGTATATTGTGCATGAGTGTGTGTATATAAGTATTTGTATTGTATGTTCTTGTCTATAGCTGTATTTTTGAGCACATATATACCTGGGCATATTTGCCTATAACTGTGTGTATGGGGATTATATATTGTGCATGTATATGTGTGTTTGTATTTTTCCTGCCTCCCTCCCTTCCTTCCTTCCTTCCTTCCTCCCTTTCTCTCCCTTTCTTTCAACACATAGAGCCTGGGCCCTCCTATGCCCCAGGCACTGCCCCAGGTTCTGGAGTTGTGACCTAGAGGATCCCTCCATGTTTACATTCATGGGGGGCGGGGTGCAGATGGCCAGGAATGCCGCAGCTCAGCTCACAGCTCACTTTCTACACTCCCAGAGTGAGCTCATTTCCTTGGGGAGTGTCGTGGTTCCTGCAAGCTGTGCCTTAGCCTTTCTGAATGCAGCTTCCTGGGTTGTAAGATAAGTTAGTTAGGGTAGGCTGGGGGGACAGAAACAAATTAGACTCCAAAATTCTGATGGATTACCCCAAAAGAAATTGCTTCTTGCTTACAGTCCAGGGTAGGTGTTCTGGTGGCCCTGGCCCCAGTATTGTGGCTCCATCGCTTCTCCGAGCCCTAGTTTCCCCATCTGCCAAATGGGAGCAGTAGCAGTACTTATCTTTTAGGGCTGTGGGAGGACTGATAAAGAAGCATTTGGCATGCAAGAAATGGTAACTGTTGGGCATGATTTCTAACTCAACTTTTAATTCTAATTACAAGAAATAAAATCACTGGAGTTAAGGCAGAGTCCTCGCCAGTGCGGACATGAGACGATAGAAGTTGAAGAACTGAATGCTTCTGCCAGTTGTAAAGGACCAAGAGTCAAAGGCATTTGTTCTGTCTCACTCACACACGGAGTCACTCTTGCTATCACCATCCAGGGGAACAGTCCTCAGCTGTCATTGAAGCCTTCTGAGTAGATGTCAGTGCTAAGGGGATAGCAGGATAAGTATCCACAATTTCAACACTTAACTGTTTATCATGGATATTATTTGCTATTGTTTCCGAGAGAGAACTATAATAACATTTACTGAGCACCTATTATGAGCTAAGCCTGGTGCTTTAAACACTTCAACTCGTTGAATTCTCACAAGGACCGTGTGAGATAGGTTTTAATTATTCTCATTTTGAAGATGAGAAAAGTAAAGACCAGAGCTGGGGATCAAGCCTAGATGTTTCTCCAAGGCTCTTTCCATGGAGCATGAGCCCTAGCTCCAAACCATACTGCATCTTGAAGCCAGGACCAGCGTCTCGAACCTTTTTTGGGTCTTCCTCTGGCTGGACAAACTTTGAATGGTTGATGTGCAGGAGGAAGAACCCCGATCCCAGGGCTGGAGCTGACCCTCTGGCAGGAAGTCAGGCAAGTGCAGATCAAAGCGAAGGTGTGGGCCATAGAAACACCTTTTGGGTTGCGACAAATCACCAGGCGTGGACCCCAAGCAGTCATGGGGTCCTGTTTTGCATAGTTCCCTCAGGCCATCAGGTCAGCCCCCAGTTCTGAGGCCACCCACAAACACACGGCTCCCACATCTTGTGTTAGTCATGTTCTTCATCCCAAAACTCCTGTCCCAACCCATCACAACTCCCTGGCTTTCAATTTCCCGACTCGTTTTCCCATTTTGACCTAGTCTCTTCATTGTCCTGACCATCTGAACTATTTCCCAACTTGGACCACTGGAGAGATGTCTCAGGTGGTCCTGGGTAAACACACTCTCCCTCTGCACCTGTTCCTGAGCCCAGACCTGCATATGACCAAAGGTGGGGGAGAAGTACAGTGGGTAAGGACTAAAATCTCCCCCTTCCTGGCTGGTAGGGAGAACAACAGAGGGCAGTTTGGGGTCAGAGGCTTTTTACCTTATAGTCTGGGCAAGCTTTGTAGCCAATGGCTACCCAGAGCCACCAGCAAGAAGCTTTGGGTGGCCTCCTCTGCCTTCTGTCTGCTGGGCTGGGATTTCCCGTGGACCTACCCCAGCCTCAACCCCAAGCTCTGGCTCTCTCTCTCCAGGTACTTCTTCCAGGCAGGATCCGATGGTCTCCCCGGCCACCCTCAATGGGCAAGGTGCCTTTATTCAGGTTCCCACAGCACCTTGACTCAGTTGCTCCTCCATCATAGCACCTGGTGCCTGGAGTCAAAATTGCTGAGTTGCTTGTCAGTCTTCCCTCAAAGACTGTAAGATCTAAGAGGCAGAGGCTGTGTTTCTGGTTCACCTTTGTATCCCCAGCTGCTTGCTCAGTGTGTGGCACTTGGTAGGTGCTTACGTGATATCGGTTGAGTTGGGCTAACTCTCAGAGCACTTGCTCTTCTTCCCGCAGAGAAAATATCCCAAGTCTGCCCACTTCTCATTCAAATGTTCTTCAGTCTTCAGGGGTAGCCCTCTGAGCCCCCATTCTGAAAACCTTTCAGTGTGGGTGGGCCTCTCTGGTGGGACTGAGTGTGGGAAAGCAACCTCCTGTTACTGTGTAATCATGCCCTGGTCTGGTCACCACAGCTCCACCAGCCCCCAGGGGACAAGTCTCGTGCCTTGGGCCAGAGACCAGAACCTAACAGGAGGCCTGGGGTGGGGCCAAGGCTGGAAAGCAACTAGGAGTAGAGCCCATGGGTGACCAAGTGCTTCCCAGGGGTGGGGAACAAGATGGCGCCTGCCACAAGAGCTGGGAACAAGGGGAGCCAGGCAAGGTGCCCTCAGCATTGTCCCAGCCCTTTGGGGTGACATGTCATCACCAAAGCATTGAAAACCTGTACTTTGGGAACTTGGCAGCTAGGACTGAGTTTTTCATGTTTTCTGTAATTATTTCCCTTTTGTTCTCCCTTAGTATTTAGTGAAGCCCTTTGTGAAAAATGCCAGCTGGTCTCAGCTGTGCTAAGAGGAATGACAAAGGGGGACTCTGTGCATGCTTGGCCATTTGTTTTAACGGAGGGGCCTCTCTCAGCAAAGTTAAGGACCACCTAGGGGAAAGGTAGGCTGTGGGGGCCACAGCCAGCACCTTGGGTCCAGCCATCCTCGACCAGATCCCCTTCCAGGCCCTTCCAGACCCCAGTCTTGACAGTCCCTGCTTTATTGACAACAGGGGACCAGAGGGCCGGCCAGTCACAGCTGTCTTGAGGGAGGGCATTTGTTTGGATACCAGTGGTGTCCAAAGTCTCATGAAATCCAGAGGCCTGGTGCCTGCTGTGTGCCAGCTACCCAATAGGGGGGCAGTGCCCCCCACTGGGACCTGCATGGCAAGCTGCTGTCGAGGAATCCAGCTCATGAGCTAGCATCTGTAGCTGCCTCTCCTTCCTGCTCTCACAATTCAAGACGCTTTCCAAGCTTCGTCCCCTGCCTGCCTGCTGCTCACCAGGAGTGGATGCTCAGCTGGTCCCTTCCCACTCCCTGGGACCCTCCACACCCTTCCTTCTTCTGACTGCAACCCTCCCTCGCCCAACCCCTCCACCCCTCCCCACTGCGGCTCTCAGCTGCTCTGATGAGAGGGGCTGGGGGAGAGCTCCCTCCTCAGGAACAATCACCCCTTTCTCTCTGTTGTGTAAGTGATACACGAGGAGAGGAAGCCATTTGTAACTAATCGGCTGTGATGTGGAACAGGGCTTTCTGAGAACCCGAGAGCCCGCCGATCGCCCGGGGCTGCCCGCCTCTGTGGACAGCTGGATGGCTCTGCTCTCATCTCCGGACGGGGACCGCTGGTCACTCCCTTCCCACCCCCCTCTGCTGGGAGGCCTGAGGGATGACGGTGGCAGCTCCTGTCCATGGGCACCTACCATGTGCCAGGCTCCGTGCCAGGTGCTTTACCACTCGCTATGTGAGGAACTCCCCACCACCTTCAAAGGAGGTGTTATTGTCCCCGTGCTTCAGATGAGGGAGTGGGAGCTCCTAGAGCTGAAGGACCTCCCGAGGTCCCACAGCCAGCAAGTAGCTGAGGTGGAGGGATGGACAAGGACCCGCAGAAGCTGTGCCAGCAGCCAGCACCAGGCCGGGGTGAAGAGCCTGCCCTCCACTAGCCACGTGACCTTGGGCAAGTCTTTTCACCTTTCTAACCCCATCTCAGGGGCTGGCTGTGTGGTGTAAATGAGACGGTAGGAACCGACCACATGGCGCAGTCCCTGGCTTGTGGGTAGTACCTGATAGCGTCACCAACTGGGGTCGTTTCCCGGGGAAGGAGGGGAGGTGGGCCAGGTGACCTCCACTGAGCCCTCCAGGCAGACCCCGCCTTCTGAGTTACTCCTCTGCCCTCTAAGGGGTGGGGCCAAGCTTAAGACCCCCTTTCTCCATAGAGCAGGGATCTGGGGAGAGGATGGGAGGAAAGGGAGCATTCACTGGGCTCCTTCTCCATGCCAGGCACTTAAGGAAACAGAGAGGTCCCAGGTCAGAGAAAATGACAGTCATGAATTGGCATCTGCAGAACCACAGTCAAGGTGCAAAGACCCACGGGGGCATGAAGGATGGGGAAGGGGATATTGGTGTGAGTGTGCAGGCATGGGGACTCTCCCTGGCCTGGGAATCCTGGCTACCCATCCCACCCTCCCTTCCCCCTAGGGAAGGCACCCAAGTCCAGCTGGAAGATTCTTTGATGGACCCTAGAGCCAGAGCCTGAGGCCTCTTATGGAAGAGTCTTAATACCCCAGCCTGTCTCCAAGGAGGCAGTGTGACAAAAGTCTTTATGAGGGACACCCCTCCACCTCACTCCCTCCCCACCAAAGGAACAAAAGGGAAGAAGTGCCTTCTGGGTGGGACTGGAGGCCTGGCCTGAGCAACTGCGGGAGGCGGTTTGGGAGGAAGGGGCCCTGTCTTTAGAGGCTGAGGACGCAGCAACCACAAGACCCCATGCTCACGCCTCATCCTCAGGACATGCTGCCAGAGACTGCGGAGTCTGAGGAAGCAGCCTGTCTGGCCCCGAAGGCTGTCGCTTGGTGCCCTGGAGCCAGCAGCAGGCAAAGGGCCTGGCATCTCTGCCAGGCGGGAGAGCCAGCGCTCACCCTGATCCCGAGAACCTGGGGGTGGGGTGGCCATGGGCTGTGGTTCTTGTCAGGAACAACGTCGTCTCTGTTATGGCCCCGGAGGTCAATGGAGACAGTATAGACTGAAGAGCTCCTAACTGGGATGGTGGGGGCCTGGCTGAGGATCTCTGCAAGGGCCTGTCTCTGTTCCATTTTAATGTCAACTCTTGAGCGTCATCCCCTGGACAACTCGTCACCCATGTTTCAGAGAAAGGGGCTGGTGGCAGGCTCTGAGCTGGCCCCCTGATGCAAAGATTGCGGACCTCTGGCCGGGATAGCCTGAGCTAACTAGAGGGACAGGGGAGGAGAGGGGGAGGGAACCGGTCTTCTGTGTGTCTGTCATTCATTCCATCCTACACAGTGCCAGGCCCTGGGCTCGGTGCTAGGGACACCAAGATGACATCAGTGGCCCACAGGGGGCTTCCAGTCCAGCAGGAAAGGCTTAATGCTGTCTTAACAATACCAAGTCTGTGCACAGCCAAACCCTCAAGATCCCCTCTGACACAGACTCCTGGTGGCAGGCAGGTGAGCAGCTCTGAACACTGCAGATGGCCTGTCCTCTTGAAGACCCTGGAGACTTCCAGGAAGGTCCACAGAGGGAGCAGGAAAGGACTCAAGAGAGACTTCATATGGGGGAAGGCAAAGCTTGGGCAGCATTTTTTTTTTTTTAAGATTTTATTTATTTATTCATTTATCCCCCCCTTGCTGCTTGTGCTCGCCGGGTCAGCCAACCACGCCATGCGGGCGGGCCTGCCCTCACCAGGAGGCCCCGGGAACCGAACCCGGGGCCCCCCATATGGTAAACGGGAGCCCCACTGATTGAGCCACAGCCGCCTCCCCTTGGGCAGCATTAAGAGCATTTTAGTTTGAGCAGATGTAGCCCAAGTGGTTGAGTGCCTGCTTCCCATGTACAAGGTCCTGGGTTCGATCCCCAGTACCTCCTAAAAACAAAAGAAACAAATGAAAAGCCAGCTCTCATTAATGAGTGGGTGTAGCTCAGTGGTTGAGCACCTGCTTTCCATATACATGAGCCTGGGTTCAATCCCCAGTACCTCCTAAAAAAAAAAAAAAGACATTTTTGTCAAGGGTGTGACAGGCTATGGATGATTTGAGGAACTTGGAGGAAACCGGTGGGGCGGGCCCATGGGCGCTGTGGGGGAGGGGCTGTGCCTGGAGATGAAGCTGGAAGGGAAGGCTGGGGTCAGACTGTGAAGAGCTTTGTTTTTTTTTTTTGTTTGTTTTTTTGTTTTTTTTTTTATTCATTTATCCCCCCCTTGCTGCTTGTGCTCGCTGGGTCAGCTAACCACGCCATGCGGCGAGCTTGCCTTCACCAGGAGGCCCCGGGAACCAAACCCGGGGCCTCCCATATGGTAAACGGGAGCCCTACTGATTGAGCCACAGCCGCTTCCCTGTGAAGAGCTTTGAAGGCCATGTTGAGAGTTTATCATTTATTCCAAGGGCTCTGGGGAGCCATCTCAAGTGCTTGAGCAGAGGCCAGATGTGCATTGTAGAGAAACAGCCGTGAGCAAGTGGAGGGTTTGGCCTGGAGGCAGGAAGACCACACCTTGGGTTATGGCAGAGCTGAGAGTGACCTGAGTCAGGACAGTGGCTGTGAGAGAAGACGGGAGGGGCCTCACTGTCACCCAGGTAAAAGAGTTAGTTCATTCCCCAGCCTCCTTTGGAACTGGCTGTGGCCATATGACTAAGTTCTGGCCAGTCTTCCCCTTCCCCCTTAGTGTCAGTGAACATGTTGGGTTTGACCTCTTAAAGGGAGGGACATGCCTTCTTCCCTCTCCACCAAGGTTTTGCCTGGAATTCAAATGTGATGGTAGGAGCTCTCACAATCATCTTGGTCCATGACGATGTGTTAGAAAGAAACTGGATCCTTGAAAACTTTGTGGAATCACTCTACCAGCCCTGGCCTGCTTACATTCAGAATTAGTTTACGTGAGGGGGAAATAAACGTCTATCTTGTTTAAATCACCATCATTTTGGTGTTTTCTGCTAACACACATGCTGTTCCACATTTTGCCTTATAAAGGTGAGAAAATGAATTCCACAGTTGCATATTAGTTTCATAGAAAACAGGCTGCCTTTTCCTCGAGGAGTGAGTCATATCACTGTTTCCTGGGAAGAACTGGGACCTCCCATCCCCTCCCAGTTTGAAGCAGGAATGGGGAGGCCACTGTTAAGGCTGCAGATGTTCCAGTTCAGCTGAGCTGAACCAGCCTCCCTGGCTACATCCCTCTCTCCCCAACTCTCATCTTCCCTCAGAGAGCACAGGAAGGAAGCTGTGTTGGGGGCAAGAGATGCAGAGGGGAGCCAGGCTGGCTCTTCTTATGGCTGGATTCCCAGGTGGGGAGGAGACAGAAAGGCTAGTGCAGCCCTCCGCAGACAGACAGTGGACCTCCAGCTGGCCCCTCGAGCCCCGGCTCTTCTATATGTCAAAGAACTCTTGGCTGCTTCTGCAAAGACCCTCCTCTCCCCTGTCTCCTGTTCCCCTCATCTTGGAGAACTCTATCACCCAGGAGGCTCAAAGGGGCAGGACTGGTTCCTGAGTTGGATGTAAGGAGGTGGGGGTGGGAGTGAGGTGGAGTTGGGTTGGAAGCTGATATCTGCAATTTTCATCTCCAGCTTTCCAGGTCTAGCTTCAGGTGAGAAAGCTTTGAGGAGTCCAATTCTCCCAGATCATGAATCAAATGCTCCAGATGACATCATGTACCTTGAGTCACTTCCGTGACTGGAACCTGGAGGAGTTCCCTGGAATCCTTACTGAGCACTTACCACGTGCCAGGCCTCATGGATACATATGTGATCTCATTTGTCCTCACAACAGCCCTGGCTCCTCAGCCCCATTTTAGCGGCGAGAATAATGAGGCACAGAGAGGTTAAGTAACTTGCCTCAGGTCACCCAGCCAGTAAGTGACAGAGCTGGAAGTCGAACCCTAGTCATGTGACTCCAAAGACCATGGTTTTTGTACTAGACAGATCTGAGGAGCCCCAGAGGCAGAGGACAGTTTCCAGATTACCCCAGAACTAGATCCGATTGTGAAGGAGGGGCCCAGGCCTCTGCGCTCTGCCTTTCCAGCTCCCTGTCCCTCATCCCATCTCATGCCACTGCCTACCCCCACCCCACCTCTCCCTCCAGCCTCTTCTTCATCATGGTTGTCTGCACCAGAAAGATTTTGAGTGACACAACCTTCATGGTTCAATGACAAATAATACTAATAACCCTTTCTGAGTTTATTGATTTCAAACCCCTTTCACATACTGTGTGCCGAAAACACCCTATGAGGCAGTCAAGTGAAGAAGAGACAGAGGCTCAGAGAGGTTAAGGAACTTGTTAGGGTCACACAGCTGGTAAGGGTAGGGGTCAGGACCAGAACTCAGTCTCCTGGCACAGAGCCCATCCTCTAACCTCAGATCTCCTAGTGCTTGTAAATGACACCTACTGTGGGCCGGGCCAGTGGGGGAAGGTCTGAGGCCCAAGACACGTTCTCAGCCCTTGAGGAGCTCAAAACTCAGCAGTAACAGGAAGAAAAGCCAAAGAGTCACCTCATAAGATACAGGGCGGGTGAAAGCACAAAGGCAGGGGTGGGATGGGGGAAAGGGGACAAGTTCTCCAAAGAGGCAACCAGAGGTGCCACTCCTCCCAGGGATGCCTGCATCTCTCAAGGGGACCACAAATCTTCAAAAACCCATGCCACATTCATGATTTTTGCCATCTCAAAACACCACCTGTTCATTTGTTTGTTTAAATTGACTCAATATTCTTATTTGAAAATAGTTTTAAAGGAAACATGATATCACTCCCCTAAATAGAAAGGCAATTGTAAAAATCAATTCAAGTTTAGTTAGATGTTGCCAGTGGAGTCTCTGAGCCCCAGTCTGCTCTCTTTTTGTTCAAAAGGAAACTTTGCAGGAAGCGGCTGTGGCTCAATCAGTAGGGCTCCCGTTTACCATATGGGAGGCCCCGGGTTCAGTTCCTGGGGCCTCCTGGTGAAGGCAAGCCCACCCGCACGGCGTGGTTAGCTGACCCAGCGAGCACAAGCAGCAAGGGGGGGATAAATGAATAAATAAATAAAATCTTTTAAAAAAAAAAAAAAAAAAAAAAAAGGAAACTTTGCGAGTGTTAGAAACATATTAGCTCCTAACTGAGGCTTTCTCCTTGATTCAGAAGGACAGAAAGAGATTGGAAAGACAATCTCCTCACTCCATGATTCAGTGTTATTAAATGCTGTGTTTGAGTCCAGCTAACGTCATCCCAAACATGCCCCTACATCATCTCCTCTGCTGTCCATACATTGAGAAACAGTGACAAAGAGGAACAAGCATTTCAATACCCATGATTGGGGAAGGGTGGTGTCTGGGAGCAGACCCTCAACTGCCAAGGCAAAGAGGGCAGCATGGACAGTCCACAGCATCTTCTCTCTGAAAAAGAACAAAAAGGACAGGTAGCTGCTCGGCGTCAGTACCTCCTTTCACACCTTGCAAAGAAATTTTCTTAAGCAACTGAAGCTCACAGCCCTGCGAGACACCCCAAACAGTATTTTCTCTCTATTATGGATGAGAAAACACAGCCAGTGAGGGCAGCCAGGCCTACCCTCACAAGTACTGAGCAAATGCTTGGTGCCTTCTCTGGAGCCACTGCACCCTCCAGTAAGAGAATGCAGTTTTCACTTTGTAAGAAAAACTTGTACCCCACACAAGCAAAACTTGACCCGCAGAGGTTGGCCCTGGAAGAAGAATTTCTGGGGGAGCCATCCGGGGAGTTAGATCTCTGCCCTTGAAACTGGATTTGCCTTTCCCTTGGGGGGGGGTCTCTCTCTTTCCACTGCTACTGCCATGCTGGTCCCAGTGGGTACTCAATGGAAGGAAGGAGTAGGGAAACAAACACTTGAAGGAATGGGAATGGGTGGCTTTCCAGAGCCTGAGGTCAAGGGCTTGTACAGGTTGGCAGCCCAGGGTCCCGGGATCTCTTTTCCTAGCTTGCACCCTGCCTCCTGCGTCCACGTGGATGGCTCATCTTATAGCCCACCACCCCAAGATTCCTCTTAGGCTTTGTAGCTCCTTTGACATCCAGGTCAAACAAATCCCATTCCTGGGCTTCTGCCCAGCCAGGTCTTCCCAGCTTCGGGCTGGCTCCAGGCACACTTTCTGTAATCAGCCTCGGCAATGCACATTAACTTTGTTTTAGGTGAATAATTAATACACATTCGTTGTAGAAAATACAAGTTAGCATAAAGAATAAAATAAAAATTACCCCAATCTCATCACCCAGAGAAACCCCCTGTTGATAATTTGTTACATACCCTTCTAAGTAATTTTATGCATGCATATATTGTTTTCCTTGTAAAAATGGCATCGTATTGTTTTTTTTGGTTTTTTTTTTATGGCTTTGTAAGACTTTTTTTTTTTAATTTATTTTTATTGTGGGTAAAAATCAAAATTCTCACAATACATACAAACATTTGCAAAATGATATATAAATATATATGCATATATGTGTATTTGCTTACAAAAATGTTATATATATATACATATATTTTAAGAGGTGCTTAGATTACCCAAAATATTACACGGAACCCACTGGGATTCCCATGTTGCCCACCTCCCACACCTCCCACCATATCCCACACAAACATCTCCCACAAGTGTGGCCCACCACCCTCAATGAACTTACACATCCTGGAGCCTTGCCACCAACCATAGACCACAGTTCACACCGTAGACCACACTCTCTCCCACTCAGTTCTGAGTGGTGTGTGCTGATTTAAAATGGCCAGGGAAGCGGCTGTGGCTCAATCAGTAGGGCTCCCATTTACCATATGGGAGGCCCCGGGTTCGGTTCCCGGGGCCTGCTGGTGAAGGCAAGCCCACCCGCACGGCGTGGTTAGCTGACCCAGCGAGCACAAGCAGCAAGGGGGGGATAAATGAATAAATAAATAAAATCTTTAAAAAAAATTAAAAAATAAATAAATAAATAAATAAATAAAATGGCCTACATCCGTTGCCACATCGGTACTCAGGACAACCTCCAACTCCCAAAGAAGCCCCTGTATTACAACTGCTCATCCCCTCCCTACCCCAAAAGTGTCAAGTGGCCACTGGCTCCACCTCGTTATAATTTCTTCCATTGCTAGAATCCCCATATGTGAACAAGAGAATACCATCAAGTCCACTCTAGTCATCGTATTGTTTTATAACCTGCTTTTCTTCATTTAATGATCTTTGGGGAATGTCTTTGCATATCAATAGTGAAACTTCTAGAGCTTTGCTACTCAAATCCCAGGAGTGTCAGCATCAGCTCTTAAGTCTCACCCCAAGCCTCTTACATCAGAATCTACATTTTAACAAGCTGTTTGGGTAATTCTTGTGCACATCAAAGTTTGAGAAGTGCTGCTGTTCAGCATCATTTTTTTTTTTTTTTTAAGATTTATTTGTTTACTTTATCCATTTAAAAAAAACCTTCCCCATTTGCTGTTTTGTGTCCATTCGCTGGGCAATTCTCTGTGTCATTTCCTGCCATCTCTTTTTCATCCTTCTCCTTCAGTCTTCACCAGGATTCAATCCTGGAGATCTCCGATGTAGGAGAGAGGTGTCCTGCCACCTGTGCCGCCTCAGTTCCCGGTGTTTGGAGCTTTTCGGAGCATCTTGTCTTGACTCTCCCCTGAGTCTCTCTCCTGTTACGTCATCATCTTGCTGCATGGCTCCCGGGGCCTGGCAGCTCACCGGCACACAGAGCCTGGCAGCCCATGCGCCTTCTATATATATATTTTTTATTTTACCAGGAGGTCCTGGGGATCAAACCCAGGTCCCTCCATATGGCAGATGGACACCCAACCATTTGAGCCACATCCGCCCCCCTATTCGGCATCATTTTTAATGGTTGCACTGCCAGGAACTATGTGCCACTGTGTGGCCAAATCAAACATTTTTGTCTTTTCAGATTCATTGAGCATTTAGGTTGTAGCTAAGGTTTTTTCACATTGACAATGCTACAATGAGCACATTTTCACCTAATTGTGCTCCTTAAATCCTAGAAGTAGAATTTCTGGGTGAAAGTTTTCTGATGCTTACTGTCAAATCGTCCACAGAAAAGTTGTCCCAATTCCCACTCCTCCCTGCAACACCTGAGGATGACCATAGCCCTGCACCCTGGCAGGCCCTGGCCAAATTATTCTTTTACACCTTTGCCAATCAGATGGGTAAAAGCCACGTCTCAGGGCCGGCTCTGGATATGTTTCTTTGATTAGTAGCCCATCGAGTTGCATACGTGTATTGGCCCTTTGCATTTCTCTTGCCTGTGTGTCTACTGGGATCCTTTATACCCCATGTCCACCAGGACAGTAGAGATGTTTCCTGAGCCCAGCCCTGGTACAGAGCCCTGCACACAGTGGACAGTCACGGGATGGCCTGGCTGAGGGTACCAAAGGCTCGTGCCAAAGCTCAGATCTGGCCTGGCGCTCTTGCTGACCCCAGCCTGGGGCTGTGTCCAGACCCCAGAGCAAGTGCTCAGGAGGGTTGTGGTCTTGTGATTTGGTGAGCCCAGGAGGGTGTTGGTGGGCTGTGGGCCCCGTGGTTCCACAGGCAGGCCGGCTGGCCGTCCAGGTGTGAGGGAGAGTCAGTGGCAAGGACAATTCCAGGAAATGACCCTGCCTAGCCTCAGAGCTCCTGCCCAAGCAAGCCTTGTGAGCTGTCGCTGACCACTGTTGCTGAAGCTGCTGACGGCAGAGGCAGGAAGCGGGGTGCTTACTCACTGCCCCCCCCCCACACGTGGCTGTGCTTGCTGCCTCCCTCTGCCCAGCCTTCCCCCCTAGGCTGAGCCTGGCCAGCCGGCAGCTGGGGGAAACACCGTGTGGGGAGGAAACAGGCGGGACCACCCCCACGTCGCCTGCGAGGCTGCACCTGTGCTCTGCTGGCCCTGCCACCTGTTGCCTGACTGGGCACGAGGCCTGCCCTGGGGGCTCGGCAGCAACGCAAGGGGTGGGGTTGGGAGGCGGGGTGGGCCCGGGCCTGGAGTGGGTGGGCATGGAGTGGGACCCCTGCACCGACACCTACTGCATGCCTGCGTGTCGTGTGTGTCGTTCCACTCAATCCCCACAGCATGGGGATTGTAAGAATTAGCACCTCCTCTTTGACAAAGAAGGCACTGGAAGCTCATAAAATAAGAGCATTAATGGCCTAACTTGGATTAAATAGGTGTCAGGAACTGTGCTGGACACTTTACAAGGGTTAATTTATTTAAGGCTCACAAGCATAGTGGAGACTGTAGTTGCCCCCTTTTCCAGATGAGGAAACCAAGGCACACCAGCCCTCAGCGTCTGACTCAAAGCTCCCTTCCTTAAGTCCTCCCAACCCCCAGCGGCCTCTCCCGGAGGCCCAGACCTGACTGAGAGCACCTCCACCCCCACGGGGGCACCTGCATCCCCTGGCACAGGGCTCTGCTCGGCGGGAGTCGCCAGGCCTGGGCCTCGTCCTGCTGTCCGTTTCTGTGTCTCCTTCCCTCTGACCCGGCATCCTCAGGGACTCTCAGAAAGGTGGGTCCTCCGGCTGTCTCCCTCCAGTCCTCTGCCACCCTGCATTTCTCTGGCTCTTCTCTCTGGTGGGCAAAAGGGGTAAAGAGGGGATTTGCATGGAATGGAGCAAGCATCCCATTGGTGGATGTTTCTGGAAGTGCCTCGAACTGGGGCACTTGGTCACCCATAGGCAGTGAAAAAGTGTCTCCAGCTGAGAGTGGAGTGGGTGAAGGCTAGAGCAGAGGGGAGGGGAGGGAGGAGCTCGTTCAGGGCCCGGGGGCCAGGGGGGCTGCTGCCTGGAGGGTGAGAGGGGCCTGCTCCAGAACTGGGGAGGGCGGAGCAGCCCTGGGCCTGGCGCACAGCCCAGCTCCTCTCACCTTCCCCAGTGGCTGCCCCTGGGGCTGCGGCAGCTGCTGCTGCTGCTGCTGCTGCTGCTGCTGCTGCTGCTGCGCTGGGCTGCAGGAGGCTGGGAGGGCGGGAAGGAAGGAGGGAGTTATTCTCACACTGAGGGTCTCCGCCCAAGCCTTTCAAAGTCTGCAGTTTGCGACTCTGGTTCTCAACCAGATTCACTTCTGTCCCAAGTGGGGCTCAAGCCAGGCCTCCAGGCCTTTTGCATCAGGGTGGAGTCCGGCAACCAGTTGTCATGGCAACCACTATCTCTTCAGCCCTGTACAGAAGGGTCAGGAGACTAGGGGCTCAGAAGAACGCGGTGTGCCAGGAGGAACCCACAGATTAGGCTTCCAAAAGGGGCCCATCGGGAGGCGGCTGTGGCTCAATCAGTGGGGCTCCCATTTGCCATATGGGAGGCCCCGGGTTCGGTTCCCGGGGCCTCCTGGTGGAGGCGGGCCCGCCCGTGCGGCGTGGTTAGCTGACCCAGTGAGCACAAGCAGCAAGGGGGGGATAAATGAATAAATAAATAAAATCTTTAAAAAAAAAAAAAAAAAAAAAAAAGGGGCCCATCTTCTGCCCTGCCACTTCCCTCCAGTCCTTGCCTCTTCCCGGCAGTGTCCCCTGGGTTTGGCCTCAGTTGGACTTCACCCAAGCTGGCTGGGCTCCAGGTGGATTTGGGACAGACAGCTGGGATGTGGTGTTTCCTGCTCTGATGAGATGGAGGCTGGAGATGGGGCCACGCTGGGGTTGGAGCCTGGAGCATCAGGCCCTCGGCTGTGCTACTGCAGCAGGATGGTGGATCAGAGGGTGGGGGGAGGCTGGCCTTCGTGTCAAAGCCCCCTCCCCCATCTTTATCCAGGCAAGGAAATAAACGGCTGTTGCCCCAGAGACCTGAGTGCGTCCCTCCAGAAGGCCAGCCAGCTGGCCCTGGAGCCCTGGGGTCCACTCCCTCCTGAGACCTCATGCCCTGGCTCTCACTCATTGGAGCACACTTTCTCTCCTTCCCTGCGGTCAGGTCAGCCAGCCCCCGGGTAGCATCAGGCCCTGTTGGCAGGGCTCTTTGCATGTCCCAGGGGAAGGAGAGAGAATGGAGGTGGTGCCTTATTACTGGGAACTTTGTCATAACTGTCTGGAATAAACACTGTGCTCACGTCCTCAAGATAACATGGGGCAACATGAATGAATAGCATGGGCTCCTCTCTCCCCCAGCTGCCAGGTGCCGATTTCGTCATTCTTCCTGTCCTTCTGGACAACTCCTATCCATCCTTTGAGGTCCATGTCAAATGCAGCCTTCTCTGTGAAGCCGTCCTTGGCCCCTGCTCCAGGCAGAATCGTTCATTTCGTCCCCTGTGCTCCCTAAGCACAAAGCACACAGCAGGCCCTGAGTGAATGAAGCCTCCGGAAGAGCCACGCTCACCTGCTGATGTTGACACTCCCCTGCTCAGCTCCTCATTGCAAAAAGGCCTCCCGCTGCCCTGAGGCTGGGGCAGGGGGGGGGGCAGGGATCCTCTTCCACGCACTTCCTCCTGCCCCACTCTCTACAGCCAGTGGCCTTGGAGAAGCTCCCACGGGGTATTTTCCAAATATGAACCAGTCGGCAGCTGACAGCCTCCCATTAATTTCCCTGCATGTGTGTGCACAAGGAGTGTGTCACTGCGTGTGGATAAATATTTATGTGTGTGTGTGTGTATATATACATATACATTCATGTGAAGATATGAGTAAGCATGTCTTGGGAGCCTATGTATGGGAATGAATGTGTCGGTCAGTGAAAGTGGGCGCAAGCATGTAGGTGCATGGGTGTGAAGCTGTGCACATATGCCAAAGCATGTGTGTGTGTGTGAATTTGTCCAGGTATCCATGTGCATTGAAGGTGTGTGCTTGTATATGCAGGCGAATCCGTGTGTGCAAGTGTACTGGTGTGCTTCCTTCTGCTTAGTGCAGGGGGGCTGTGGAGGGCCGAGACCAGGCAGCCCCTCCCCCAAACCCCTACTTCTGCGGGCAGCGAGGAGGGGCTGCCCACTGCATCCTGACTTTTGACAGAGACAAATGAAGCGTGCCTGGGAGGTTGCCGGGCCGTGGCGATGAGCAGCTGTGAGTGGCAGGGTCTGGCCCCATGGTGGCCTGGCCCCTGGCCTCCAGCCCTCAGCACCCCCTTCCCACCCCCCAAGCTGGCAAACAGGACTAGAAGGGCTCAGGTTGGGTCCAGCAAGAGATAATGGCTCTGCCCTGGTCTGCAGACAACAGGATCCCTCTCTGGTCCTGTGAGGAGCTACATATATTGGGCCCTGGGGGGTGGGGATGGTGATGGGGGCAGAGAGCCCAGAGGATGCCAGTTCTATGGCATGCTTTCCTCTGGGGAGTGCACTTGGAGGAATGAAGCAACAGGTTACTACCGTTTATGCCAATCCACTCTAGATGGAACAAGGAGACAGGTTTAAAGTACAGCAAGGAAGTACAGCCTAGCTTTACGGAAGGATTCCATCATTGACAAAGGCCACAAAATCTGTGGCCAGAAAGATCCAAATGGGATGCATATCCACTCGTAGGACTGGGGGAGATGTTGGAGATAGAAGACTGGCCTGGGTGACCTTCGGGAGCACCCCACCCCCACAATCCTGGCTCTGCCTGGTGGTCTTTGCAGCTCTGAGGGGGCCCAGAAGGGGTCTGGGGAGAGGACTAGCCAGGCACACTTCTGTGCACTGTACGCAAGAGCCTTCCCTCCATTCCCCTCTCTGGAACCTTCTTATCCACCATTTCTGGCTGCCCTTCTTTCACCTCTAAGCAGCTACCCCAGCCATGCCCCCAAAGTGGCTTCTCCCTCCCTCCCTCCCTGCTGCTCCAGACTTTGGGAAAGAAGCCACAAATTCTCCCAGCAGACCACCCCCAAAGGCCCAGCCCAGCTCTGCCTGGTCCTGGGAGTTCAGCCCTGGCTCTTCGGCTGCTGCCTCCCACCCACGGGAGAGGTGCTCGGAAGCCCGAACAGGGAGAGGAACCTCAGGAGGGCAGGGGGGACAGCAGGCCTGGGCGGGCACAACCCCTCAACCAAGGTGGTCCCTGAAAGCTGGGAGTGCCACCACCTGGTGCTGGGGTCCCCCTTCCCTGTAGCACTTTGGGCCTTTCCCAGTGGCTTCCTGTTGGTCCCTAGGGAGTGGATCACAGCAGAGGACAGGCAGAGATGCTCGGGGAGGACGTGGGGGTGGGAGGCGCCCCCTCACCCTGTGCTCTCCTCCTCCTTCTGGAGCTCCTGTGCCTTCTCTGGGAGGTCTGACCCAGGCGAGCCCAGGGACGAGGGGAGGAGGTCATTAATCACCGTTATTTATTATTTCTTACGTAACTGGGTGTTATGAAACATGCGACCTTGTACCAGGCACTACTGGGAATAGAGTGAAGACGGTCCCTACCAGTAAAAGCTTCCCATGGATAGCCAGGTAGGCCCGGGATCCTCCGGCAACCTGCAGACCAGCCTGGAAAAGGGGGCGAGGCCGGGTTGTGTGTGGGCTGGAGGTGTGTCCGGTATGCTATGGCTGGAGAAAAGGAAAAAGAAGGCAGGCGATAGGGGTGGGGGTGACTGGGCCCCTCTGGGATCCCCAAGGTAGGAAAAAAGGAGCTGAGTTTGGGGCCCCCTGCATGAGTCCAGTCCCAGCCCAGCCCGGCTCTTAGCTCCAGGGTGGCCTGGGTCACAGCTGGAGTTGTCACAATATTGACCCAGGAGGAGATAACATCCAAAAGGCTTGGAGTCCCAGTCGGACAAGGAGGGGGATGTCTCCGGAAAAGATCCCTGGCCCCCAAGGGGATCAAACTAAATGGGGCTTTAATAGGTCTCTTCCAGCTCAGATTTCATGGGTAATTGGAAGCAGGTCTGCAGCTGAGCAAAGGGGGGCCCCAGTGGCCTGCCAGCTACCGCACAGGAGACAAGTGGGGACTGAGGCGGGGCTGGGGAATGTTGCCTCCCTGCCACCCCCACACAGCCCACTGAGGCCCTGCCGCCTTGGGGGGCTCCAGACTCTTTTTACTCTGCTCCGGAAGTGCTGCTGTTTTAACCCCTTCAGGGACAGAAGGTCGATAAGTGGGGAGAGAAAACTGAGTCAGAAGTAGCCTACAGGGGAAAAGAGCAACATGTCCTGAGCTAGGCATGTGCTGGGCTTTCCTTCAAAAAAATATGCATTAACATTTAAAGCTGGCAACAATCCTGTACAATAGTATTTACCTTTTTTTAATTACAGAAGAGGTATATACTTGCTGAAATAAAATTCAAGCACTATCAAGGTATATTAAATAAAAAGAAGTCCTACCTTCCCCACCCTGCCCCACACCTTACTCTGTCCTCTCCCCCTTCTTGTGCCAGGAGTAACCTTTAGCCACAATTTATTGACTGTCTTTTCAGACCCTCTTCAGTGCATTATCATTTTCATTCATCAATGCATAGTTAATATCCTCCCAAGGCAGTAAGTAGAGTGTGCATATTCATTCCTCACTCCCATCTTAAAGATGAGAAAACTGGGAAGTGATGAGGCTCAAGCAGTTGAGTGCCTGCTTCCCACATGGGAAGTCCCAGCTTCGGTCCCCGGTGCCTCCTAAAAACAACTGCAAAAATCAAGGAAACAAACGAAAAATCCAACTCAGGTAAGCCCATGTGGCTCAGTGGTTCAACACCGGCTTCCCACATACGAGGTCCCGGGTTCCATTTCCAGCCCCAGCACCTCAAAAAATAAAAATAAAAATAAATGAAAAAATAAAAAAGATGAGAAAACTGTGGTTCAGAAAGGCTCAGTGGCTGCTACAGACAGTATACCCATGCCTTGTTTTCACCCTGCCACAGTTCCGGCATTTTCCCTGGGGAGGGATATGATGGAGCAGAAAGGCTGGAAACCATCCAAGGGAGGGCTGAGATGCGGGAGGGGAGTCCCCTGGAAAATGAGAGTGGAGGAGCAGGCTAGGGACAGGGTGCAGCCTCTGCTTGGGGGTGCAGTGGTGCCCCTCCTCCAGTGTCCCCGGAAGCCCATGCCGTGCTCTTGCAGAGGAGCCTGGGCTGGCAGGGCTGGGCAGCTGGCCGCAGAGGGTTTTTCAAGTCAAACATGCACCTACATGGTTGCGCCCACTTTCACTGACCAACACATTCATTCCCACACATAGGCTCCCAAGACATGCTTACTCATATCTTCACATGAATGTATATGTATATATATACACACACACATAAATATTTATCCACACGCAGTGACACACTCCTTGTGCACACACATGCAGGGAAATTAATGGGAGGCTGTCAGCTGCCGACTTGTTCATATTTGGAAAATACCCCGTGGGAGCTTCTCCAAGGCCACTGGCTGTAGAGAGTGGGGCAGGAGGAAGTGCGTGGAAGAGGATCCCTGCCCACCCCCAGCGTCAGGGCCTGGGGCATACACATTCCTCCCTGTCGGGTCCCTCCCCAGGCCTCGAGGGGGCATTTCCTGCCTAACACCCCCAGTGGGTGCTGCCCGCTGCCCCTGCCTGCTAATGCCAGCCAGGTGGGCCTGGATGCTCCCTCTAGGGCCACCATGCTGCATTCCCTGCGACTCCAGTTGCGTGGCGTCCAGCAGAACAGCATGCCTCTCATCCCCGCCATGGCCCAGAGCAGCCTGGAGCTGCTCCTACAAAGGCTTGGCGGGGAGTGGTGGGGTGGGATAGGCAGGTCGGAGGCTGGTCCAGCCCTGCTTCAGCAGAAAAATCAGCAAGGCAGGCTCCGCAAAGGTCCTGACCTCAGAAGCCTGCTCAGCAGACACCTAGCCTTCGTCCTCCCTGCCTGGGAGGGAACCGGGGAAGCTTAGAGAACACAGAGGACAGGCCAGGAAGAAAATATCCAGGGCTCGTTTTGGGCAGCCATATGCACACTCCCCAGGCACATGCATAAATGTGTACGTGTGTGTGCGCCCTAATGCAGGAAGGAAAGCCCAGCAGAGGCAGGGCGCGGGAGCTGAAGGCAGGGGCAGGGACTGGGCGGCCTCGGAGGGCTCTCCTTACCTTAGGTTGTCTGGAAAAATGCTCCCACATACCACCCAGACCTTGGGGGAGGGGGGGCACACAGAGATTCTCCCCCAAGGCATGTAGGCCAACTGAGGAAGATGACATCGATCCATTCAAGTCACCAATACGTGTGACAAACCCTCTCTGCCAGGCACGGCACTGGGCGTGCGAGCAGAGTCCACTGCAATTTGTCCCAGCCCCCCCCTAGGAATCTCCCAGCGACAGCCAATCCCTCCACATGGGGTGGGCTGAGCAGTCTATGAGGGGTCTGCAGAGTGATCCTAGGCCAAGCTTTGGCCAAAGGGGGGATGGAGATCCTCCACCCCTACTCCACCAGCGCCCAGCTTCAAAGGAGCCTGGGAAGGCTCATGTCTCCACTCCGTTCACAGCCCCCTCCCCCTGCCCCCCAGTTCTGGCCCTGGCCAGGGCCCCAGGAGGGAAATCACTAAGGAGGATTGAGTGTCGATTCACAAACTAATCCGATCAGTGCAACGAACTACAGCACACGCTGTTCCCCACGCAGTCCCCTCCCCTGCTCTGCGGACCCTGGCGACTGCCGGCTCTCAGGCCCACCCCTGCCTGGCTTCGAGGCCAATTACAGCGGGCTTAATCACCATGCTGGCGGCAGCGCGGCGTGAACAACTGTCTGCCCATCAGTCTCGTTCCTGGGGCGTCGTGGAGGGGATGACCCCTTGTAGCTCTCCTCGAGGAAGCGTGAAACTGGATCCCAACAGCAAGCCAGTGGCGGCGGTCCAGGGTGACGCCCGGCTCCCTCTCGCTGCCTGCTGGTCTCCTGGGTGTTGGCCGGGCTCCCCCTGCCCTGGAGCTGAGCACCCACAAGCACAGGCCTGGGGACTGCGCATCCCCCAGCACCATCTCTGTGCCTCCCTCCCACCTGGCACGACCAGCAGCTGTCTGGGGAGGCGAGCGCTCCCTGCCAGCCAGAGCCAATTAGGTGCCCGGATGTTGAGGTCTGGCTGGCATTTCCTGTGTAGGCTTTGGCTGCTGAGGCCAGGCCAGTGGGCTGCCCCCTTGACCTCGGCCCAGTCAAACAGGCACGTCTTGGACTCTTGAGCTTGCTGACTTCTGCCCTGTGCCCCACAGGGAATCCTGTTCTGGAAAAAAAGATCAGTCCTCCGGCTCCGTTCATACTTAGCTGCCTTCTTCTGCCTTGTAGGGTTCTGATGGCTGAGGCCTGGCCAGCCCCCAGCCTGGCTGTCTCAGTGCATGTCCCTCAGGCTCAGGAATGGAACCTGCGGAATCTGCAGATCTTGGAACCTCCCAGCGCCTCCTGGATGCAGTGGGGGGCTCTGAGTGCCTCTGATCTCCCCCCTCCCATCTGTCTGGGAATAAGTTTCCCAACCCTTTGCCTGGACCCCAAGGAGCTGTGGGTAAGGGGGCTGCTCTTGGCCATCGGCATCTGGAATCCAGTGTGGGATTCCGTGGGAGCTCCCAACACCGACCGCAGGAAGAGCCAGCTTCACCTGCAGGCGTCAGCAATTTTGGCTCCCTTTCCTCACCCATGTTTTCTTTGGCTTTGGGTCTCTGGGACACCAGATTGTCCAAAACAATATGACTTCATGGTACTTATTTTCCCAAAGAGCAGAGTCAAACACAATTGGGCTCTTTGTGTGCAGTGTGGTCCCTGGCTGCTCCCTCCCTGGAGGCCCCAATCCCCACCCCAGTCGGGCTTCTTGGGGTATGGAGGCCTCCTCATTCCCAGTAGCCAGGGGTCTCTGGCCTAGGATTTGGCAGGTCTGGGCAGAGAGGGCAGAACCAAATCCCACCCCCTTAAACCATCACTATTCCACAGCTCTCCCATCTCCCTTCCCCAGCCTTGGGGTGTCAGCAGAGCTCCTTGAGAAGCAGCAGGAAATGGGAATTGTCTAGAGCAAAAGCAGCTGTGTGCTTGAACAAGGCACGAAATGGTGTGGGACGCGGGCTCATTAGTGACATGGGGAGAACAGGTACCTACTGCATGGGGTTTGTGCAAGGAGTCGATGGGCCTGGCCTATGATAAATGTTCTCCCAGTGGCTCCCATTTGCACAGCTAACCCTCTGCAGGGAGTGGCTGACCATCACTGAGGGGTCTGCAAAGGGGTCCTGGGCCAAGTCATGGCCACACCTAGGATGGAGACCCTTCACCCCCACCCCTGCTACTGGCTTCCTTGCCCCCAGGCCTGCCCTTCACTGTCACCTCCCTGGGTATGTGCCAGGCCCAGGCTGCTTCTCTCCTGAGCTGCTCTGCCCCATGGCCATCAAGTTGCCATCTCAACTGGTCAGGCCAGCCCCAGGGACAGAGTGCCTTGGGCAAGGGGTGGGGACGAAAGACAGACGGGTGTGTTCCTTGAGTCCCTGCTTGTTGCCTCTCCACTTTTCTCCAGGAAAAGAAAAGGCACAGCACAGGCCTCCCTGGCTCTCAGTGCCAGGAGCACGGGTGCTCAGAAATTTGCTGAATGTGTGGGGAAGGAGGGAAAAGTCTCTGGATTTCCTACGCTGCTCACGGGAGCAGCAATGGGAAAATTTTTTCTGGAATGTTTGAGGTGATATTTATCAAGGAGAGTGAGGAGTGCTTATCACTTAGATCAGCAATTCCACTTCTGGGATTCTCCCTTGGGAAATCATCTGAAATGCTAGAAGTCAGGCAAGGCAACACCAGGACCATAAAAACTTCTACAAAGATGTTCTTCTCAGTGTTGTTTACAATAGCAAACAAACAAAAAACAAGGAAAGGGACAAAACCTCAGTATCTAACGGTGGGGGATTGGTTAAGTGTATTCCTCTATATCCATCCACAGAAGGAATGAAAGGGCAAGGATTAAAAATTATGTTTAGGAAAACATTTTAATGATATGGCAACATCTGAGTAAAAGAATCAGGATATCTAACTACAGACAAAGTATAATCTTAATTACGTTAAAAAATAGATTACAGGGGAATACATCAGAATGGTCGTAATGCATATTTTTTGAGTGGAGGGATTATGGGTGATCTTTGTTTCATTCTTTTTAGTTCTCAGCATTTACCCCCCTAGTAAATGAGATTTTCTGTTGTGTTTGTTGTTTGTTTTAAGGATGCTTGCTCCAACATCTCCCAGATGTGTGCGGGGGCTGGGGAGAGGCAGGGAGGGCTCCATGCAACTGCAGTCAGACCCCCAGCCTGCTGGGGGAGGGGCTGGCTCCGGGGGGGCTCCTGCCTGAGCGCTCTCCCTCCTGCCCGCCGGCCTCCTGTGCCAGCCCTCCACACTCCCGGCCCTGCCCAAGGGCCCCTCCCCAGTAATGGCTCAGCCACTGGCCTGAAGGGGCTGCCCCAGCCCTAGTGGGAATGAGGGCTCCCGGCTTTCTCAGACGGTCAGTACCCGCGACGCCTTCCCGCTGCTGCTCCGCCCCATCCCAGCTGCAAAAACAACAGCCCATACCCTGAGCCCTGTTATTGCAGCCGAGACGAGGCTCCTCGGGTGTGCTGCGGAAGGAGTGGGGATGGGGCCTGGCAGCCCAGGGGTAGGGGTGGGTTGGGGAGGTGGAGGGTCCCCTCCTGCGCCCCCCTGGAGAAGCCTGGTTCCGAGGTGTGTGGGGAAGGGGCCTGGGGAGGCCTGTGGGGCTTGGGGCTGAGGGCCAACTCTGGCAGTGGCCTCCTTGGGGACTATGGGGGGTGGGGGTGGGGCAAGGGGCGGAAGTCGAGCCACTTGGGAACCCGCCGAGCCAAGCCGTGGGCAGGAGGCGGCACCACCGTGGCTCCCAGCCGGGCCAGGGCCAAGGCTTTCCCACGGGATGCAACCGGCCACTGGACTCTGTGGAGCCGTCCTCCCCGGGCCAGGCCTGTGAGCCCCCCGGAGGTCTCATGGCAGTCTTCTTTTCAAGGGGGTGGGGGGGTGGATTCTGAACCCAGCAAGGCTCTTCCCTCAGGTGTGTGCTGGGCGTCCCAGCAGGCCAGGGCCCAGCTCCCAGGGGCTGTCCCAGGGTTAGCCCCCATCTCCTCTGTGGGCTCCTTACCCATGTGACAGGGATAGGGACCCAGAGCTTATAGCATCAAAATCCTGAAGGCCTCAGAGGCTGGGGCGGATGTTGTAAAATTTGGGGGCGCTGTGGAAGCCACTGGAGACACACAAACCTGTGTTAGAACCTAAGTTCTGCCCCCACTAGCTCGCCACTTAACCTTTCTGATCCTCAGCTTCTTTTATGGTAAAATTAAGATGTCAGCTTTACCAGGTAGAGTCTTGGAAACTTTAGACGTAATATAAGTGGAAGACCCTGTGATTCTTATTACTCATAGGCTGAGATTGGAAAGAATTTCTGATCTCAATTGTCAGCTCAGTTCTCCTCACTCCCTAAGAGTTCTGCACAACTTAGAGAGCACACTTGAGAAATTGCCCCTTTTGTTTCCATTCTGGCCAGGAACCAGTTAATCAAACTACTCTGTGAAGTTAGACAATAGCTATGTGTTTTTAAGGATGTTCTTGGCCACAGGCAACAAACCAGGGAGAGATAGAAACTGTTCCTAGGACAGAGGTTGGCCAAATGGAAGGAGAGCCTCGGGCCTCTGGGAGTGCCAGCAGCCTCTGTCTGCAGGTTAGTCCTGGAGTGGCATTTCTGCATCCAGAACTCAGGAAGTTGCTCAGACCCGGGACACAAGCTTCCCGAATTAGCCGCACCACCACTCAACGTCTGATGCTGTTCTGAGATATCCTTAGGTGGTTATAAGAAGTGATGAGTCTCTGAAAGAGAGGAGTTATTGAAACAAAGGCTGGCATCATTTTTATCTGGATTATCTGCTCTTTAAAATTATAACCAGATTCTTATTAAGTGCATCAGAATCATCTTTCGTGGAGATAAAAAAAAAAATATCTCAATTATGTGATGGATGTCCAGATCTACTGCTTTAAAGGTGAATAGAAGTTCCACGTCTCTAAATCTTTGAGGTCAGCACCATCTATCAAGTGTTTTCTGTGTGCCAGGTGTGGCGCTGGGCACTGACGTGAGTTATCTCACTATCACCATTGTTTCCACTCATGACACTGTCATGCAGCTCGTGAGGGGCAGGCTTAGAGCTGTGTAAGTTCCAAACCCAAGCCTTGAAGCCACTCAGTGGTTTCATAGCCAAGAAGACAAATGCCCTTGGTCTCCACATTGTTTTCAGAATCTCAGGCTGTATTTGTTCTTGCCCACTATGTGCTTGGTATATTCTCCCATGGCACAACAGATGTATTAATTGTGAGATAATTCCTCTGTTGACCAGAACTAGCCCACCTCATAGAAATGTTGTAAAGACCAAAAGAGGTAGGGAATATGAGAGTCTTTATCCAAAAGGCAAAATTCTCTAATATGTAAGGGTTGATGCTGTTTATCATTGTTGAGTTTCTCCTCATGCAGGGGCTGTTTTCCAATATGCATTATGGTGCTTGGTATAAAGGTGCTCAATAAATATTTGTTACATATTGAACATGTTGATCCGTGAAGAGCAAATGTTAACATTCACTCCTAGTAACCATACCGTAGTGGTATTGTCTTGTTTCCAGTCAGGCCCTAGAACCACCGTGTCTGTCAGACTTTTCCTCCAAATTCCTATCAATTGACGATATTCCAGTGGTAGGGAATCTCAAGAACAGAGCCACATTTAGACCATGATTAGCTTCTAGTTTAGCAGATTCAATCAAATAATAAGTATTTATTGAACTCCCACCCTCGGCTGAGAATAGGGTTGGGCTCACTGAAGGACAAAAAGAAAAGCTTCGTCAGGGCCTAGTGGCCCAGAAAGTTAAGCCAAAGGGGAATTTATTCAGAAGTCCAAGGGGGCTCTACCTTCAGGCATGACTAGGTCCCAAAAGCCTAAACAAATCAGCAGGTGTGTCCTTTTTCTCTTACTCTAGGACTTGGCTCTGCAGACCTCTGCTTCTCCTGGAACATTTACCTGACTTCCACCCACATCACACGAGCTCTCTCCACAAGGCAAGAAAGGTAGCCAGCGACAGTCCCAAGCCGACGTACTTCCAGCAGATGATCTCGAGGAGAGGGGTCTGCTCTCTTCTCAGGTCCATCTAGCAGACCTCAGGGAAGGATGGCACAGCCAATCACCATGGACGTGGACTGACTGACCTGACCTTGGTTGTGTGCCACCCCTGTGGCTAGGGACCACTGGGAACATCAGGAGGTATTGGAATTCACAGTTCCACCCTAATCACATGGGATGGGGAGGGGCAGTTCCCAACGGAAAGGGGGTGCAGGACAGACAAAAACAACAGGTGTCTACTACAATAGCACTTGTTCTCAAGTTGCGTAGATACATGACTTATCCACAAAAACAATCAGAGAAGGATAAAAACAGTAGTGCATTCAAATGCCCAAGTGTTGAGTCAAAGCCTTCAGGAAAAGGAAGTGACCCTATGGCCAAAAGGAGATTCTGGAGAAGGGAGGAGAAAGACCCTAACTTTTGGTCTCCTCCCTCCCCCTGGTTGAGGCTTATCATCGTATAACCATCTTACTCTCCACATTAAAAGCAGGAAATTGTGATTTGATTAAATATGCAGATAATTAGCCAGAATGATTGAAATTGGGACAGTTTGGGACAATCTGAAAGATGTGATCAACATTCTCATACTCCTTGTCAAGAGAATGGACCCAGTGAGAGATTTCTTATTTTTCTTACAAATAACTTTTCTGATTATAAATGGGATATGTTTATTGTAGAAATTCTGGGAAAATGAAAATAAAAATCACCTGTGTATTTGTTAGGATTGGATGTGACTGCAAGTAATAGAAACATCCAGGTAACAGTGGCTTAAGCAAGACTGAAATTTACTTACCTCTCAGCTACATGAAGTCCAAGCTGGTATGGGGCTCCGCTCCACAGAGCCTCAGGGTGCCAGGCTCCTTCCAGCCAGTTCACTGCTCTTCCCTGCCCACGTGGCCTGCATCTCCATCACTGAAGCCTGTGGAGCCGAAAGGCAGGCAGGCAGAAGGAGGAAGGGAGGAAGAGGCCAAGGGTCATGTCATTACGTCCTGGGGAAGGTTTTCAGAAGCGGCAATGCAACACTTCCACACCACTCCATTGGTGAGAGCGTAGTCACATGACCATGTCTACCTGCTAGCGAGATTGAAAAATGTGCTCTTTGTTCTGGCTAGCTATTTGCCCAGCTAAAACTCTATGGAGGAAGGGGGAAATGGCTATTGGGACAATTAGCAGTCTTCTGCCACACCTGTAATCATTCTACCCAGAGACAGCTGCTGTTAACATCATGAGAATTATATATATCAAGATGCATGTATATGTGTGTATATATACACATAAATACATGTGTTATATTTTAAAAATAGAAATGAAAAATGAAGTTGCAGTCCGACTAAATATATTGTTTTTGCATCCTGCTCTTTTTAGTTGCAGACTTTAAACAAAGTCTCTTTTATTACCAATTTTAGCATTGAGTCCATTATAGCTAAAGTTACTAACAAATTGACCACCCCCACCAAATGTAATGCTTTATAATTTTCTTTTTCTTTTTATTTTATTTTATTTTATTTTTTGCAGGTTTTTTTTTTTTTTTTTAATTTAATTTTATTTTTTATTTATTTTTTATTTTTTTTTACCGGGAGGTCCCAGGGATCGAACCCGGGTCCCTCCATATGGGAGACAGACGCCCAACCAGTTGAGCCACATCCGACCCCCTATAATTTTCTTTTTAAATAGATGTTTTTAATCTTATAAAGCCTGGTTTACAAAGGTTTTCTTGTTTAACTCTCTATTTTGAAATAATTATAGATTCACAGGCGGTTGCAAAGAAGTGTACACGGAAGTCCCATGCACCCTTCCCCCAGCCTTCTCCAATTTAACATCTTACACAACTATTGTACAAAATGGAAAACAAGAAATTGAAAACAGTACAATTCATAGAGCTTATTTAATTTTCCCAGTTATGCATGCACTCATGCACGTGTCTATGCAATTTTTTGAAAGATTTATTTTATTTATTTCTACCCCTCCCCCTCCCCCCCGCTTCATTGTTTGCACTTGCTGTCTATTCTCTGTTCATCTTCTCTTTTTTTAGGAGGACTGGGAACCAAACCTGGGACCTCCCATGTGGGAGGGAGGCATCCAATTGCTCAAGCCACCTCTGCTCCCTGCTTGTTGTGTCTCTTACTGTGTTTCCTTGCTGTATCTCTTCGTTGAGTCATCTTGCTGCGTCATCTTGTTGCATCAGCTTGACGCACCAGCCCATCGCGTCAGATCACTGTCTTCTTTAGGCGGCACCAGGAACTGAACCCGGGACCTCCCATGTGGTAGGTGGGTGCCCAGCTGCTTGAGCTACATCTGCTTCCCTGTCTATGCAATTTTACCACGTGTAGCCTTGAGTATCCACTGGCACAGTCAAGATACTCAACTGTAGCATCACCACAAGACTCCCATGTTTTGCTCCTTTAAGCCACGCTCATCCCTTTCCCCCATCCTAACCCCTGGCAACCACAATCAATTCTTCATCTCTATGATCATCTTATTTCATGAATGTTACATAAATGGAATTATGCAGCATGTTCCCTTTTGAGATCAGCTTTTTTTTTCACCCAGTATAATTTACTCAAGGCTCATCTAAATTGTTGCATATCTTAGTAGTTCATTCCTTTGTGATGCTGTCTAGAATCCCATGGTATTGTTCTATCATAGTTTAACCATTTACTTGCTGGAGGAAGCTTAGGTAGTTACCAGTTTTGTGCTAATATCAATAAAGCTGCTATGAAAATTCGTGTAAATGTTTCTTTGTGAAAATAAGTCTTAATATCTCTGGGATAAATAACTAAGAGTGCAATTGCTGGGTCAGTTGGTAAGTCCACTTAAGTTTCAAAAGGAACTGCCAAACTATTTCCCATAGTACCTGTGTGTAACGTGCTTTTTAAACTTAATAGTGCTCCTCACTTTTAGGCATTCCTCGTGTCATTAAGTAGTCTTCTAAGACATATTCCATTGTATGGATGTACTATAAGTTCTTACTCCAACCTCCTAATTTTGAATATTTTGGTTTCTTTCTGATTTTTGTGTCATAAATAATAAAGCAAAAACTATTGTGCATCAATCTTTGTGCCTACTTCTGATTATTTCTTAGGATAAATTTCTAGACATGGACATACAGGTTCCAAAGCTATGAATGAACATTTTTTTGGTGGGGGGAATACTGGGCATTGAACCTAGGACCTTGTACATGGGAAGCAGGTGCTCAAACCACTGAGCTACACCTGCTTCCCTGAATGAACATTTTAAAGTCTTTTGGGGGAAGCGGATGTGGCTCAAGCAGTTGGGCACCCATCTACCACATGGGGGGGTCCTGGGTTCGGTTCCTGGTGCCTCCTAAAGAAGACGAGCAAGACAGCGATCTGATGTAACGGGCTGGTGCGGTGAGGTGATGCAACAAGATGATGCAGTAAGATGACTCAATGAAGAGACACAGCGAGGAAACATAAGAAACACAACAAGTGGGAGCAGAGGTGGCTCAAGCCATTGGGTGCCACCCTCCCACATGGGAAGTCCCAGGTTCGGTTTCCCCGTGCCTCCTGAAAAAAAAAAAAAAAAAGAAGACAAGCATACAATGAACAGACACAAGAGAGCAGACAGTGAATGCAGACAACGGGGGGTGGGGGGGGAGGGAGAAATAAATAAAATAAATTAAAAAAAAAGTCTTTTGGGAGCAGAGGTGGCTCAAGTACTTGGGCACCTGCCTCCCACATGGGAGGTCCCAGGTTCAGTTCCTGGTACCTCCTAAGAAGATGAGCAGACAACGAGTAGACACAATGAGCGGACACCCCAGGTAAAGACAACGAGCAGACAGCTAGCAGACAATGAGCAGACAACGAGCTGACAGATGAGGGAGCCATCTCAGGGAAGGGGGGAAATCATTTGCTACATTTTCCCCAAATTGTTCTACTGAAAGGTTTTTTCAATTTACACTCACACAACAATGTGTGAAAATTAGGACAAAGTTTCTAAAAATATTAATATTGCAAAATAAATTGCAGTTAAAGAATTGGTATCTTTAATATATAACTAGATCTTACAAATTAATAAAAAAAGACAAATCCTGGATATCAAGATGCTTTGGGCTGCAAGTGACAGAAAATACCATTCAAAATGATACAAACAGGGAAATGGATGTGGCTCAAGCAACTGGGCTCCTGTCTACCATATAGGAGGACCAGGGTTCGATTCCTGGAGCCTCCTGGTGAAAGGTAAGCTGGCCCGCACAAAGAGCTGGCACAGCAAGATGATGCAACAAAAAGAGATACAGAGGAGAGACAATAAGAGATACAGCAGACCCAGGGAGCTGAGGTGGCACAAGAGATTGAGTGCCTCTCTCCCATTCCAGAAGGTCCCAGGATTGGTTCTTGGTGCTGCCTAAAGAGAAGACAAGCAGATACAGAAGAACACACAGAAAGCAGACAGCAAGAGCAAAACAAAGGGCGTAGGGGGAGGGGTGGGGATAAATAAATAAAAATAAATCTTTACAAAAATGATACAAACAATATAGAAAATTATCAACTCATATAATAAGATGTCTAAAGGTAGGGCAACTTCTGGATTTGTTAATTTCACACAACAACTTCCAATATAAGGTATCATACTACATAAAATGACAGCACAGGCTCTGAAGCCAGTATGTTAGGTTTAAATCCCAGCTCTTTCACTTACTAGCTATAGGGCATTGTTCAAGTCACTTACCCTATTTATGCCCCAGGTTCCTCTTATGGAAATGGTTATAATTAATAGTATGTATCTCATAGGATTATGAAAGGAGTTAATATACATAAAATACACAATAAGTACTGATATCAAGGGCCCAGTTCTGTTTTCCTGCTCTGCCATCCTCAGCATGTTAACTTTATCCTCAGTCTTGTGACCTTATGGTCACAAGATAGCTGCAGTAACTCCAGGCATCACATCCAAGACCAGAGGTAGATGAGAGTAAGTATTCTTCTCAGTTTTGTTCTTAAGGACAGGAAAACCTTTCTAGGAAGCCCCAAACAGACCTCCACTCATATCCAACTGACTAGAAAATGGGTCACCCTACAACTAATCTGTGGAAAAGGAGAATGGAATTGCTATAATTGGCTTAGACCAATCAGGATTTACCCATGAGCTAGGGTCATTCTCCCTGTGGGTAAAAAACAAACAAAAGCAGAGTACTGTTAACAAGGAAGAAGGAAAAAACGGGATACTGGGTAGACAGCCAGAATGTTTACTATGCCCACCTTAGAAAAATGGGCATACCATATACACCAGCATTTCATAAAAGAAGGAATGCAAATGGTCACGAAACAGGTTGGGCTTTAATCTAGATAACTGAAGTCCTTTATAAGCAGATTGAAAGATGGAGAAAGAAGCCATAGGGAGCAGCCAGAAGCTGGAGGTCAAGGGAACCCGGAAGAGAGAGAAGATACCACCATGCATTTTGCAATGTGACAGAAAAGCCAAGGATCCCCGGCAGCCAGCCCCAGAATGCCACAGACTTCTGGGGAAAAGCATCACCTAGCTGACAACTCGATTTTGTACTTCTAGCCTCAAAACCATGAGCCAATAACTTCCTGTTATTTAAGTCAACCCATTGTATGTAGTTGTTTTAGCAGCTAGGAAACTAAACCAATTAGCATCTGGAATATATAAAGAACTCCTAAAATCTGAGAGAAAAAGATCTTTAAAAAAACTTGGCAAAAAACATGAACAGATATGTCACAAATAGTACATGGCTGGTAAATGTGAAAAAAAAAATGAACAATTTCATTAATGATCAGGAAGATGTAAATTAAGACCACAATGAGATATCCTTTTATACCCACCTGATTCTCCAAAAATAAGATATGTGCTAATACCAAGTGTTGATAAAGATATGATCAGCTGGAACTCTTATATACTACTGGAGGGAGTAGACCTTGATATAACCACTTTGGAAGACTAGGACTATTTGTAAAGTCAAATGTTCACATGCCCTATGATCAAGTTCTTCCACTTCTAGTGGTGCCAAAAGACATCCAAGAATATTTATAGCACTATTATTTGTATTCCTTCACCTCCCACAAAAACTGAAAGCAACTCAGATGTCTATTAAAGGAAAAGGAATACATGAATTGTTGTATAGTCACACAATGGAGTAGCATGTAGCAGTGCAACCAGTAGAACTAAGTACATATAACAAGAAGGATGGATTTTAGGAATGTAATATTGAGTGAAAAATGTATGCTGTAGAAGATTACATTATTTATTTTATTTTTTTTAAAGATTTTATTTATTTATTCATTTATCCCCCCCTTGCTGCTTGTGCTCGCTGGGTCAGCTAACCACGCTGTGCAGGCGGGCTTGCCTTCACCAGGAGGCCCCGGGAACCGAACCCGGGGCCTCCCATATGGTAAACGGGAGCCCTACTGATTGAGCCACAGCCGCTTCCCAGAAGATTACATTATGATACCATTTATATAAAGCTTAAAAACAAGCAAAACTAAACAATATATTGTTTTATGGATTGTAAATATAAATTATTTTTATAAAGCAAAGGCATATGAATAAAAATTTGGTTTAGTGATTATTCCTGGGTGTGGGGAAAGGCAAGGAAACGGAGTAGAAAAAGAGCACACATAACAATGTGATGGTATTTGGAGGATATGAGAGATAGGTTCATGGGTGTTCATTTTGTTGTCATGCTTCATAACTTACTTATATGTTTTATATATACATCTGTATAATATTTATTTTTATGTTCAAAATAGTAGATACCTTACATTTTTGCCCCAGTCTTTTTAAAATTATTTTTATGTGGTAACATATATACAACACAAAAGTTCCCATTTTAATCACTTTCATGTATATAATTAAGTAATGTTAATCACATTAATCATATTGTGTTGCCATCACTATCATCCATTATTAAAACTTTTTCATAACCCAATCAGAAACTCTGTGTTCATTAAGCAATAACCCCCCATCCCCACCCCTTCAGCCCCAGGTAACCTGCAATCTACTGTCTCTATGAATTTGCTTATTCTAGGTATTTCATATAATATTTCATATAAGTGAAATCATACTTGTCCTTTTGTGTCTGACTTATTTCATTCAACATGGTATCTTCAAGATTCATCCACATTGTAATACACATCAAAACTTCATTTCTTTTTACAGCTGAATTATATTCTATTGTATGTATATATCACATTTTGTTTATCCATTTATCTGTTGATGAACACTTGAATTGCTTCTACCTTTAGCAAATTGTGAATAATACTGCTATGAACATGATGTACAAATATTACTTCGAGTATCTGTTTTCAATTCTTTTTGAGTATATACCTAAAAGTGAAATTGCCAGGTCATATGGTAGTTCTATGCTTAACTTGCTGAGGAAACTCCAAACTGTTTTCCACAGTGGCTGCACCATTTTACATTCCCACCAGCAATGTACAAGGGTCTCTATTACTCTGCATCCTTGTCAACACTTGTTATTTTCTGTTATTAAAAGTAATAGCCATCACAGTGGGTGTGAAGTTGAATCTTATTGTGGTTTTGATTTGCATTCCCATAATGGCTAATAATGGTGAGCATCTTTTCATGTGTCCATTGGCCATTTGTATATCTTCTTTGGAGAAATGTCTTTTCAAGGACTCTGCCCATTTTTTAAATTGGATTATCTTTTTTGTTGTTGAGTTATAGGAGTTCTTTATATATTATGCACCTTAAACCCTTAGCAGATTTATAATTTCCAAATATTTTCTCCCATTCTGTAGGTTGTCTTTCACTTACTTTATAATGTTCTTTGAGGCACAAAAGTTTTTAATTTTGATGAAGTCCAATTTATCTATTCTTTCTTTTGTTGCTTATGCTTTTGGTGTCATTGCTAAGAATCCATCTAACACAAGGTCCTGAAGATTTGCTATGTTTTTTCTAAAAGCTTTATGGTTTTAGCTTTCGTATTTAGGATGCTGATCCATTTTGAGTTAATTTTTATATATCTGTGAGATAGGGATCCAATTTCATTTTTTGCAAGTGGATATCTAGTTTTCCCAGCACTATTTGTTAAAAAGACTATTCTTTCCCCATTGAGTGGATATGACAATCTTGTCAAAAATCAGTTGGTAATTGATTGTTTCCTTATTTTTTAATGGTTTGAAATCTGGAAGAATAAAGGATGACAATATCTAAAATTGGCCAGAACGTGGTAACAGGGATTTACATTAATGCAGTTAAACAAAAACAAAAACTTCTTAAGTTAATGCACAATAAAATAGACAAATATTTAAAGATTTTTTTGGTGCTATTGGTTTTTTTCCCCTCCCTTTTCGCACCCCCTGCCCCCCCTTGCTGTCTGTGTCCATTCACTGGGTAATCTGCTGTGTCTGTTTCTTGCCTTCTCTTCTCATTTTCTTCCTCCTCCAGGCTTCACTGGGATTCCATCCTAGGTACCTCTGACGTGGGAGAGAGGCATCCTGTCACTCGCGCCACCTCAGTTCCTGGTTTCTGGCGCATCTTGCCTTGACTTTCCCGAGTCTTTCTTTTGTCGCATCATCATCTTGCTGCGTAGTTGGCCGCACGGGCCCGGCTTGCCTGCTCACCTTTTTACCAGGAGGTGCCAGGGATTGAACCAGGTTCTCCCATATGGTAGACAGATGCCCAAACACTTGAGCCACATCTGCTTCCCACTATTGGGTTTTTAATTTTGGTTTTATTTATTGCCAGTATGTAGAAATATGCTAAACTCATTTATTAATTCTATGTAGACAATAATGTCATTTGTGTATAGAGACAATTCATATCTTTCTTTCCAGTCTGTATGACTTTTATTTCTTTTCCTTGCCTTATTGCACTGGCTAGGACTTTGAGAAAATTGTTGAATAGAAGAGAGTAGGGGGAGCTAATGTGGCTCAGTGGTTGAACACTTGTTTCCCACAGACAAGGTCCCCAGGTTCAATCCCCAGGCCTGGTACCTAAAAAAAAAAAAGAGTAGGCACTCTTGTATTGTTCCCAATCATCGAGAGAAAGCATTCAGTCTTCCACCTTTAAGTATGATGTTATGTATAGGATTTTGTAGATGCCTTTTATCAGAATGAGGAAGTTTGCTTTTATTCCTAGTTTTCTGAGAGTTTTTTATTTTTTTTTATCAAGGATGGATGCCTAATTTTGTCAATTTTTTTTTTCTGCCTCAATTCATATGATTCATGTGATTTTACTTCTTTAGATTGCTAATATGGTGGATTATACTGATTTTCAAATATTGAACCAGCTTTGCATTCCCAGGTTTAAAGTCACTTTCTATATTCATTTTATGTATTCTGGATTTTTGCACCCATATGCATGAGGTATATTGGTCTATACCTCATACTATCTTTGTCTGATTTTGGTATAAACATAAACTTTTTAAAGGGCAATTTCTCAATTGCAGCAAAAGCCTTAAAAATTTGCACGCCCAAAGATTCCACTTCTAAGAATTTATCCTAAGGAAATTAGAGATTATTATAAACAGACTGGCTTTGGGTCCTGGATTTGAATATTAATTCAACCCCTCACTAACTGCTTAAATTCGGAGGGTCTGTTTCCTAATCTGTAAAACAGAAATAAGAGGACCTTCCTCCCAGAGTGGTTGCATTAACTGAGACAATTCATGTAAAGCTCTTATTAAAGCGCCTAACACCTAGTAAGGTTTGAATAAATGACAGCTTCCTTAGTAATAGGTTATACTGCCGGGCCTCTGTAGGGTCAGTCTGTCCAAATCGGAGCACATTACTTGTCCCCATATTAGCTCTCACTTTGAATCTCCTTATTGGTGGGTAGTCTCCTCGTCCTTGATTCCTCTCTCTTACATTGTGTGTTAGGCATTGGAGATGCAAAGGCAAATAAAGGTATGGTCCCTACCCTCATGGGTGCTGAGTCTATCAGAGACACATGCACAAACTAACCGGTACCATGCACTATAACAGCACTATGATGGAGCGTCTCCCAGGACGCGCCCTCGCTGCATCCAGGTCCGGAGGGAGCCGGAGAGGGCGAGACTTGCTGTTCCCATAGCAACTGGACTAGCCATTACGGTCAAGCTTCACGGGTCACCTCTGTTAAGCATCCGTGGAGCCAAAAAGAGGCACTTCCGGCTCTCCAGCCTAGGCAGCACGCAGACCCTCCGCGGTTACTGAACCACCCGAGCCCCACGCCTCAGATTGGCTCAAGAGAATGGGGGCTGGCCTGCGGTCTCCCAAACTGGAGTTCTCGCGGAGCGGAAGCGACCTCGCCCGACCCGGAAGTACAAACCCCGCCGTCCGGCAGGTATAGTTTCTGCCTGCGAGGTGGTTGCCTTTGAGATGCCGGGCGCCGCCATGAAGGGCTCGGAGTTGACCGAGAGGATCGAGAGTTTCGTGGAGACCCTGAAGCGGGGCGACGGGCGGCGGAGCTCCGAGGACATGGCTCGGGAGACCTTGGGGTTGCTGCGTCAGATCATCAAGGACCACTGCTGGAGCAACGCGGGTGAGGCAGGTCTAGCCCCACCCGCGTCCCCGGCGGTGTTCGGTCCCGGTCCCAAGGCTGAGGATCACCGCGCCTTGCCTGCTCACCCACTCTCTCTTGGACTGTAGGGGAGCTGATGGAGCTGATCCGCAGGGAGGGCCGGAGGATGACAGCCGCGCAGCCTTCAGAGACCACTGTGGGCAACATGGTGCGGAGAGTGCTCAGGATCATCCGGGAGGAATATGGCAGGTCAAGCCCAAGTCCCGGGCTCCGGGTTGGACCCTGGGATGCTTTTTGCACGAGCCCCTCTCCCTGCTTGGAGCCTATATTGAAGCCGAGCAGCCGTCGCCTCCCCATCTCCCTCTTTGGGTCTTGTTGCCTCCATAGACTCCACGGACACAGCGACGAGAGCGATCAGCAGGAGTCCCTACACAAACTCTTGACCTCCGGAGGCCTGAGCGAGGATTTCAGCTTCCATTATGCCCAACTCCAGTCTATCATCATTGAAGCAATTAATGAGCTGCTAGTGGAGCTGGGTAAGAGTCCTCTGACCCCTGGTTGGACAGGGCAGGTCCCTGGCATATGAGAGAACAGAAGACCCTGTTAGTTATCCATCAGGAGAGAGATAACCAGACCTCTGGTTTGCAGAGGATTATTCTCCATTCTGATTAGGAAGTGTTGGAACAGGTGGCAGGACTAAAGTAACTCTCTAGATTTCCTTACAGACCAGTCCTTTATAGGCTACAAACCCACTGCTGGCAAAGACCTATTAGGATAGGGCTCTATTTTCATTAAAAAAAAAAAAAAAAAAAAAAAAAAGACCCTCCTGCTCTAAATTTCTTGAATTGTTATACACAAACCCCAACTCCATCCTCTTTGTCTTTGTGGACCAGGAGACCTGCAGGTATTCATTACAATCGAGAGAGAAGAACCTAAGGTTCTATCTGTGCTCCAAGGTGCTGCTTCCAAATCCCTATTTTCCTTCTCTGGCCTTTTTCTAACTCTCTGGTGGTATGGCCACATTTTTTGTTTTAATTGAGGTGAAATTCACATAACATACAATTGACCATTTTAAAGTGTATAATTCAGTGGTATTTAGTGTATTCACAGTGTTATGCAACTACTGACTCTGCAGTTCAAAACTTTTTCATCACTCCATAAAAGCACCCCACCCTTAATTAATCACTCCCTATTCTCCCTTCCCCCCCATCCCCTGGTAACCTCTGTTCTACTTTCTGTCTCTATTGATCTGCTTATTCTGGATATATTGTGTAAAAGGGATCATACAGTATGTGACCTTTTGTGTCTGGCTTCTTTCACTTACATAATGTTTTCAAGGTTCATCCAAATTATAGCATATATCAATATTTCTTTCCTTTTTATGACTGAATACTATTCCATTGTATGTATGTACTCTTCCTTTTGAGGAAGTGTTCTTTTAGGGGGATGCTCTATTTATCCCATCCTCAGCACTTTAAGATTTCCCAGATCGGACCATTTCTTGTCTGAATTTATTATCTTAAAAATCAATTGTAAGGATTTGCACACCAATGTTTATAGCAGCATTATTCACAGTTGACAAAAGGTGGAAGTAACCCAAGTGTCCATCAAGAGTTGAATGGATAAACAAAATGTTGTAGATACATACAATGGAATATTATTCAACTATATAAGTAATGAAGCTCTGATGTATGTGATAACATGGTTGAACCTTGAAGACATCTCATTGAGTGAAATGAAGACTCAATGTGATGTCTTCAAGCTTCATCCATGTTGTCACATGCATCAGAACAAATATTGTATGATCTCACTTATATGAAAAAATCATCATATATAAATTTATAGACATGAAACTAGGATACAGGTTACCAGAGGACGGGGGGGGGGGGGGGAATGGGGAGTTAATGCTTAGTTGGTACAGAGTGTTTGGTGTGATGGAAAAATTTTGGTAGAGAATGGGGGCAATGGTGGCACAACATTGTAAATGTAATTAACACCACTGAATTGTATATTTGAGAGCAGATAAAATAGAAAATTTTGTGTTGTGTATGTTATCAAAATAAAAATATTAAATCATAGAACCGTCCAACACAAAGAGTGAACTCTAACATAAGCTATAAACTATAATTAATAGTATAATTATATTAATATTGTTTCATCAATTAGTAACCACACTAGTGCAAAAATGTTAATAATAGGCAAAACTGTGTGTGAGGAGGGTATACATGGGAGCTCTGTACTTTCTGCATGATTTTTCTTTAAATGTAGAACTGTCCTAATTTTTTTAAAGATCAGTTGTAGGGGGCTAGTGGCGTCTGAATTGTAGTGGCAGGGGTTTTGATGTGGGGGTGGTTGATGAGCAGGGGTGCTGCTGGGAAAAAGGTCAGGCTGAGAACTTGGGAGGCAGCAAACCCCAGAGGAGTGGTGCTTTTAAGACATTGTGGCATTCACCTTATGCCCATTACCCCGTAGTACGAAGCTCTGCTAGGTGAGCAGTCTTCCCTTTCCTATGCTAGCATAGCAGTTTCATATTTTCCTCACAAAACTGGCTCTTCTTGCAGAAGGGACAATGGAGAACATTGCTGCCCAGGCTCTGGCGCACATCCACTCCAATGAGGTGATTATGACCATTGGCTACTCCAGAACAGTAGAAGCCTTCCTCAAAGAGGCTGCCCGGAAGCGGAAATTCCACGTCATTGTGGCAGAGTGTGCTCCTTTCTGCCAGGTAGGGGGACTGCCGGAGTTGCTAAGAAAAATGAAAATTGAGAAGGGAATAAAGGAGGGTCTAAGCCAACTTTGAATTGGTAAGCAAGACATTGAGACACTGTGAAGATAAAGTGAAAGCATTAAGGAAAATTTCAAATTGTTCATCTTGTGAACATTCTTGAATATTGATTTAAGAAAATTGGGGGGGGGGGCGGATGTGGCTCCAATGGTTGGGCGTCCGTCTGCCATATGGAGGGACCTGGGTTCGATCCCCCGGACCTCCCGGTAAAATAAAATTAAAAAAAAAAAAAAAAAAAAAAAATTGGGGGAGCTGCTGGGTCCAAGAAAAGAGAAATATTGGCCCTTTTAGAAATCGAAGTAGGATAAATTACCTTGGGGATGACTGATGGTTGGTCTGATCTCACTCAAACCCTTGGTAAATAGGTCTCAAAAAAGGAAATAATATGTAAGGATGCAGGATGTTGTAAAATAATGAGCTATCTTGTCAGCTCTGCTTGATTACATAAGCAAGTAGCATTTCCAGTTTTGTGACTGCTCTAGTGCTGCTTTGGGGTATTATACATTTATTAGCTTCCCCTGGGCTTCCCTGCAGCTTACCAAAGAAAACCTCCAATGGGCAGAAAAATGAGTTATTTGTTGGAAACTGTTCTGGATCTGCCCTGTATCACAGAGTTCCCCAGATCTGTTACATTTGAGCACTCTTTCACTGTCTCCTGCTCTTTCTCCCTGTATCAGCCTTTCCTTCCTGTTGCAGGGTCATGAAATGGCTGTCAATTTGTCCAAAGCAGGTATTGAGACAACTGTCATGACTGATGCTGCCATTTTTGCTGTTATGTCAAGAGTCAACAAGGTGCGTGCATTTGGAGTTATGTTGAATTCATGAAGATTATGCTTCCACAATATTTTTCTCCTCCCATAATATCCATTGTAAGTAAAAGTTTCTAGCACCCTTTGAAAGTAATACTTAAGCCATTTTCATCTATTAACTGAATTTCTTTTCCCTTTATTTGTATCATTGTTCCTCACTTTGGGTAGGCTCTAAATTTAGTTAAAGCACTGAAAAGAGTGTAGTAGAACTAAAACTGAGTGTGCTAGGGATTGGCTAGAGGGCTCCTGCCTTATGCTTAGTGAACATGGCAATGGTGGACGGTAACCCCTTTAAGGCTCTACCTTCGGGATAGCTCACAGTTTCCTTCCTGTTCCAAAGGTGATCATTGGCACAAAGACCATCCTGGCCAATGGTGCCCTGCGAGCTGTGACAGGAACTCACACTCTAGCGCTGGCAGCAAAACATCATTCCACCCCGCTCATTGTCTGTGCTCCTATGTTCAAGCTTTCCCCACAGGTATGTCTGTCTGTCTGTCGCATAGCCAACAGAGAGAAGGAAGCCCAAGTGTAGGCTTAAACTACGGGCCTTCTGCCTATTCACTCTGGGGCCTATCTTTATCTGCATTTACTCAATGGATTGGATCCAGTGGAGGCTGAAAAGAGCCACAGAAGTCTTCACCCAGGAGAAACAATTGATAATAGTTATAGCCTGGCAGCTTTAGGAAGTCAAATTTGTAATGTCAGGACAATACATAGTTGGGAGACCCTTTGCTTATATTGCCATGACTCCCACTTGCCCTGATCATTTCTGAAAATGCCAAACGAGTTGAAACTAGGGACAAAGAATTGTTTTATTCATCATAGTTCCCAGGCCTGTCCTCTGTAGTTTGAACACAAGCAACTACTAAGTGAAACACAATTTCATTAGAGATAGAAGCTATTTGCTTTGAGAACATCAAGCTATTTATGGGTCTCTCTCTCTTCTTTTTAACTTTTTCTTTTCTAGTTTCCCAATGAAGAAGATTCATTTCACAAGTTTGTGGCTCCTGAAGAAGTCCTGTCTTTCACAGAAGGTACAGAAGTTGTGTGTGTGTTTTGTTTGATTCACATTGTGCTGGTGAATCAGATTGAATGTTGTCAAGTTTTGCTTTTTATCATAACTTTTTGTGGTAACTGTTCTTTTTAACAGCTTAAGGTACTTGGGGACCTGATCTAATCCATGTTCATTTTGTTCTGAAATGAATCTATTTTGAGCTGAGTTGTTAGGGCCATGGTGGGTTGGATCACCGACATTGGCTGGGTTTGGCTTTGCGTGTTTAAGACACAGGCAACAATCTAGGGGGGAAATGTTCTAATTCCACTTGCTGTAGGAGTCCCTTTGATGCAGTGGCTGCCAAAGGAAGCAGGCTCTGAAATGTCCCTACATATGAAACTTGCCTGTAGCCTTGATATCCTGTGTGCTGGAGGCCCTTTCCTCTGACTTCTTCTGAAGGGAGCAGCTTTGCTCAATGATGATAGTTAACCTAGCCTTAAACATCTTTTGGGAGCAAAGCATAGTATTTAGGGTTCTTATTCCTTCTTGGAAATGGAATAACTTCATCCATTTACGCAAACATTTCATTCTTTCAGAAAATATTTATTGAGCACCCACTATGCATCCAACACTATTCTGGGCACTGGGGATATAACAATGAGCAAACCAGATAAGGCCCTGCTCTTACAGAGCTTATATTCTATTGGGGGAAGACAGGTGAGAAGATGTCAGATCATGGGATGATTTAGGAAGAAAACAATAAATCAGGGTGATGTGATGGAAAGACAGGCCTAAGGGACTATCAGTCAGGAACTGTGTTTCGGAGATGACATTTCAGCTTCAACCGAGTCCCAAATGATAAGAGCCCACCATGTGAAGATCAGGGGAAGAGTTTTCTAGGCAGAGGGAAAAGATGGTGCAAAGGCCCTGAGATGGGTACATGCTTAGCCTGTTCAAAAAGATGGCCACATGGCTGGAGAGTAATGGGCTGGGGTGGGGAGTGGGGGTAGTACAAATTATAATCAGTCCTGTAGGGAGGGTCCCGATTTTGAAGGGTGCACGTCAGATGCTGAATTTCATTCTCAGGGCTATTGAAAGGCACTGGGGAAGTCTTCAGCAGAGATTATCATGATCTGAAGTTCTCTCTTTTGGTTTGCATTTTGTGGCAGCTTCCCTTCCTTCAGGTAGCTGGCATGCCTGTGTTATTGAGCCCAGTATCTATATACTCAGTTATTAAAGCAGGATGTTCAGGTTTATCTTTAGCATGTGTGATTGCCTTTCAGGGGACATTCTGGAGAAGGTCAGCGTTCACTGCCCTGTGTTTGACTACGTTCCCCCTGAGCTCATTACCCTTTTTATTTCCAACATTGGTGGGAATGCACCTTCCTACATATACCGCCTGATGAGTGAGCTCTACTGTCCCGATGATCATGTCCTCTAAACCACCACTTGTCCTAAGCAGAAGTTACTTAGGCAAGCAGAATGGAGAGAAGATTTCAGCACTGCTGCTGAAATGTATCCCTTTTGTAATGGGGAGTGAACTGGAGACAACCTGAAAAAAAAAACAACTTGATACTGTTTCCTGCCTTTTTGATTATCCCCTTACCAGTGTACACATCCAGGACTGTGTCTTGCCTTTTGGGTCTTTAACAGAGCAGCAGGGCTTGACCTATTGATTTTGGAGCCTCTTGGTGACCTGGTTGTGTCTGTTTCAGGAACTTAAACTTTCTGGTTCAGTGATGTGTTAAACATAACACCAAATACCTTGTTGGGATAGAGATTTTTGCTTAGAAATGGCTACCACACTTTTTCCTAGGCTGTGCCAATAAAAGCTACTTGAAGGCTCCTGAGTTTCTTTATTTCTTGTCCTGCTCTGATTGAAATGCTTGGAACAGCAGCAGCAGAGCCCTCTTTGTGTTCATAAGGGGCTGTAATTTGGGGTAACACACCTAAAGCGTGGAAGCACAAATGAAAGTATTTATAGTTTCCTCTATAATTCACTGGAAGTGGCCCCCAAACAACTTGCTGGTACACTAAGATGGAGGTTCCAAACCTGTTTCATCACCAGATCACCTGGGGAGCTTCAAAAATACAGACTCTCAGGCTCCACCTACTGCATCTGATCTCTAGGGCATTGCCTGGAAATCTGTATGTTTAAAGCTCTCCAGAAAAGGAACCTCTCATGTACTAATGTCTGTTAAGTTGGTACAAACTGGTTAGAGGGCAATTTGGAACTTATACTTTGTAGAATTATTTGCACAAGTACACAGAAATATATACAAGAATATTAAATGCCACCTCTGTTGTGTCACAACCCAAGTGTCCAGCAGTAGGAGAAAGGTTAAACAAGTAGGCATTTACGTTAGGAAAAGGTGTGTATACAAAGCAACAGAGGTTTTAAAAGGGTGGCTTGTGGATAATGTCTGGATTGGACACGTTTTAGCTAGTTCACCCAGTACTTAATTTGAATTACCAATATTTAAAAATCCAGATACTGCACATAATTTTTTTTTAAAAAAAGAACAATTTCTTGCTTCTCTTAAAAATCCAGATTTGGCAACTCTGGCCCACATTCCCAAATGGCAGTAGTTGGCTGTAGTGTGGCAGCTTTTGATGCCATTAGATGGAAAACCTACAGTTTCCTGCAGTTCTTACCGGGACCATTAAAAGAGCAACTCATTTATGTTTTCTAACTGCTGTAGACATTTAGTTTAGGGCCCTTGTGTTAAAAAGAAGGGACAGATTTGTAAGGAAACCCATTTGTATTTATTATAAACAGGTTGACCAAAAAGCAAGCTGCAGAGTAATAGGTATAACACGACCCTATTTTCATTAAAACCAAATTATACATGCATAGAAAAAAAATGTGAAAGAATAATGTCAAACAGTGGCAAGCAGGGGGACATCTTTCTAACTTAATAGGTTTACATATTGTTTCCATTTTTTATGTGTATCACTTTGGTGTTTTTTTGTTTTTGTTTAAGATTTTTAAAAAAATTTTTTTAAATTTTATTTATCCCCCCTTGCTGCTTGTGCTCGCTGTGTCCATTTGCTGTGTGTTTTTCTGTGTCTACTTGTCTCCCTTTGTTGCGTGATCTTGCTGCGTCAGCTTACCACACCGCATGGGCTGGCTTGCCTTCACCAGGAGGCCCCGGGAATCGAACCCAGGGCCTCCTCCCATATGGTAAACAGGAGCCCTATCGATTGAGCCACATCCGCTTCCCTATCACTTTGGTTTTTAAGTAAAAAGTCTCCCAAGGTGATCCAGGCAATCTGCCACATTTGGGAACTGCTGATCCAAAGCAGAGGTCCAAGGCTGACTGGAGTGTGCAGAGGAAGGTGCTGGGCTGCCTGCCACAAAGGCTGGCCTGCCACCTCTTTCGGCAGTGTCTGTGGGGTGAAGGGAGGGCACCGGGAATTTGCAAGCATCTCAGGGGCTCCAGCAGGTGATTTTGATAAAATCAGAGGTAGGTTATGAGGGAGAGGCCTGTATTCTTTGATACCTATTTGGGATTGACAGATCTTTGCCATAGGGCTTTTGTCTTCCTGAGAGAGGGAAGGAAGCTCTGACTCAGAAGAGCCTGACTCACTCAGGCTTCAGCCTGTCAATTATTTCTTAAAGCATCTGAGATACCCCCTCCACCCCCCTCTCTCAGTAAAGTGGCTTATAGCTACCAATTACTAGCAATTGTCTCCTCCAGAGGCACCGATTCTTAAAGTAATTCACTTGGGTACAATTGTGTGGTTTGTAGTAGGAGCCGCAGTGAGTCAAGGAACTTAAATCTGTTCCTGGCTCTACAAATGCTTTATGATACTTGTGCTTTGTACATCTTAGTTACTGTGTCTAAAATTAGCACCAACATCCTTCCCAGGCCTAAGTGAGAGGGATGAAGGTTATAAGGGTAGAGGCTCTGTCTCTTTTGGCCAACTCTTTTTTTTTTTTTTTAAAGATTTTTTTTATTTATTTATTCATTTATCCCCCCCTTGCTGCTTGTGCTCGCTGGGTCAGCCAACCACGCCGCGCGGGCGGGCCCGCCCCCACCAGGAGGCCCCGGGAACCAAACCCGGGGCCCCAAGTGCCTGGAACAGAAGAACCGCTGAAATGCTCTTCTTAAGAGGTTAGAACCTCAAGTAAATCCCACAAAACTATTTATATGCCTCGTTTGTCTATTTCCCTCTCTTCCTTTTTCCTGCTGGAGGAGGGGTAAAGTTGGGAAGGGAGACCCTGATCTGAACAGAGAAACTGAGCTGTCCCTTGATGCTCGCTTACTACCTCACAGCCTTCCCCTGTCCTGCTGACAGAACCCACTAAACTTGGAAAAAAAACTTGTAGCTTGGAGAGAATTAATAGAAAGAGGAGTTCATGGATGTGAAAGGCTTCCTAAAATGCCAAATAAACCAGGTTTGATAACTTACTCAGTATAGTTTGTAAAGATGCTTTTTCCCACGGTTTCTATCTTCAAATTTGGGCGGAGGGCAGGGAAGGCACAATTCTTGGAACGCGAAAAAGGAACAAAATCCTAATTTAGGCTCAGAAGAGACATCTTTGAAAAATACCAAGAAAAACTTAAATGTAAAGTGATACCTCAAATAAATAAATGCCAGTACCCATATGATCATAAGTTTCACAGATGTGCTTCAAAACCATTTCTCAAAGCAATCCATTGCATCAGTCTTGCGTTAATGAAAGCTGCCAGTCACATGGGTTCTGTCCTTGAGCTACGTGACTCTATACCACCATATCCGGAGAACTCTGTATCAGAAATGCTTTGCCAGATGGTGATATAATTATTGTAAAGGCCCCATACATTCCACCTGTCTTCACAAAAACTACTTCTGCAGATACGCACCTGGTTAACACAACGGAGCCATTCTGAAATGTAGAGTGGAAATATTTTATCTGGCCTACTTTGTCTTCAATTATTCTTTCATTCGCCATATAGCTGTTCCAGGTTACTGTGCAATGGCTAAGCAATTAATAATAAAAAGCTATATAGTCTAAGCTTTCAGTCTTCTTCACAACACACAAAATGGAAGGCAGCCTTTGGCTCTAACTGCACAATTGCTTGATGTTTATATTAAATACTTTGCTAAAGAGTCCTTTCAGTAGTATCATTTTACAAACTGATAAATTCCTAATGATAGAATTAAGAACTCTTGAGAGAAGAACCTTTAGTAATGAAGAAACAAAAATTTGACAAAATCCCTAAAATTAAGAAATTATATGTAATAGTCTGCAGTTACCTAATATAAAAGAAAGGTCATGAAATGTTAAGAATGCTAAACTAGGGAAGCAGCTGTGGCTCAATCAGTAGGGCTCCCGTTTACCATATGGGAGGCCCCGGGTTCGGCGTGGTTAGCTGACCCAGCGAGCACAAGCAGCAAGGGGGGGATAAATGAATAAATAAATAAAATCTTTAAAAAAAAAAAAAAAGAATGCTAAACTACTTGTTTAAAACCATCATTGGATATCCTTTGCTTATAAAATAAACAAGAGCAAGTTGTAAGAGTAAAGGCAAGGCTGGCGAAATCTAGCTTCAAACTGCTGCTTGAGTCATGTTAGCTCACTAGCTTGATGGGATCCAACATGTAAGACTCAGATTCCCACAGGTTTGTTCAGGATGCCGAAACTTCATCAGCTGTTTCTGGATAAGAAACAGCTTGTACAAATGAGCATGGGGTAAAAATATCCAAGGATTGGGAAATCATAAGCCAGAGGATTACTTTTTTAAAAATATATATCCCCCATATCTTCTGATTCAGTACATTTAGAAGGGGCTCACTAGTTACTGAAAGAATAAATGAGAAAATGGAGCAGAGAAAGAAGGCTTTATTTGGTGTAGAGCACCCAGAATTTTGGTTTCCCAAACTTCTTCCTTCTTTTTCTCTCTTCTGGACCTGCCTACTTTTTTTTTGTCATCTCAACTGTTTATGAGCAACTTCAGCTGAGAAAGGCTGAAAAGAGGCAAGATGGAGAGTGGCAAATTTATCAGTTGGTTTTCCTTGTTACTCTGCTTTTGTAAAGAGTTTTCATGGAATGTGGTGGCTCTTCAGGTGAAAACCAGATAGTGAGTGTCCAGTTCCTTGTGCCAGAAGCTGCTTTTGCTTCATTCAGATACTCATAACCAGCTCTCACTTGTATCAGGAGAGCTGAGTTGTCAGGGCTCTAGGAACTGGTGTGCTGCATCTATTCTGCTTACTTAGCTTGGCTTCCTCAACCCCATACCGATCTTTAGCATGGCCTCGGGTGCCCACCCTGCTCTGCCCGTTTTGGCTGCTTTGGGTTTAACTGACAGTAAAAACTGTCAGTTATGCCCAGATCCCAGCTGTCCATTAGTGTCTGACCCACTGCCTTATTCTGACCGCTGATTCCTATAATCTCTCCATTCTCAGCTGCTTATATGGTTCCACAGCTAGGTTCTGGACCTTGTCCTGGCCCCCTCCCCTTCCTCCTTCCTTCTAGGCTACATTCTAAGCTTTGTCTTAAGCTTTTCTAATACTAGCTCCTACAACCATCTTTAGTCTTGATTCCAGCAGGGTTAACATCTCTTAATAATAAAGAAACAGCTGTAACTCATTGATCCCTAAACCTAGAGGAAGTTACCATATATAATCATCAGTTTCCTGACTAAATCCTAAGTTTACTGAAGGTGGAGCCATATGTACCCTGTATTTCTCAATAAAAATTTGATGTATGTTACTGAAAGAGCAACTCTCAAGAATGGCTATGTTTCACATCTCATCTCAAGTTTTACTCTGGAGTTACCAAAACCTCCACAAATCAGAATCTAATTAAGTTGAACCACTGAGAAAATTTTACAAATTCCTAGTAAGTTAAAAAAAAAAAATTGGAAGGAGTTGCCATTTGAGGCCTCACAGACTTGGGTCTGGATCCCAGCACTCTGCTGCTTAGGAGTAAGGCCCTCCACATGCTGCTAACATCCCAGCCTCAGAAGGCTTCCTGTAAAAGAGGAATACTGGCCTTCTAAGAGGACCCTTGTGAAGATGAGGAACAATGCATACAAAGCACTTGGCATGTAGTAAGCCTGCAAAAGATGGTAACTGTTATTCTTGTTACTGGAGCCAGGAAATGTGGCTACCATTCTCAGCTTTTACCACTTCCTAGCTCTGTGATCCTAGACAAATCACTTAATATTTCTCAGCCTTAGTTTACACCTTTGTAAAGTGTATGGGGGTGGGGGGGACCACCTCACCTCACAGGGTTGTTGAGAAATTCAAATAAGATAAGGTAGGCAAATAATATTTTGTAACCTTAAAGCATCCTATAGGTATTAATGACTACTATCACAAAATAGAATATTAAATGTATCTTTGCTTTTATGACACCTGACTTATTTTTTTTTTTTTTTTAAAGATTTTATTTATTCATTTATCCCCCCCTTGCTGCTTGTGCTCACTGGGTCAGCTAACCACGCCGCACGGGCGGGCTTGCCTTCACCAGGAGGCCCCGGGAACCGAACCCGGGGCCTCCCATATGGTAAACAGGAGCCCTACTAATTGAGCCACAGCCGCTTCCCATGACACCTGACTTAAAAAAACAAAACAAAATCCAAACAGGCAATAAAAGTAATCTTTTAGGTATTTTTTGGATAGTAGGTTGTGTTGATGCTGATGCATGCTACTGAGTAAGTTTATAAATTCTTAAAATAATTTTCTCTTAAATTGCTTGAGTCAGGCTACCCAGGTTACATAATTTATGGTGAACTTTTTCTAATCCTCTGCTACTCTCAAGAAAACAGTGGCTTGGGATAGCAAAACCTTCTGAAATTGTACCCCATCATCCTAATAAGAGGTAACACTTTTTGTCATCCCACAACTTGGTCTGCCCTAACAAGATTTTTAAACACTCACGGGATAGGTGGCCTCCATGTAGCCCTGGGGAGTGGAGGCTGTGGTCCTGAGGCCATGGCATGCCACTGGGCCTGGAGGCGGAGCCCCTGATAGCCCTGCAAACCCTCTGAAAACCCCCTTCTTTCTAAGGTCATGTCGCCCAGTCTATGAAACAGCCGTTTATATGTATTTGGAAGAATAAAGACCATTTTTAGACAGTAGTGCCTATTCTTCAGGGCTCCAATTACCTAACTCAACAAGGATCCCCTTGAATATGAGTGAAGGCCTTCCCTGAATCTTCTCTGGGGCACATGCTAATGAATGCAGTACTTCATTGTTCCTGTAAGATTCACTCCAGGGCTGCTGGCAAATGAACTTTCCTTCCATGAGCACAAATTTGTTTCCTGTGCTAAAAAATGAGAAAAATCATTCCACTGATATAACGGCTAATTTGAGCAGACTGGTCAGGAAATATAAAAGTGGAAATTCTCATGGCAACATCTTCCTCACTGCACAGGATCCCAGTCACAATTGACATTACCAGCTGGTTGTTTTTGTTTTTTGGTGGGTTTTTTTTTCTTCCCCTTTTCTTCCCCCCTTCCATGGGACTTTGGTCTATTGAGTTGTATTAACCAGAAATCAAGCCGCCTGAAAAGATGGGGAATAAAGATTGAGAGTGGCACAACAAGTATTTGTAGAAAGAGCAATCCTGGACTCAAATAAAGTATGAGGCCATTAGGTAGGCATACTATGATTAAACCAAGATACAATTTGAAAAGGAGGAAAAGCATACTTGTTTCTCAAAAAAATATGAGAACACATCTGGGTAGGCTGAAAGAAAAAAATGCCGCATTTGATACAATTGCTTTCACATAAAGAGATACTTTTATAAAGTCCTATTTTTAAAAATCAAGATCATAGTACTTTTACCATTTTACTGGTTTGGGATATAAACAACATCAGCCTCTGAAGGAGTTCTTGAAAAGGCAAGAAAACAAAACAAACAAAAAAAAAACAGGAACAGGACATACAGTTTTCTCTTTTCTATCCCTCTCCTTCTTTCTCTTTATCAATAGTTTTTTCACTAAAATAATCTAACAAAAGGCCTGATGGATGATCTCAGGGAATGTATTTATTGAGAGTATAGAAACAAATCTTTAAGTCTGAGATTTAGAATGTAAAGCAGCAGCAGAGGGAAGTGAAGAAGACAGAAGGGACAGGAGGTGACTAATAGAGCAACACTGCACAGCCTTGGGATGCAGACTTGATCCCTGGGAGTTTAGCATCAGGTCAATTACGTAAATGCAAATTTTGAGGCTGGAAAAAATTTGTGCCCTCTCCACCAAAACAAAAAAAAAACAAACAGAAACACACACAAATCAGACAATTAATCATCAAATTTTATCCCCAAATAAGTTATAAAAATTAAATATTATTTGACAAACTCCTGTGTCCATGGATGCAAATGAATGAATGCATTGTCTTCAGCTCTGAATTCCATTTGGCTACTCACCTAGAGGGATCATCTACTTGAGAAAGACCCATAAGCCCTCTTGAAGTTGCTTGGGTGCACCAGGCTGATTAGTCAAGATCGTGCTGGTACCTGCTGCTCGAGCTCTTTGTTTAGAGGCAAGCAGTTAGCATCCTTTTGGTTCCAGATCTATCACTAACTTTGTTCTCATTGTGGCTCCTAAGGAGGCATGGGCGTCTGCAGGCTCTGCTTTGTATCATCACATCTTTCTGCTTTTCCAAAGAGACGCCAGGCCTGGGCCATTTTTCGAAGTTTAGCAAGATTGGGTTTAATCTATGGGAAGAAAGAAAATAACTCCAATTAGCAATATAAAAAGCCAAATGGTAAATAGATATTTCCTAAGTATGGCTATTCAGTCTGTTTCCATTTCTAATTTCTGGTTTCAAAAAGACTACAGATTTCTTCAGGGTAAGTGGGGTTGAAAACTTTAAATCTAGCTTCCCATCTCTTTGGCAATAGAGGCAAATCTTTTTTCATTTTTTCTTTGTCATTGAAACAAGTTTTTAACGGGGTAAATAATCAATTGGATGAGTCAGAAAACATTAATTCCTGAAAGCTCAATGCCAGAACAGACTAGATAGCTAACCTGAACATGAAAGGTAAGCAAGAGAAATGATTTTGGAAAGCAGCAACATGGACATTCCTATTATGCTGTCATGTTCTGTTTCATTTAAGATTAGAACAAGGACAGAAAACGTTCTTAATTTAAACCATACTGTGCCTTTATTGCATTAGCCACATCATTGTTCCTGGGCTGCTGAGTAACCAGGGCCAAAGCATAATGTGGGGATCTCCCAAGCCTGATTTCCTGCCTCTTGATCCCTAAACCATAACTCTAGAGATCCTTGGAGATGGATAGCTAAGGTGACAGGTCACCATTCCAACAAGTACCACTAAGCAACTGGAGGTTTAGGCTGCATTTTGCCAACAGTGGGTTTGCTGTGGCTCTAGGAATAACCTTTGCATCTTACCAAACCTAGAGCCAGTAGGCAACAGATGTACTAAGTCTGTATTGTGTTAAGCTTGAAAAATGCAAAGGCATCATTTGTGTATAATTCAACAGTTCAGCCTAAGCTCCATTTTGAATGTGAGCTGGAAGATGAAATGGGTGATGTTTTATATGCAACTTCCAACGCACATTTTTCAAAACTCATCTTTTGGAATGGATTAAGAGAGATTTCATTTGGATGACAGGAGCCGGAAAGGAAAGAGATGATAAACCTTGCTCCTTCCTGTTTCTGTTAGTCACTAATGTACCTGTTTTTCCTGCTCCAAGTGGTCTAAGTCTGCTAATGGCAGCATAGAAGGTCTCCCATGAGCACACTGGAATGGTAGCTGGCACCGAGATAGAGCTTCAATAAGGCGATAACACTCCTCTAGGCTCAGACCATCATTAAACTTGACAGCCCCTATATGAAAGGGAGAAACAAAAGGGTTGTGGTGTGTACAGTGGGAAACCAATGCTGGCTTGGGTCAGAGCCAAATATCTGGAAAAAGTAACATGTTTCTTAGGGTTCTCTAATGTGTTGTTTTTTTTTTTTTTTTTTTTTTTAAATTGTAGGTAAAAATCAAAATTTTCACAATACATACCAACATTTGCAAAATGATATATAAATATATTTTAAGAGGTGCTTAGATTACCTCTAATGTGCTTTTAGCATTGCTTGAAATTGGCACTTATGGCCATGGATGAAACCAAGGCTTCCAGACTAACCTTCTGTCTCTCAGCTTTTCCTTATGGAATATTTATCTTTCTAATCCCTGCAGGAGGCATTCCTGGGATCTTGTTTTGAGGGTGTTTCTCAAAGAGACAAAAGCAATATTCTTGCTTATTCCTTATGGATTTGTGAAAATGTAGTCATCTTTCATCCACAGCCAATCCATCACCAAGATCTCTGTTTCCTACAGTGTCCATTTGCTTTGCTTCTTTTTTCTATTTCGATAATCATTTTCCTAATCTAATCTCTCATACTGTCAGAACCTGCTTCACTATATGCACACGGTAATTCACTCCGTCAACAAACATCTATGTTGTATACTTTGCACTGGAAGCTGTTCCAGGCAGTGAGTGAATGAGACAGATGCCCTCTGCCCTCATGCAGCTTACAGTCTAGTTGCTGGGACAAAGAATTACATGATAATTTAAATTACAAATATAAGTTCTGTCAAATATAGGGTATGGAAAAATGCATAAAAGAAAGATCAAACTCATTTTAGGAGGCCAGGAAAGGCTCCCCTGTCAAAATTATATTTAAGCTGAGACCTTAGGTTAGGATTCGGCTAATTGAAAGTTATTTCAGACAGAGGAAAAGACAAGTTGTAAAGACCCTGAGGAAGACAGAAATGGAGCCACAGGAGGAACACGAGGCAGCAGGGCTGGAATTTAAAGAGTAAGGTGGAGAGTGAGGTGAGAGGAAACTGTAGAGGCAGCAGGGACCAGGTCACGAAGGCCCTTGTAGGCTACAGTAAGGTGCAAAATTTCTATCCTAAGAGCAATGGGTAGTCACTGAAGAGTTTTGGTTAGAAGAATGGTGGGTCATGGGATGTTTCAAAAAGACCCCTCTGGGTGCTGAAAAGATGTGGGGAGACTAAGAATTCAACAGTGGCAAGAGCTAGAGAGGTGGTCGTGGAAACAGATCAAATTGGACAGACATAACATTTTGAAGGTAGAGATGTTAAAATTTTGGAACAGCTATGAGGAGTAAAGACAGGGTAAGTGGCAAAGGAGTTCAGGATATTTGCAGGAGACAGACTAATGATGGACCATGGTTCCTAAGCCAGAAGAGAAGAGGAGAAGGCTGATGGAGAGGGAGAAAATGAGGGTGTGTGTGTATGTCAATGGATTGGAGACCCCCTTGTGGACAAATGATAGTTGCAGGGAATTCTGTAGCTGTAGTGATCCCTAGACTAAGATCCTCCGAGACCATTTTTTGTATTTTACCATATTCCCTACTCAAAGAAACTTCCACGATTTACTAATGCCTTTTATATCGAATCTAAAGGGTCTGATGTGACCTTCCAGTCTTTTGTTCTTTCTTATCAATGTAATTTCTTGATACTCTTCACTGCTTTTTACAAAACTGATTGGTTTCTGCCTTTGGGTCACAGCACATGCTATTTCCTCTCCCTGGAGTGAACTTCCCCCTGCATCCCATGAATCTATGTCCCTTGGCTCATTGAAAACTTGACTCAACATGCATCTCCTGTCTGCATGATGGTCAAATATATATGTTGGTATTTTGCTTTGTAAAAGTGATTTTTTAGTGTTCATTTTTATGTGTTTCTTGATCTCCATTGTTTCCTCCAGGAGGTGAATAGTAAATGTGCCTTTACTTCTATCATAATCTCTGTACCCCCACCATTGCTTGGTGTGCATACGAAGATACTCAATAGCTGACGTGTTGAGGATCTTACCATGGCAGGCTTGGGATGCCAGCACCTTCTGGACAGTCAGTGGCAAAGTCCCTTGGATACCTCCTGTGGTCTGGAGTAGCTAATGTATAAACACATTCTTAATTAATAGGACAAGGAAATGGGACAACAGAGTCTTTTGTGTGTAGCACCTCTGTGTACACCCCCAAATAAGAGAAAGGCTTACCTCCACTTGTTCTCGAATAAATTCCTACAAAGCAAAATGGAAAACAGGCATTAATCTACTACTATCTTGTACTTGTCCTTTGATAATTTACAAAATATCCCACTTTTCTCCTTTAAAATACACTACCTATGGGAGAGAGATCAAGCAATGCAGCACATAGATACAAATACTTTATTTATTGTAAGGCACCTTGAATATGAAATACCAACACAATGCCAACAATTAATTAGGTCAGGTAACTGGAGAGAGGAGTCTTGATGGTTCAATTGATTGTAAATATCAGGGAGGCTTCTCACTTACAGGCTGTCTGTTTATATTTATAATCTTAGCCAGAACAAGTGTAATGTTAGACACAAACTGAAAACAAACACACATCATCAATACAACTGTGCACTTGGTGTAACACTTGCTTAAGTATCAGAGACATAAGCAAACAGTCACTATAGTTCTTACAGGCTTTTTGTTTTGTTTTGTTTTTGACAATTCCTTTCAGGTCAAAAAACTTATTTTCCAAGGCATTTTATTAAGAAGTTTCTCCTCCCTTGCATATCTCTATTCCTGGAGTATTCTTTTCAATAGTTCTATCCCTGTGGATTTTAATATTTACAAAAAACTTTAGAGTAATTTAAAGCAGACGCTATTTCATGCTACCAATTTGGTCAATATTTGTAGGTTAAAAAAAAACTTTTAAGATATGACACATTTAATAATTCCTTTATAAGAAAACACAGATTTCTTTACGCATAAAATGGCTATGTACAAATCAGCTTCCCAAGATTATAACATGGTAGATTTTCTTTTTAAGCCAGACTCAAGAAATTCTCCTGCCTCCATCATATATACTTGGGCTGCCATGCTTAAAATGAACACAGCTGCTAAGACCAAGTGGTAGATAACTATATAACTTATTTTTTGAAAACTGCAGATTCTCCCAAACACCCTAAGCAGAAAAGTGGCTCATAATATCTAGTCCACTAACAAAGCTTAGTATGGAAGGAACTCAAACCCAACTCCTTTGCTATTCTCTTCTGTGCTTGTATATCTGGACTTTAAAACTTCAGTTTGTAAACCTGGTGAGAGGGAGATGGATCTCATTCTCTGTTCTCATTTCACATTTTAATGGTTCAATTAATGCTGAATAAGTTAAATAATGTTTAAAAGAGTCATTCATCTGGCTAGATGATAGAACATTATGGAAGGATGTATTAGTGATATTTCATCTGCTAGAATTCAAGTAGCTACCACCTCTTCAGGACACCAAAACTATCCTAGTTTCTTTCAGAATCACCAAAATCTCTCCTGATCAGCCTGACTTAAAATAATCAAGCTTTTCTAAAACCATAAGCTTTGTTTCAATTTGAAGTAAACTCCTTACAGTAGTCTTTGAAGTCAGTTGGGAAAAAGTTTTTATTATAATTTTCTGGTTAAATATTTAGGGATTGACTTACAATAAAAGATTCTAACAGATCCTATCTTTTAAATTTAAAACAATTTGAAGGAGAAGCCTTGGAGAAAATAAATCTGTTGGGAGAAAAAGAGATCTACTGAAAGCAAATCAAAGCAAAGCAAAGCAAAGCAAAGGTCATGTGATCAAAGGGGATAATTTTGGAAAGGGTAAAATTGAGGTAATCTAAAAGGTGGCACCTTTAATTACTTCTTCCTCTTAACCTATAGACATGCTTAGATCTCTTCCATCTTAAACAAAAATCCTCTCTTAGCCTTGTGTCCTGCCCTACACTTCCTGACCACTATTATGATTAAGCAGTCATCCTATTTCTCTTCTGAATATAGCAAAATTCTGGGAAGAGTAGTCTACTTAGCTTCACATCCTCTCCTTTCACTCAATCCCTGATGCCTTGCAATCTGTCTTCTGTCCCACCCCCTCCCATCCCTAGGAAGTGATTCCACAAGGTAACTAACTAATGTCCTCGTGATAGTCAATTCCACAGACATTTTTCAGAACTTACTTTATAGCCATTATTGACCATTCTGTTCCTTCTTGAAACTCTTCTCCTGGTTTCAGCAATATTACTTTTTCCTGGTTTTTCTCCTCCCTCTCTGACCAAATATTTTCAATCATCCTTACACTTTCCTCTTTTCTAACCCCACCCTGGATGCTGGTGTTCCACAGCCTCCACCCTTTTCTCTCTTCCTTTTTAACTTTTCTTATTCTTCCTGGACAATCTCACTCCCCCTAGACCCTTTTCCAGATTCTGATACTATTACTATTACTATAATATATAGATATTAACTCTCAAAAAGGTACAGCCCTGACTTCTTTCCACTGACACCACTGCCTATCCACTGACACCCCCTCCTAATGGCACATGTACTGTGTCCACATCTGAACATAATGATCTAACTCCCCAGCTAGAGGCACTCATCCTACTTTCTTTCTAGTCATCTAAGCTAGAACCCTCAGAATCATTCCTACTTCTCTTTTCTCCTTTATTCCTTACATTCTATTGCTCACCAAGTCCTCTAGATTCTATCTGCCAAATTATATCTCAAATATGTCCTTCTCTTCCACTCCCATTGCTAGTGACTTAGGCAAATCTTCATCTTCTCTCATTTGAACCAGTTCAGTAGCCATTAATAGCACTCCCGGCTTTAAATTTTCCCCATATCAATTTAGCCCACAATTTAGCCACTAAAACTATCTTCTAATTTTTATTTTTAAAAAGTACTAAAGTAACTCAGATTTCTAGAAAAATGGTAGACTGAGTTGATGTGTATCTGCCCCTGCTCCAAAAAAAGAAAGATAGAGATAAGGAGGAGAAACCATAATGAAAAGGCAGTACACCGTAGGAAAAGAACAGATAGATTTGAAAAAGAACCAAATAAAAATTTCTGTGAATAAAAATATAGTCATTGAAACAAAAAACTCAGTGGATAAACCAAAAGTAAAGAATTTAATTCACTAGAAGATAAATGGAGAAATTTCCCAGAAAGCATCACAGAGAGAAAGTATTGGAAAATATGAAAGAGAGGTTACAGGACATGAAGAACAGAAAGACAAAGTTCAACAGACATCTGACAGGACTTTCGGGAGACAACACAGAGAATGGGGGAGTAATGATGTTTGAGGTAATAATGACTGCACATTTTTCAGATTGAAGAGGCATGATGAATCCCAAGAAGGAAATGAAAACAAATCCATAGTCATCCTAAGACACAACATAGTGAAATTTTAGAACAACAAAGACAAAAAGAAAATCTTAAAAGCAACCAGAAAGAAAATCAGATTACCTACAAAGGAATGATAATTAGCCTGACATTGGACTTCAATGACAAAAACAGATGTCAAAGGTAATGGAATAAATATTTTCAGAATGCTGAGGGATAACTGGCAATTTAGAATTCTATTTTTAGCTAGACAATCATGCAAGTATTAAGGCAAAAGACAGGTATATTCAAAGACAATTTATCATTCATAGACTATTAATGAATGAACTTTAAAAAAATTTACTTCAATAAAAAGAAAACCAAACAGAGAAGGAATAAGCAAGATGCACGAGGCGATAGTAAACAGACCCCAGTAAATGTTCTAGTTAATCTAAATAAACACTGATTCTAAAATTATTGACTAGCAAGGGATTAAGAACAAGGTGGAATTAAAATACTAGACAAAACATGGAAGATGGGAGATGGGAAATAAAGGGTTCTGAAGTTTTTATACAGTTTCAGAAGAGGAAAGAGGAACAAATTACTTTAAAATTTAAGTATGCATGCTAAAATTCAAAGCTAACCTCTAAAAGAATATAAATGAAATATATAACTTCTAAACCACTAGAGGAAAAAAGGGAAAATAAAAACAACTCTAATAGAAAATAGGAAAGAAAGAAAGAAAGGCAGTAAAGACAAAATAAATTATGCTTGTTGTAAAAAAAAAAAATTAAATACATAAAGTAAAAACTAATAGGCCTCTCCAACACCTCCAATGCCACATTCTACCTGTAGCTTGCCAGACCTTTACAAAAGCATAAACATATAGTAATCTGATTTAAAACGCACTCCTAACGCATATATTACTCCCCTGCTTAAAATTCTTCTTTGGCTGCCTGTATGATGAAATGCAAACTATTTAGCAGAGTATGCTAACTCCCTTTATGATTTGGCCTTGACAACCTACCTAGACTCATGTCCCACCACTACCCCACATATCTTAATTCAAGCCATATCTACAGTAGTTCCCTATATAGGATCTGCTTCAAGTCTCTGGTAAGTTTGTCTAGAACATCCTTCACCCATCTTCTGAACTTGGCTGACTCCTACAGTTTTTCAAGACTTTTCTTAAAAAAAAAAAAGCTTATCTGTGACAGTTTCCTTTACTTTCACCTACCCTGGGCACAAAATAATCATTCCCTACACCCAAAGCACTTTTTTTTTTTACCGGGAGGTCCCCGGTATCGAACCCGGGTCCCTGCATATGGGAGACGGACGCCCAACCATTTGAGCCACATCCTTCCCCCTCAAAGCACTTTTGAACATACCTCTATTAGTCAAATGTCACTGCACTATAATGATTTAAATGCCCCTTTTCCTCACCTTGAGCTAATAATAAGCCTTTGAATCTCTAGCACCTGACACATAGCAGGTGTTTCATAAATGCTTGTTGAGTGAAAGATGAAAATAGAGAAGCTCTAGACAAAATCTGAGGCTGAGGTTGCTATCACTCAGCAATTTTCTCAAAGTCTGTAGCTATATCTTACCTCCACAATATTCTTGGTCACAGTAGATCTTCCTCTTCGAAGTTCATTGGCTTCTCTTTCTACAAAACAGAGTGGTACTTTTCCCACAAGGACCAGAGAATCAGTAGTGTCTGGAAATAGAAATTCAAGGCCCAGATCTTCCAGATTTTTGTGGCAACACCTAAAAAGATAACCCCAAGTGTAATTGTATTACTTCATTCATATTTCACAGTATTGGCTCCAAATACTCGATAGTTTCTCAAAAGCTGCCACAGTCTTTAAAAAGTCATACTGTTTTTCTCATACTTAAGGGTATTTGTTTAGGATTTTATCAAATTTCCGTTTTTGAATTACAGTAATCTTCATTTATTTTCTCTCTTCCATGAGAGAATCAATTTGTTTCTAAGTTTTGTTCCTAAGTTTTTACTCTTCGCTGAGGAACTGCTAACTTCTTGCTGTTAGCACTTAACAGAGTCTGGCACAAAGAAAAGGGCTGAGAATGTTTTGAATCAGCATTAAAGCAGGGAGGTAATTAACAACCCCAGGAACTGAGAAGTCCTGACCAATGGGATGTAAATAAATGGATCTGCCTCTAATATAAATTATGCCCCAGGAAAAAAGATTTATTGGCAATAGCATATTCCCAAACCTGAAATAAATAGAAAATTCTCTTTTTTGTTTCCAATAATTTGTGCTGCTCAGAAGTGGGAAAACATCTTATCTTGTGACTCATATGATTTGCTCCATCCTTGCTTCCCAGTGTTTTACTTTCTTCCCATTATGATTATGGTAATGAAAACTAAGACTATAGAAAGCAGAATGGAAGCAATTACTGCAGTAACTTTGTTTTCAGAAACAGCACGGCATAAACACCAACTTTTCCAAGAAATGTGTTCTAAGCATGTGCTGGAAAAAATTATCAGGGAAACTCCATCCTGCACTCAACAGCTGTGATACAGTGGGAAGAAGAGCATTTGCATTCAGAAGACCTGCATTTGAATGCCTGCTCCACCACTTAATAGTTGTTGTGACCTTGGGCAAGTCACGTGACCTCCGGTCCCAGTTTCCTTATCTGAAAAAATGTAACAATAGTTTGTTTATCCCTCACTGAAGTACTGTTAGAATTTACACTGTCGAGGAAGTGGCTGTGGCTGAAGCGGTTGGGCTCCCGTTTACCATATGGGAGGCCCCGGGTTCGATTCCCGGGGCCTCCTGGTAAAGGCAAGCCGGCCTGCACAGTGCGGGAGCTGGCAGAGCAAGATGACATAACAAACAGAGACAAGCAGACACAGAAAAACACACAGCAAATGGACACAGCGAGAACAAGCTGCAAGGGGGGGATAAATAAATAAAATAAATCTTAAAAAAAAAAAAAAAAAAGTGATACTAACCATAAGAGTCTCCTCTGTTCCTCTGTCACTGTTACCTCTAAGGGAGGACTTATCGTGGAAGACAGTAATTTTTTCCGACCAGAGCCTTGTGGCTGTTGTTTCTCATAGGAATCTATTAGAAGAAAGATAAATGGGGTATGAAGAAATGAAGCCTTCTAGATTCAGATAAAAAATGAAAAACTGTAAAGCAAAGTCATGTTAATTATTCTAGGGCTTAAATTAGCTGTGTGTTTCATGTTCAGTTTCAGGCTTTGAATGTTTAAAGTCAAACTACTATATACTCAGCCTGTTTACTCCCTTTAACAGTACTTTGCAAAGTGAAGACATACAAGACTAAAATCTTATATTCAAATGAACAATGTTCCTGAAGATACTTCCTAAACATGGTTTTAATAACAGGTGAATAATGTGGATTACTGGGGAAATAGAATGGGTTTACTACATAATTCTATGGCTCAAGAAGGCATCCCCATTTCTTCAGAAGGGTTCCTCAGTCAATAAAGAGAATTAGTCAGTACTAGTCTCAAATGGTCCAGAGCCTGTGGCAAATAAGTTTTTTGAACATGTTTTGACCGTACCTTTCCTGACTCTTAGGCCTCCATTTAAAAAAAAAAAAAAAAAAAGGGAAGACAGCAGTAATATAATTGCCATTGTAGTCCATGAAATATCTCCCTAAGCCAGGGATTCTTAACAAGGGGTCTGTGAACTTGAATTTACATTAAAAAAAACATTCTTGTGGGAATGTGTTGGTGTGGGTGTGATATATCTATTAAATAATACACAGTATAGGGTGGACTTAATAAGGGGTCTGTGGTTTTCACCTGACTTGCAAAGGGGTCCATGGAACAAAAGAGGTTAAGATCCTCTGCCTTAAGCCCTCACCTAACTCTCTGCCTATTGTTTTTCATTACCTGACCATAGGAGTAAAGATTTTCCTGGTGTATGGCAGGGAAAACAGAGGGAGATTGGGAGGTGATTATTAAGGTATAGAGCATTTTATGTTTGTCTATTTTTTATTATTATTATTGGAATGATGAAAATGCTCTAATAATTATTGAAGTGATGAATGCACAACTATGTGATTATACCAAATACCATTAACTGTATACTTTGGATGGATTATATGCTTTATTAATATGTATCAATAAAACTGATTTAATAAAAAAGATTTTTCCTGGTATTTTACCATTTGGAGAACACACTGCCTCATGAAGATTAAAATGGGTAGCAAAGATTAAAAAGCACATATTCACTTTGAAAGGATACATAAAAATTAGTGAAAGCGGTTGCCTCAGGAAAAGAGACTTCATTATAGTCTCTCTTCTACCTTTCACACCTTGACTTATTTGCTAATACTACCTATTCAAACACAAATTAAATTTAAAAATACAAATAATATATTAGGGCCTTCTGAGCTGCTGGTGGTCTCTGCCTGATCAATCACTCTAGGATGGGCATATCTTTGGCTGGACATCAAAATAAAGTAGCCCAATCCTTAGATACCTTTCAGTTAATGATAAATATACAGCAAATATGCCTTTGACTATGTAAATAGGACTCAAATGTTTGAACCAGTAAAGTGAACTACTACATTCTATCAGTTATAAGGGAGGCAAACCAGAGAACTTCTGCTTAATTTTTTTCAACATATAATGCATCTTTCTTCATAAAGTCACAGTGAGAAAAATCTTTCAGGTATACTGTTCTGCTGGGGGGGGGGGGTCTCAAATTTTTTTTAGTCTATAGGTAAGGAAAGGTCCTTACCAATAATAAGCTGCTCCAGACGGACCCGCTCATGGGCAGCATGCTGATCCACCAATACCAGCAGGTTTCCACCTAGAAGATGGGCAAGGATTACCGACCTTCAAATTTTCAGATCAAAACTAAAAAAATCATGTTGTACTGAGGGAGAAAAAAGGCTAATTCAAACATGAACATAAGAGAAAATATACAGAGCATAACAATTGTACCTTTCATTTCCAAAAAAAGTTGAAATTATGGGGAAAACTTTAATGAATTTATTCCTGATGAAAAATTCTTTAATCAGTTTCATTTACAAAACAAGGTTAAAGCCCTACATTCCAAAGGTTTCAATACTTATTTTGCTTAATTCAAATTTGGTACAATAGAGGATGATTAAACAATACGTTATTATAATCAACTGAACTTGATTTTCAAGCTACTCTGGAACCCATGAAGAACATAATTCTATTATACTTTAGAACAGAGGTCAGCAAACTTTTTATGTGAAGGGCCAGACAGTAAATATTTTAGGCTTTGTAGGCCATACAGTTTCTGTTACAACTACTCAATCATCCATTTTGCACCAAAGCAGCTATGACAGCATGTGAATGAATGAATGCCGTTGTGTTTCAATAAAACTTTACTTATGGACAATGAAATATGCATTTACATAATATAACTTTATAGTGTTAATTTTTTTTTCCCAGCCATTTAAAGATGTGAAAACCATTCTTGGCTCCCTGGCCATACAAAAACAGGCAGTGGCTGGATTTGGCTCAGAGGCTGTAGTGTGCCCTGCTTTAGACTCAGTCTTCTCAATCTTTGATGGGCATATGAATCACCTGGGGATCTTATTAAAATGTACATCGATTCTGATTCAATCTGCGATTCAAGACGCGACAATTCTAACAAACTCTAATGCCAAGAAGCTAATGCTGCCAGCTATGGGCCACGCTTTTGAGTAGAGAGGCTTTAGACTCTCAAGTCCAAGAGGGGCTAGAACGTCCTGACCCAAAAGTCAAACCTCCAGGGAAGTCTCACTGACAGGAGACCGATCTGCATTAGCACACTTGCCCCCCCCCCCCCTTTGTTTTAACCACGTTGCCTTTCTCAGGAACATCTTAAAATAAGGAACTACTTATAGAGACTTTTTTTAAGCTCATACTTTTATTACTTTTGGTCAAAGTGTTGAGGTTTATTATTATTGATTATACTGAAATAAAAATTATCTTGAATTTAATCAAAATAGAAAATGCCTGTTTTTCTTTTTTTTCTACTAAAATATCAAAAAATTGTTTCTATGATGCCATCAAATTTATTGCATGAGAGGTTAAGACTTAAAGAAAAGAGGGAAATACTTTTTCTGCCAACACAGTCAAACACAGGAACAGCCCCCCAAATGCTGAATTTTAAATTCATTTGAGGACAGGGGAGTTGCAGCTGGTTGTGATGAATACTGAACATCCTGTAATGGGTAAATCAATGGGATAAATAATAAACTGTGAGAGAGTAACCCCAGACTTGAAACTAAAGCCAATGTGAATTACCAAGAGTCAGGGATCTCAAGATGGCACCTGACTCTGGAGATGGTTCATCTTTTTGTCTACAAAGTATTCTTGACATTTTCTACTCCTCAAATACAGCAGAATATCTGGAGATAATAGTAATCATGTCAGAAGCTTTATTTTTGATATCCCCACATACAAATGGAGGCTTCCTAAGGGGAAGGGAAGGGATTTTTGCCTGTTATATCTTCAGCATATGTTAACAGCACCTGGCACATAATAAGGACTTATAGAATGATTGGGGGGGATGGATGTAGTTCAAATGGTTGGGGGTCCATCTCCCATATGGAGGGACCTGGGTTCGATCCCTGGAACCTCCTGGTAAAAAAAAAAAAAAAAAAAAAGAATGATTGGATGGATGGATGAATGAATGACAGAATCCTTATTCTTTAGGATATCATAATATAACAACTGTATTTTATTGTAGGTGGAAACATGCAACATAAATTCCAATCTATGGCATTAATCTCACTATAATTAAAAAATAACATATTTGTCCATTTTAAAAATATAGGCAAATATCAAAATAAAAGCAGGTCAACTGTGGGAATAGGTTGCACTTGGTATTCATGAGCTAGAATAAAAAACACTTATATTCTTACTTTAGAAAAGTGAGTTTATTTAACAGTATCCTTTGATGGCATCTAAATAATCCAATGATAATATAAAACCTCAAAAGAAATTTAAATAGGTACCTTTTTCTTCTTTGAACATCTGTAGATTTTGTGGCCACACTCATCTTAGGTGCCATTAGTAGGGATTTTGGTATTTAACAACAAAGAATTCCAGGTAATCAGAGCTTTAGAAATATCTAATCATTTTCCAGACAGTAAAACTTACAGAATTTGAACTTGACCAATTCCATAATTATGATAATTCTGACAGAACTTCAGGTAAATTTGCCTTTGATCTACTGTAGCACTTACTAAATAAATAAACATTGTAAACAAGATAAAAAGGATTCTTTTACTATACAAAGAACATTAAGGGAAGCGGCTGTGGCTCAATCAGTAGGGCTCCCGTTTACCATATGGGAGGCCCTGGGTTCGGTTCCTGGGGCCTCCTGGTGAAGGCAAGCCCGCCCACACCGCGTGGTTAGCTGACCCAGCGAGCACAAGCAGCAAAGGGGGGATAAATGAATAAATAAATAAAATCTTTAAAATAAAAAAAAATTAAAAAAAAAAAACAAAGAACATTAACTGCTTTCAAACTTTAGAAGCACTTCCACTGGTGCTCAGGGCTCTCAGCCCCTCAGGCCTTCTCAGGAACCTCACCCTTTTCTCTCACACACTCATTCTCCTCCAGTCCCTCTCTTCCACATTATGGTTGGATTTGAGTCTCTCCCTGCAAGCTCTGTTAGCAGCCTGCCCATCTCTTCTCTGAAACAGCTCTCATAACTAAAGTTCCTGACCTCCACTGTCACAAATCCAGCAGAAATGTTCACTCCTCATCTTACTTGACCTCTCAGCATTTGCCAGCCCCTATGCCTGGACTGATCTGACTACTTGCTTTTCTTCCTGTGCCATTTATCCTCCTACCTCCCCTTCATGCCTTCCACTACCCTTGTGAGACAGGCTAGTTTAGGAAAAGGGAAGACAAGCCTAAGACCTGGCAGAAAAACATGGCCACGAAACATGTGGCCCTGGAATCCTGCCTGGAAACCCAAGGAGGCTGCAGGAAAGACCTCATGAGAACCCTATTTGGAACATCTCATTCAGGGTCAAGGAAAAGCCCCGGATATCTCCAAGGGGTCTCTTCACTGGGCCCCCCGGGGAACTGACAGGTGAGATAACCAATTAGAACAGCAAACAGTTGGGGCCCCTCCCTTGAACAGTAGCAAGGGGAGGAATAATTAATAGCTTAAAAGGTGACCACGCAAGCCAAATCTTGCTCTCTCTGCCTAGAGGAGCCCACATCAAATCTTGGTGTGTATTTCCATCCTTCTCTCCCATTTCTCAGCAAGCTCTGTTCTTTCACCCCATTTCTCAATAAATTCTTTTTACTGGCCTAACTAAACTGTCATGTTCTTAAATTCTTTTATGTGACACAGCCAAGAACCTAAAGGAATTCAACACTTCCCCAGCTTCACTTGGATGAATGGATTTGGTAAATCTAGCTGTTGTGATTTGTGGATTTGTTATTTTTGTATTTCTGTGAAACACATACATTAGATGTGGAGGTAAAGGAGTGGCTCCTGGTCACTCCCTTTATAACATCACTGTCTGCTTCTTGTAAATCAGGTTAGGTTTGGGACTCTTGCTCCACTGCAAAAAACCAGCCTGAAGAAATGGGACAGGAGGAAAGACTTCCTGGTCAGATCTGCTGGGTTTTGAGGAGTGATTTTTTCTCTTTCCCTGAAGGGGATAAAACTTTTTTTCACTGGTACATTTAAAGTTCCCCAAGTGTGGGGAGGTATCAATTCCAGACAAGACAAGTGCCACTGCAATACAGAATGGTCAGAGAACCTAAACTTTTAAACTTGGAGAGGTCTGAAATTTACTATTGGCCACTGCCACATCTGTCTGGTATTTCAAAGGAATATTAGGTGATGCGAATAGTAACTGAAGGGTAAACTTATTTAAACACATTAAACCTGAAAAAAAAAAAAACCTTAAAAGGAGGATATCAGAAGGCCAGCTGATTATTAATCAAGCACAAATTCTGTTCTTACCTGCCTCTCCATTCTCTTCAGTCTTAGTGCTCATTAAACAGGCAATAAACTTGTTATCCACCTGCTGAAGAACCTGCCATATATTCAATACAGATTAACAAAGGCTTATTTGCATAGAAAGAAAGAAAACTGTACATTATCGATTACTTAAGAGTTTTTGGCTTTATAACATTCATATCTAAGACTGGGGTAAAGTGCAGATGAACTTGAGAGAGTCATTAAGGAGGATAAAAGAATGGGCAAATAAAGTGATTAGAAGACATAAAAGGAGGAAGACTACCTAGGAACACAAACTAAGAGAGGATGATATTAGAAGATATCCAAGAGGGATATGCTGACAAAACTTTAGAGCAGATCTGAAAATTTCCCAACAGAGTAACTCTTATTAATAGGTAATATGAATGCGAATATTCTCACTGTCCTGATTCTGTGATAATCAGGGTGGGCTAAACATTCGCTATATTAGAAACCATGCATGTGTCCCCAGACCTCGTTTTCCTCCCTAGGTCTGGTTTTTAGAATGCTGGTGATAAACTAAGCCTGATTTATTATATGTCCATCCTGTATGGGAAAAGACTGTAACTCTAGGTATCTCTGGTCAACCTTAAGAGATATAGCAGGGGGCTATATCTGGTTGGCGTCCATCTCCCATATGGAGGGACCTGGGTTCGATCCCCGGGACCTCCTGGTAAAAATTTAAAAAATATATAGAAGGTGCGTGGGCCGCCAGGCCCCGTGCGCGGGCGCACCACCAGTTCCCGCGAGCCACACAGCAAGATGATGACATAATAGGAGAGTGACACAAGGGAGAGGCAAGATGAGACGCACCGAAAAACCAGCAACTAAGGTTGCGCGGGCAGGATGCCTCTCTCCTACATCAGAGATTCCAAGGATTGAATCCCAGTGAAGACAGGAGGAGAAGGATGAGAAGAGAGGGCAGAAAATGGACACAGAGTTGCCCAGCGAATGGACACAGAAACAGTAAAAACGGGGGGGGGGAGGGGGAAGGGGTGTAAAAATGGATAAAATTAAATAAATAAATAAATCCTTAAAAAAGAAAGAAAATAAATAAAAATAAAAATAAAGAAGTTGCCTAAAAAAAAAAAAAAAAAAAAAATAGGTAATATGACCAGAGAACTAGTAATAAGACCAGAGACTGCGAACAAATAGGACTGAAACAAATCCTAATAATTCATGCAAAAACAAGAAAAACCATTTTGGAGAGACTAGTCCATGAAAGCACCAAGTTAAAGGCCACCTGTGGCTTTAGATCTTGATAGCTCTCCCCACAGTCTACACCACTCCCCCAGAGTCTATTTCTACATCACCTGCTTGCTTGTTAGCTGGTTGTCACTATGTTAGGAGTTCACCTAGACCTGGCCAACCTCCTAATTTGTTTCCATACTCAAAACAAGGAGATTGAGACAGCCAGAGTGGTATGTAGAGGACAAAGTAGAAAAACTGATGAGAGGACAGGTCTCTTTTGCTAATGGAACTCCTCACTCTGGGGTCTTTTAAGCCCACAGTCACCTGTAACCTCACGTAATAAGAGGGACCTTTTTTGTGGGAGGTGGGCAACATGGGAATCCGAGTGGGTTCCGTATAATATTTTAGGTAATCTAAGCACCTCTTAAAATATATGTATATATATATATAAAAAATAACATTTTTGTAAGCAAATACACATATATGCATATATATTTATATATCATTTTACAAATGTTTGTATGTATTGTGAGAATTTTGATTTTTACCCATAATAAAAAAAAAAAAAAAAAGACAACGTCTCTAGAACACTTTATTGATTTGCAAATTATTGTCAAATATAAAGTCAATGTAAATCCTCTGCAGCAATACTTTAACAACCCTTGAAATTCTGAGTCTGAATCTATAATTAATTCCCTCCAAACCTGCTCACACTACTAAGGACATTTCAATTTTTGTAATTATTAGTCTCTTGCTTTCTCTTTTGATGATAAAAGTTCCAGGAGACTTAAAACACACATGTAGGGAAGCGGCTGTGGCTCAATCAGTAGGGCTCGCGTTTGCCATATGGGAGGCCCCGGGTTCGGTTCCCGGGGCCTCCTGGTGGGGGCGGGCCCGCCCGCGCAGCGTGGTTAGCTGACCCAGCGAGCACAAGCAGCAAGGGGGGGATAAATGAATAAATAAATAAAATCTTTATAAAAAAAACAAAAAACAAAACAAAAAAAACACACATGTACCTTTACCAGGGTGGTCTGTATCACTGAATAAATCTAATTTCACAAGAGTTAGTCTAGTTTAGCCCTTATGCATATTTTATGAGATTTCAAAGTGAGTCTTTTACCTGCATTGAATGAATCATTTCTTTGGTGAAACGATAGGGATACAAGATGTTGTGAATTTTAACTGCCAAACTCTCAGCCTGGACACTGCTTACATCAATAGCAACCTAGAAAGACCCAGCCCAAACATCTTTTAAATTTTTAATTTTTTTATGTCTGCAGAACTGTTTTATCAAAGATCTTAAAGTGTATTAGAAAAACATTCATTTTCACAGAACCTACTAGAAGTGGGCTGAATTCAGGGATCTTATAGAAATTCAAAAGGCTCTATGAATTATTAGTCTTAAGTAACAATTTCTCATTCTAAACTAAATTACTGACAAAGACCAATATTGTTTCACAACAATTTGTCTAAACTACATGTTCAAGTTTGAAAGTCATTTTAACAGTCATCAAATGCTCATCTATTATGCACCCTCATTTCAATACACACAGTATGTTCTGTGATCACACATGCTGAAAAGAGAATACCCAGGTCCAATAAGGAATTGTTCCTACAGTAGAAGATGCTCTACTTTACCTAATGATAATGGTTTTTTTATTTTATTCTTTTCCAACCTGCATATTTTGCTTCTAAAAGTGGTAAACACACTGACTATTCAATACAACTGATTATACACATCTAGTCCAAAATGCCTGCTCTCCCAAAATGCTATGAATTTTTATTCCTCCTCTCTACATTACATACTTAATTTCCAAATAAATTATTAAAAAACAAACTCAGTTTCCATTCATAATGGCAAATTAGTATAGTCATTCATGCCCATACCCAATTTAAATGAAATTCAAATTTTAAAATAACAGAGAAGAATTGCTGCAGACCCACCTCTGGATAACGGGCAAATACTGGATTGTCCCATTCTGAGAACAAAGACTGAACTGATTTGCTACCAGCGGCTTCATCCACAGTATCTAGGGCAAAAGAGGACAGGTGAAGTTGGCATCTAGAGCCTCAGGGAAAAGGGTGAATGGCTGCTATTTGGAGTGGTGAGGCCCCAAGATCAAAGATCAGACACACTGTTCCTACAGTCTACAAATGTTCAGTGTTTGTTGTATCTATAAATCATCTTGATCTGTTACCATTTAAATTAGAGTTGATGACTGTCTTCTGGCATTACAGATCTTTCTCTTAACTATGTACAAAACATACTTCAGAATACAAATCCAGAAGAAACTGTGGCTCGAATTAGTAGGTAAAAATATCCCATATCTACTTTTTGAAACAAATAAAATAAAAATAATAACAGATGTCTGTAGCTTTTTTCCTAAGAGTTCTTCTTAGATAAAATTACTGCAATATAGAATGCAACTCCAATCTTCAAAAATAAGAGACATTTTCCCAAATCATCACAAGATACCACAGACTATGCATAATCACCCAGTATTGACTTCAAGTCTGGAAAAGTAATTTCTGATCTAAATGCATGCACTGAATTACTTTGTTCTGCTGTTAAAGAGGACCATGGGGAATTCTTGGTTCCAGTAAGGCACAGCTGGCACTGATCAAGTTTATTAATGCATCCTTGCTTTGCTTTTTTAGTTAGGTGGTACAGTATGAACTAGGTGTAACTACAATCTGTTATTGCCCCTACCTCTGTTATTCTGTCTCATCACAGTCCTCTCTTCCCGAGCTCTAGGGAGGAAAGGAAGAACAAGTTCGCTTCTAAAAGGATGACACCTGTACTGACATCCTAAACATAAAAAAGAAAAACCTGGAAATTTGAACTCAAAATACAAATAAACTATTAAAAACAAATTACATAAAATCTCTTTCTGTACAAACTGACTGAAAACATAAGGCAGACGACTAAACACTGAAATGAGAGTCAGAAGTTCTTGAATGAGATTATACTGCTAATTTAGGAACTAAATTAATACTTAGACCTATTATCCATCTCTACCAGACAAAATGAGGACCCATAATACATCATAGGGGTTCTCAAAGGGGGGCAATTTTGCATCGGGAGGACATTTGGCAATGTCTTGAGACATTTTTTGGTTGTCACAACTTGGCAGAGAGATGCTACTAGCCTCCAGCAGATATAGGCCAAGGATGCTGCTAAATATCCTGTAATGCATAGAAAAGCCCCCACAACAAGGAATTAATTCAGCCCAAAATGTCAGCAGTGCTGCAGTGGAGAGATCCTGTGTTAGACATATAGTGGCACTGACTTGTCATCCTTCAAGCTTTGTGAAGCCTTTCCAAATCTACAATTTATGTCTCTCTATCCCCAGTATTTGTCTCAATTATACCATTTATTTCATTATAATTATGTCTCAATAGTTGCCTTCCCTAGTAGTCTGTGAACTCCTGAAAACAAAGTTGGTTAATCTGCAATGTGGCAATACCTAGCACAGTGTGAACAATAAAAAAGATGTTGAATGAATAAATGAATAGATGAATGAATGAAAGGTTCTCAGTTCAAACTCCAAGTCTGGTAAAATCTAGTCCCAATCTACCCTTCTTTCTAAAGGAAGATCAGATATGAGTTTTAAGAATAATGTTCAATTTGGCAGTATCTGAACAGAAGTAAAACATGATGGAACTACCACTCCAAAAGATAAACCTATTGGACAAAAACTAGACAGAGAGAGACACAAATTTGGAATGAAAAAAAAAAAAAAAAGAAAAAAGTGAAGTGAAATAAGGTTGTGTCACTGATAATAGAAAGGACTGACACATTTTGAAGAAAAAATTGCTAGGGCTTGGGGACTTGGCATCATTTCTTAAAATTAACTTCATAGATCCTCTCTTCTGTATAATACAATTGACCTCTTAACAATTTATTTTATGTAATGTTTTTATGTATGGTTCTACAATGACCTAATGTCTTGCTATACATCAGACATTTTCTAAAGGTAACATTCTATGTGAATGGAGGGTGCTTAGGAGCCATCTTTTCATGGAACTTGTTACTGTACCAAAATACTTTTTTTCATTATGAAACTGTAAGTTAACATGATCCTCAAAAATGTACTACAAGACTAGCTAATCCAGAAAGTTAAGTAGATGTTTTAAACATCTAAAATCATTTAACAGGAGCAGATGTTTATGTTGAGTTGTGGCAGCCAAGATTTTCCCCTTTGTTTTAGCAACAACCATAGCACAGTTTAGTGTAATCCAATTATTTTTTGGCACCATACCAAAGCTGTTGCATTTTAGGGAGATGAGGGGTCAGCACATGACATTTTTGCCTCTGATAAGCATTCAGTATAAATCAGGACACAAAATTGCATAGATCGAAAAGCACATAGGTCTTCGAGAGCAACCTGATAGACTCAGGAGCAGTATCAAAAAAACAAAAGGGGGACTGTGGGAAGGTGGTGGTATAGGAAGCTCTAGGAACCAGTCCCTCCACTAGAATAACTATTAAACTGGCAGGAACTGTCTGAATCAACTATTTTGGAACTCTGGAGTCCAGAAGAATACTGTTCAGCTTCCAGGGAATAGTAGAAGGAAGAAGCTAGTAAATCACAGCAAACACCAGTAAACTGCTCTCTCCCTGGGGCAATTACCAGTACCCATCTCCCATTCTCACAGCAGGAGCACAGGGGTCTGGCCCCTGGCAAAGCTTGCTGGTGCCAGAAATAGACTAGAAAATCTACTTCCCCAAGATCCAGGGTAGGCATGGGCCAATCGCTGATCCTGGCTTTTTATTAGCTACTTCTATCGCTGGGGACCCAGCAACAGCCCAATCCAGACAAAAATGGCATGCAGTGGCCACGAGAGGTTCTGAGGGGAGGGAGAAGGAAGAATAGGGGTAACATGGGGTACTTTGAGGACAAGAGAATTGTCCTGCACGATATTTCATATGATGGATACAGGCCATTATATATTTTGTCAAAGCCCATAGAATTGTGTGGTGCAAAGTGTAAATTATAATGTAAACTATAGTCCAAGATTAGTAGCAATGCTTCAATATATGTTGATCAATTGTAACAAATGTACCCACTAATGAAAGATGTTAATGGGGAAAGTGTGGGAGGTGGAAGGGGTGGGGTATATGGGAATCCCCTATATTTTTGATATAACATTTATGTAATTTAAGCATCTTAATAAATGATTTGTGTGAGAAAAAAATAAAGCATCTTAAAAAAAAAAAAAAAAAAAAAAGACATATGCTTCCTCAGAGCTGTGGAGGGCATTTGAAGGGCTACATTTGATGGGCAGACAAGAAAGCACAAATTTGGGGAGCCAAGGAAGTGCCTTGTGCTCTTCCTGGCCCTTCCCTCATCCCTTCTACAGGACAGTTTGGAGCTGGCTGGTGTCCTTTTGTGGTCCCCGGCCTTGTTCCTGCTGGGAAAGACAGACTTGGGAAAACTCCTCCCATGACCCCACTCTCAGAATTTGCCCTCCAGGGCTTAAGACAACAAAAGCAGTCTAAGAAACAGCTGAGGAAGACAGGCTGAGGCAAAGGTTTACCTGCTTTAAGTCTGGAAGTGGAACACCAGGGAGAGGAAGGTCTGTCTCCTGGGAAGTAGAGGGGGCATTCAAATTCCTGTAAACAGGGAAAGTCCTAAACCACCAGCAAGCACAAGCTCAGGGCAAGACACAGGCCCAGAAAAGAGAAAAACCCTGCATTCTGCATTTGCCTTGGGTGGAGCTTCCTAATAGGAGGGCTGACACTTAAGAAAATCTCTGTCATATCACCAGCCAGTTACAAACTCAAGAACAGACATCTCAGGGAATAAATCCCACAGTTAACATTTTAAAATATTAAAATATACAGTGTGCAACAAAAGATTACAACACAAACAAAGAAACAGGAAATGATGGCTCATCCAAAGGAAGAGAATACAAATCCAGAAAGTACCAAAGAACAAGACTGGATTGTGGACATACCAGACAAAGACTTTTAAAAAAATGACCTTAGCAACGCTCAGGAAGATGAAGGAAAATACAAAGAAAGAACTACAGGATATCAGGATAAAAATGAATGGGCAATATGAGAATCTTAATTAAGAGAAATTTTAAAAAGAAACCACAACAGGGAAGCGGCTGTGGCTCAATCAGTGGGGCTCCCGTTTGCCATATGGGAGGTCCCGGGTTCGGTTCCTGGGGCCTCCTGGTGGGGGCAGGCCCGCCCGCACGGCGTGGTTGGCTGACTCAGCGAGCACAAGCAGCAAGGGGGGGATAAATGAATAAATAAATAAAATCTTAAAAAAAAAAAAAAAAAAAACCACAACAGAGCCATTGGAGTTGAAGACCATATAACTGAAATGAAAAATTTCCAGGAGGGTTTCAACAGGGAGCTGGAAGAAGAATCAGCAAACCCAAAGACCAAACAATTGAAATAAATCAGACTGAGGAACAGAAAGAAAAAGTTATAAAAGTGAAAATAGCCTAAAAGACCTCTGGGACATCAAGCATACCAATATATGCATTATACGTGTCCCAGAAATAGAAAGAGAGAAAGGTGAAGGAATATTCAAAGAAATAATGCCAGAAAACATCTCAAACTTAGCAAAAGATGTGAATATGCACATCTAAGAAGCAAGTCCACAGAACATCAAACAGGATAAATTACACCCCATTGCATATTCATCAAACTGTTGTATGCAAAGGACAAGGACAAAGTTGCTTGAAACTGAAAGCTGCAAGAGAAAAGTAATGTGTTATGTATAAGGAAGTCCAATTAGATTAAGTGCCAATTTCTCATCAGAAATCATGGAGACAAGAAAACTGGGTTGAAATACTTAAAACTGCTGAAAGAAAACAATTGCCAACCAAGAATTTTATATCCAATGAGACTTTCTTTCAAAAATGAGGGAGAGATTAAGACATTCCAGATTAAAAAAAAAAAAAAAAAAAAAAAGGGGAAGCAGACGTGGCTCAAGCAGTTGGGTGCCTGCCTACCACATGGGAGGTCCCGGGTTCAGTTCTCGGTGCCTCCTAAAGAAGATGAGCAAGACAGCGAGCTGACGTGACAGGCTGGAACAGCAAGCCGATGCAATGAGATGACACAATGAAGAGACACAGCAAGGAAACACAATGAGAGACACAACAAGTGGAAGCAGAGGTGGCTCAAGCCACTGGGTACCTCCCTCCCATATGGGAGGGTCCTGGGTTTGGTTCCTGGTGTTTCCTAAAAAAAAAAAAAAAAAAAAGCTGAAGGATTTCATCACCACTAGATCTGCCATACAAGCAATGCTAGAGGGAGTTCTTCAGACTAAAGGGAAAGGACACTAGACAGTGGTTTGAAGGTATAAAAAAATAAAGACCTCCAGTAAAGGTAACCCGTTTGGGTAATAACAAATGCCAGTATGACTGCATTGTATTTTTTGGAATATAACTCCACTTCTTACTTCTACAGATGCTAAAATGCAAATGCATAAAAAGTATTGATAAATCTATGGTTTTGGAATACAATGTACAAAGATATAATTTGTAACAAGTACAGAAAAGATGGGGGAACAAAAAGGTATAGGAACAGTATATGTGTATGCTATTGAAGTCAAGTTGTTGTCAAATCAAATATGATTGTTATATATTTAGGATAACTATCACAGGTAACCCTGTGGTAACCACAAGGAAACTAGATGAAAAATATATCCATATAGAAATGAGAAGCAGCTCAATATGGTACAATGCAAAAAAAACAAACCAAAACAAAACAAATATCAGAAGAATTGAGGGGCAAAAAAAGTTTAAGACTTATAAAGAGTAAAGAGCAAAATGGTAGAAGAAAGTCCTGCATTATCAAGTAGTGACTTTAAATGTAAATGGATTAAACTCTCCAGTCAAAAGGCAGAGAATGACAGAATGGGTAAAAAAAGTATGATGTAAATACATGCTATCTACAAGAGACTCACCTTAAATTCAAAGGTATAAGTAGGATGAAAGTCAAAGGATGGAAAAAAGTATACCATACAGGAAGTAACCAAAAGACAGCTGAGATAGCTATACTAATATCAGATAAAATAGACTAAGTAAAAAACAGTAACAAGGGATAAAGATGGTCATTATATACTGATAAAAGGTCAATTCAACAATTATGAATATATGTGCACCTAGCAGCAGAACCCCAATATATAAGGCAAATACTGACAGCTTTGAAGGGATAAATTGATGGTTCTACATTAATAGTAGCAGACTACTTTCAATAATGGATAGAACATCTAGACAGAAGATCAATAAGGAAATACAAGACTTGAATGATACTCTAAACCAACTAGACCTAATAGACATATATAGAACACTTCACCCAAAAAACAACAGAATACACATTCTTCTCAAGTGCACATGGATCATTCTCTAGGATAGATCATATCTTAGATCACAAAACAAGTCTCAATAAATTTAAAAATATTGAAATCATACAATGTATCTTTTCTGACCACAATGGACTGAAGTTAGAAATAAATAACAAAGGGAGAAATGTAAAATTCACCAATATGTGGAAATGAAGCAACATGTTCTTAAACAATCAATGGGTTAAAAAGGAAATCGCAAAGGAAATTTGGAAATATCTTGAGGTGAATGAAAATGAAAATACAATATACCAACATTTATGGGATGTAGCAAAAGCAGCACTGAGAGGGAAATTTATAGCTCTAAATGCTTACGTTAAAAAAGAAAGATTTCAAATCAGAGACTTAACCTTAAAACTGGAAGAACTAGAAAAAGAAGAGCAAACTAAACCCAAAGTGAGCAGAAGGGAGGAAAAAACAAAGATCAGAGAGGAGATAAATGAAATAGAGAAAAAAACCACTAGAGAGAATTAACAACACAATAGTTGATTCTCAGAAAATATCGATAAAATTGACAGCCCTTTACCTAGACTGAAAAAGAAAAAAAAAGGAAAAAAATAAAAGAGTGAAAGGACACAAATAGCTAAAATAAAAAATGAAAAGGGGGATATTACTACTTACCCCACTGAAATAAACAACTGTAAGTCAACAAATTAGATAGCCTAAATGAAATTTACAAATTCCTAGAAACACCTAAACTACCTACACTGACTCAAGAAGAAAGAGAAGATGTCAATAAACCAACAACTAGTAAAGAGACTGAATCAGTCATCAAAAGCCTCCCAACAAAGAAAAATCCAGGAACAGGTGGCTTCACAGGGGCCAATCCTGCTCAAACTCTTCCACAAATTTGAAGAGGAGGGAACACTCCCTTATTCATTCTATGAGGCCAACATCACCCTCATACCTAAGCCAGATAAAAACACCACAAGAAAACTACAGACCAATATCTCTTATGAATATAGATGCAAAAATCCTCAATAAAATATTAGCAAAATGAATCCAACAGCACATTAAAAGAATTATACACCATGATCAAGTGGCATTTATTCAGGTATGCAACATAAGAAAATCAATTAATGAAATATACCACATTAACAGAACGAAAGGAAAAACAAACCTGATCAAATCAACTGATGCAGAAAAGGCATATGACAAAATCTGGCACCCTTTCTTGATAAAAACACTTAGAAAACTAGGAATAGAAGGCAACTTCCTCAACATGATAAAGCTAACATCATTCTGTATGGTGAAAGGCTGAAAGCTTTCCCTCTAAGATCTGGAACAAGACAAGGATGCCCACTGTCACCACTCTTATTCAACTTTGTACTAGAAGTTCTAGCCAGAGCAATTAGGCAAGAAAAAGAAAAAAAGGCATCCAAATTGGAAAGGAAGAAGTAAAACTATCCCTATTTACAGATGACATGATCCTAAATACAGACAATCCTGGAAATTCCACAACAAAGCTCCTAAAGCTAATAAATGTATTCAGCAAAGTGGTGGGGTACAAGATCAACACCCCAAAATCAGTAGTGTTTCTATAGACTAATGATGTATAGTCATTAGAAGAAATCAAGAAAAAAACTTGAACTATCTGGGAATAAATCTAACCAAAGATGTAAAGTTCTTGTACTCAGAAAACTATAGAACATTACTAAAAGAAATCAAAGAAGACCTAAATAAATGGAAGGACATTCTATGTTCATGATTTGGAAGACTGAATAGTATTAAGATGCCAATTCTACTCAAAGTAATTTACAGATTCAGTGCAATCCAAATCAAAGTTTCAACAACTTTCTTTGCAAAAATGGAAAAGCTAATCATCAAATTTATGTGGCAGAGTAAGGAGGTCCCGAACAGACAAAGCCATCTTGGAAAAGAATGAAGTAGAACTCATACTTCCCGATCTTAAAACTTATTACAAAGCCACAGTAAACAAAACAGCATGGCACTGGCACAAGGACAAGCATATAGAAAAGTGGAATACAAATGAGAGCTCAGAATTCAACCCTCACATTTATGGCCAACTGATTTTTGACAAGGGGACAAAGACCTTCAATTGGGAAAGAATAGTCTCTTCAACAAATGGTGCTGGGAAAACTAGATCTGACCCCTACCTCACACCATATGCAAAAATCAATGCAAAATGGATCAAAGACCTAAATATAAGAGACAGAATTATCAAACTCCTTGAAGAAAATGTAGAGAAGCATCTTCAGGACCTTGTGTTATGCAATGGTTTCTTAGACTTTACACCCAAAGCATAAGCAACAGAAGAAAAGACACAAAAGGACAAATACTTTATGATCTCACTGATATGAAATAATTAGAATAAGCAAACTCAGAGAGTCAGAATCTAGAATATGGGTTACTAGGGGACGAGGTAGTATTAGGCAATAGGGAGTAAAGGCTTAAAATGTACAGAGTTTCTATTTGGGATGACAAAGTTTTGGTACTGGATGTGGTGTTGGTAGTACAACATTGTGAACGTAATTAACAGCAATGAATTATATATTTGAAGGTGGTTTAAAGGGAAAAAGTTAGGTTGTATATATGGTAGTAGAATAAAAAATTTTTTTAATTTCCATGGATCTGCACAACACAAATAGTTAGTCCTAAGTTAAACCAAGGACTATAGTTAATAATACAATTATAAAAATATTTTCATCAACTGTAACAAATGTATCACTCCAATGCAAGGTGTTAATGAATAGGGCAGTATATGGGAATCCTATATTTTATGCATAATTGTTCTGTAAACCCACCCACTTCTCTAATAATAATAATTTAAAAAAGACAAGCCAAATTTGAACTGAAACACAAGATGAAAAAAAAAAAAGGAAACGGGTTTTCTTCTCCTATTTAATAGTCTGAAGTTAACTACAGTGATTACTTTTTTTCACAAGGAAAAAACTGAAAAACATATTGAAAAGTAAAGGTCTTATTTAATTTTAAATCAGAGCCTCCTGCTAGAAATATTCAACTTAGAGAAAAATTACAAGTTGATTTGCAATTATATTCATACAATTTATCCTTTTAGAGTGTGTAAGTCTTTTAATATTGAGGCATATTTAATGGTTATCCTCTTGGTGCAAAACCAAGATTACAGACAGATGGCCAGATAGAAATCAGCTTTACTATCTTCCAACATCTGGCTCTCAACACACTGCCAAAACAGTATCACTTTTAATACTGACTGAGACCTGAGAACTCAGAGTCCTAGTCCAGGGTCTAAAGCAGCTTTGTAGTATGAGCTAAAAGCCACATTATTGTCTTCCTGAATAACAGCTACTTCCACCATAAGCAGATCAAGTGGATTAGCATATATATTGTAATAAAGTACATTTGAAGACTAAGTTATGAAAGCACATAACCTATATTCCAAAAAAAAAAAAAATTATAGTCAAGTCCTTTCTGAAAGTAAAAAGTTCATAAATAGAGCACTATACTCAGACATAGATTCTACTGGGAAATCTTAGGACTGCAGGATCATTCTGGCCCTTACCTGGGAGCCACAGAGGGCAACTTCAGTAAAAATACCACTTTAGTACTGCAGGTGCCTTTAAAGACAAATTCCTAAGAGAGTATATTTGTGTTTGGGAGGGAGGGGAAAGAAGGGTAGGGAAACACTCTGATCTTCCTAGCTATTAGTACCATTTTTATTAAAATGTGATTGTCTCACTCTCACTCTTACATATATACATCCATGTGCACACATATACATGCACTTCCATCCTATATCAGTCTTTCATAGTATTTCTAGATTTAAATAGTTTTGGACCTAGAGAACCTTCATATACCATAAAACACTTTTTATAATTAATTTTCAAAATGTTCTATCTGCTGATATAATCTCTTTGAACCATGATTATTCTGCTTTTTGACCATTATACCCATCTTCAAAAACATTTAATACCAGTGAACACTATATACTTACCATTCTCATGAGTAACACTCACAGCCACAGTTGTCAGGTCTTGAGTACAAGCAGCCCGAATATCCTCAGTAGGAGCAATGAATGTGCTAAGTCCAGTTATTTTGTTGATGTAAACCATTCTTCCTAGGGCTACATCAAAATGCTGCTGCCAATCCAAAGTACATGTGTTTGACTCTTCAATTTCAGAACAAGCTCCTGCTTTAGATTCCTCACTCTGAAAACAAGCTCCATTTTGATCAGCTGTGGAATCTTCTTTTTGACTCATGAACATTTGACTGGGACAGTCAGGACTTCCTATCTGTTGATCTGAATCTTTATTGATGACTTTAGGAGAATTATTATAGGATAATTCCAAAGGGGTTTCTGGTATCATACAGCTCCCTGTAGTATTATTATTAGAATATGTTTCTCTGTCTTTATTGATGGAAGTATCCTGTGTGACAGAGTCTGACATTTGGATGATGGCACTTTCTGTTTTTTTATGCTCATTTTTAAATAACTTATAAGAATCTAAAGTTAACCCACTGCACAAGTCATCATCATTCCTACTGGAATCTGATTGTGGAAGTTCATTAAAATGATTTATAACCTCCATTGTTTGAGTCTCTCTTTCAGAACCCTTCATTCTGGATAATTTAGAGGCTAGTGATTCAGGTGACTTCTCAACATTCAAAGGTTTTCTGTTCAAGTGAAATAACTCCTTTAGAATTGTAGGACTTTCTCTCAAAGAAGACATGTCTTGTTCCGAACAGTCTTCTTCCTTGGAGAATGGAAACTTCTCTGAGTAAAGGATGTGACTTACTGGCTGACAATTACCATTTGAATCATTATGTTTCAAAGTAGTGATTTCACAAATATCAGAGTTGTCTAAGTGGTTCTTGTCTTTCAGTGGAATGTCAGGTTCAATTTGAGGATTGAGATTGGTAGTTATTTCAAAATTATTTTCCTCCACTTCAGTATTCAGAGCCTTCCCATATTGCCTCTTAAACTTCTCTAAAGATCCTAGTTGTGAATTCAAGCTTAGCTTCTTATGGGCTGTGGGATTGGAGGAATCAATCAATTTATCTGCTTTCTTACTATCATTTGGAATCTGTCTAAACCAAGGAAAAGAGAAGGATGTATCAAGTAATAAGCAACCTGTATGTGATTTTTCACTACTTTCCTGAAAAACAGCAAAACTTTCATAAGTTGCAATAGGCTTGTTCTCTAGCCCACATCTTATATTTGTTCTGGAAAATTTTTTGCTGGGCATTTGAGCAGATTCTTCACTTAAAGTACTAGTTAAATCTTTCATGTTTGGCATCTCAACTGAATGGCATGTTCTATTTCCAAATGATTCCTTGGCACTCACAGGACCAGGTCGAACACCAGTTTTAAATGAATGTTCTGTTTCAGTTGATTTAGTTTGCTCATTTTGTACCACATGAGTTATAAAGCCAGTGGAACATAACTTAACTTGTCCATAACTAAAAACACTTTTTCTTCTGCAATTGCCAGGTTCTTTTTTCCTTTTCTCTTCTCTCTGAGCACCATGTGCACTCAATATTGTCTCAAAAGGCAGAGGTTGGCATCCCATTTCAGTAGCATCTTTAAATCTCTCTAGTTGATTCTGAATTCTATTACTTTTCAGGATATTGGCAGCCATGCCATTAACAATAGTACTTACCTTCTGCATTTCTACATCTTCCTCACTAGCTTCAAAGTGATGTGGTGCTTGAAAAGGGCTTGTAAACATTTCTGAACTGGTTCCACAAAGATTTTCTGAAGAGTTAATTTCCAAGCAAGTTCTTTTATGTTTCTCATTTTCTTCTGATTCTAATGCTTCAACTGTCTCTTGTTCTAGGATCCTTGACTCTGAGCAAGAGCTATCTTTGTTTTGTAAAGATGACTCCATCATTCTACTATGGCCTGAGCCATCTTGTTTAGAGGTGGACAAAAATGAATCATTTGTCTTTTTTCTGATCTCTTCTGAACCTCTAGAATTCTGTGTGTTTGTATTTTCTGTAGCAGCTTTTCTTTTCACAGCTTTTGATTGCAAATTAAACATTTCATAAGAGTCCAAAATATTATGACATGCTTCCTGGAAACTGATTTGGTCACACTTGTCCTCAGAGGACACAAGCTTCTGAAAACTAGCACCAAATAAACTAAAGTCATTATCTTCACTAAATTCCTTAATGTCTTCACCTGATATTTCCACAAATAATTTTTCTTGCTTTAAAAACATTTTCACTCCTTCCTGAATGCAAAACAAGAGAGTATCCCAGTTCTGAAACTCAATTAGAGTTTTTGCTGGTTCCATGCACACATCATACTCACAGAATTGGCACTTCACATTGATTACATATATCCCATGAAGTTCTGGATTAGACCGATGGCGAGGACTTGAGTTCATTTGCCTACCGGCAGAGCCATTCTTTGGCTTGCATATAATACTTTCTTTCCTTAATAAAAAGTCAATGAGTTTATGCAACTTTGTCCTTAAAACTAGTCTTTTGTTCACAAATAAAAACTGCATATTCTTATTATAATGTGCGTCAGAGCTGATATATCCACTAAGCTCAAACTCCTTATATTTAAATTTTATTTCTCTTAACTTTTGGGATCTACCAAGTCCATAAATTTGACAAAACCGGGAACATATGTCTTTGGTTTTAGGGAGCTGAAGAACCATGGAACCAGAAACATCATTTCGCAAAGAGAATGAAATGGAAGGGTGCATGAGTGAGAGAGCTTCTATCCTCTGCCTAATCTTCTCAAACTCCAGTCTAGGATCCATACATTTCCTCCTCACAGGTAACTGGTAAAATAGGTTATATACTGTTACTGTTGTCCCAGCACTTGGTCGAGTCAAGTCAGCTTCACAAGCTTTCAGAGCTTTTCCATTCTGAAACAGTTTCACAAAAGTTTTCATTGTCCTGTTTTTCTTGGATGAAATTTCCACAGCACTGGCCATGTCAGCTATACTTGCCAAGGCCTCTCCTCGGAAACCATAAAAGCTTGGGTTCTCCAAGTCCTGTACAGAGCTGCATTTACTAGTGAAATAACGATTCCCCACCTTGTCTACATCATCACTCCCTATTCCAAACCCATTGTCTATCACTTGAATTTGGAAGGTTTCCATATTCACTCTGACAGCCACACATTTTGCTTCAGCATCAATACTGTTGAGGGCAAGTTCCTCAACGCACTGGCCTAAGGAGGTTATGGCCAAACCAGAACGCAATTTGGCTTGTACTTCATCTGACAAGCACTTGATCATGGCAAGTAGAAAATGGTGAGAATGCCAGGCGGTGCTTTCCTTTTCTGATGGGAAATAATTGCCTATGGGAGAAAACACACACACACACACACACACACCATTAAAGCTTCAGTTACATAGCACTACCTATTTTTCTCAAGTATTATGAAGAACTATCATTTGATGCAAATGAAATTTATTAAACCAAATTGTAACACAAAACAAATATGTATAGCTCTGATCTCTAGGCAGACCACACATCTCATTTTTGGTGCAATGGATTTAACATCCAAAGCAGCATTTGTAATTTCATAATTTTCACTGCTCCTTTCTAAATCCCACATGCCCTAAAGGGAAATCATAAACACACTTGAAGTTGACCCATAAAGACAGTATTCAGAAGTCTAACTACTTCACCAAAAACAGATGCCTTAACTAAATTCAGCTAAGAAACATTAGCTAGAAATTATTCATGAAAAAATTTCCAAGCTAGTTTCATAACATTTATACATTACACAATAACCATGACTTTTATAAAAAATTATAATGGAGTGTTCAGCATTGTAATATGGAAAGAGAAGCAACAGAAAATATTTTAAAAAATCAAACCTAAAAAAAAAAATCAAACTTGTATCAAGGAAAGATGGATATTAAGAGTTTATTATTATTATTGGTTAAATGCAGTTTGTGTAACTTTCAGGAGGAAAAGGCTGGGAATGGGAAGGGATGGGGCAGGAAATATCCTTTTCATTATAAGCCTTTCTGAATCATTTGATTTTGAAAACTTGTACATGTATTACTTTGAAAAAAAATTTTAGAAGGTCATTATTAATAATCTTTTGGTCTTTCCAGATGATTCCACGGCCACAAACTACCTAGCAATAATAATGGTGGTGAAGGGTTATTGGAATTTGATTTTAAGGTTTCTTGCAGGTTAAAACAAACAAACAAACAAACAAAAACCTTCTAGTGCAATTACAGGTCCTCCTTCCCTTTTCGTAGATAACAGATCAACATGCGCTGTACCTCTATCAGGTGGTACAGAGCTGGATATTTTCAAACCCCAAAAAATCAGGGCTGTAATTCCAGGCCCGACGATTTCTGATGAACCTTGCAGCCGGCAGCCAATGAGGGATAAAGCTTTAATAAGAATTCCGACTGATGTAAACCCAACGCAACGATTTTCTGATTACATCCCAGTCCTTTCAGGGTCAAAGGCCCTGGGACAACCGGGACAGCTCCGTCCGGGTTCATGGCTAAGAAAAAGGCTCACGGACAGCGCAGGTGGAACTGCTCCGGGTACAAGCCCAGCTTCCGGCTCCGCCCCACTCCCTCCCCCACGCCGTCCCCTACCCCCAGCTAACTCGCAGCCCGAAACCCACGCCCGCCCTAACGTGGGCGTTTGCGCAGAAAGGAGGCCGCAGGGAGCCCTTGCGCATCTGGGCCCGAGAAGCTGGCCAGCAGCAGTCACTATGACCCTTCCGGTGCTAGGAGAACTCCCGGGACCATCCTTCCGTCGCGTGCTCTCCCCCAAGTCACCTCGATTGGCACTTCAACTCTCGTATACCAACCGCCTAGTTCGCCGGACGCGCGCAAGCTGGCTCGCGAGGTTCGTGCACGCGCAAGCCTAGGGGCATGCGCATCTTTGGGGTCGTTCCGAGAACGCGTCCATCCGCGACACCCCAGTGCGCATGCGCGCCAGATAATCCCAAATTGCAAGCTCACCGGTTCCAAGATCACATCCACGCGTCCGGTTCTCAATTCATATGGCAAACGGGAGCCCGACTGATTGAGCCACAGCCGCTTCCCAGGTTCTCAATTCTTATGCCCTTCTGGAGTGATGTGAATGGCTGTTTCTAGTAATTTTTACATTTGTTTTTATGTTTTACTTGTGTTTATACTTCATTATATAGTTAACTTACTTGCTTATTGCCTGTCTTCTCCCACTAGAATGTAAACTATATGAAGGTGGAGATTTTGTCCACTTTGCTTACTGCTGTATCTCCATGGCAAAGAACAGTGCCTGGCATGGATAGGTATTCAGTAAATGAATGTGTAAATCCAGATTCTAATATCCTATAGAATTATAGGATCTCAGGGCTGGAAGAGATTGAGGAACAATCTACAACTATCTAGCTCAACGCTCTTTACAGATGAGGACCCTAAGACTCCCTTCATTGACTTTCTTGGTATCTTCCCAATGCCACTCTTGGAATGGAACTCCAAGAACACTGAGACTAGATGTTTTGGGAATTAGTAATTAATCCTCACCTTTTGCTTTCTGTCTCGTTTTTCATTGAAACCTTATCTTTTAAAAAAAAGTTGGGACTAAGACAAAGTTGTCAAATCCAGTAAGTGTTTGATATATCTATATATATATATCTATTTAATGTCTGACCAAACCAAATTAGGAGGCTTCTAAGGCTGATGAGGCAAAATCCCAATTATTGCTTCATGTGAATCCCTTGCCCAGAGGAAAAGAATGATAGCAGAAGCTCCAGAAAGCTAAAAGTAATTAGTCCAAAACATAATTGAAGCACAAATTGAACTTGTGGTATTTGTTCTTATTAGGTATGGAATTTCCTGGAGAAAACTTCATGGAAGTCATTTAAATAAATGATTCAAAGTAACTGCTTTTTCTTTCCTTCAGACCTCTTTAAGTTTCCTCAAAATCCTCTTTCCACAGATGTTTACTGAATAATTACCTCTTATTTTGCCCAAAAGAACTTCACTGAAGATTAAAAAAAATTCCCTAAATGGAAGATTCTAATGTGTTTTTATTAATTAGAATTATGTGTATAGTTGTAATCCTTCCATCATGAACATACTATATAGTAACATTCAAATATCTGATACTAAAATAACTTACTGACAAATTCTAATATTGAATACAGAATAGTTCTATCTCTATTGATAATAAAAAACAAAACTACCAAGTATCTTAGAAAATTTAAATTAAGGCCTTTATTTTACAATTTGGAAATCTGAGTAGTCCAACTTTAAGATGACTTTTTCATTGTTGAAGTTTGCTCTGTCGATGTGTGATTTGGGACTTCCTCTTGTCTCAAGCCATTCTTGCATATGACGCACCTTGGAGGTAGGACCTTGCAGTTGTCCTTGAACTGTGCCCCGGTCAGTGTTCTGGACCCAGCCTACCAATCCCAGCTTTTTACCCTCAGCCTAAGGGAAAGAAACAGATACTCAGTGAGAATGAACAAAACAAAGAAGACTACAATCTTTTGCCAGAACCTTGGCCTAGAATCAAGCCACTGAAACTAATTTGATACTGTCCAGAACAGTCAAAACAGAAAGACAGCAAGAAGGATCTCATGGCTGATCTTAACAAGATGTGTTGGCTACTATACTCCATTCCTTCCTCTACCCTATAAGACCCAGGCACTAGAGTTTTTCACTATATAGTCAACTTGGATAAAGTACTAAAGACTTAAGTATTAAAAATGATCCCCTAAGGCTGACTGTTTTCAGGATAATGAGCTGTATTTTGCTCATTTTCCTTTGTCCTGATCAAGAATCTATTGGGTCTATTGAATAGAAAAAGTATGAAAAGTTATCTGATCCTTCCCTTTGTCTTTAACCAGGACCACACCTAAACAGGTCCAGATGAATGTGTCCATCATATCTTCAAAAATCATTAGAAAATATTTCACAATTTCCTGGGCAACTCAATCCATTGGTTTTACTGTAGAGAAACTATCTAACCTAACATCTTTATGTTGCATCCAAAGCCCACTTTCTGTCATCCTCCTGGAAAAGAAAAACAGCTTCTGAACACCAAACTTTCATAAGACTATATAACTCTTAGGTTTTTTCTCAACTTTGTTCTTTTCCTTCAAATAATCACAACTCCTTTAAGGCTGAATGAGACCATCTAATCATTTTAGTGGCTCTTTTCTAAGCTTTCTCAATGTTGTTTTCAGTCGTTATGCTGTGGTGAGACTGAAAATTTAGGAAAGGTAACAATGTTTTTGTTAATTTTTCTATAAATATACAATTAGGATAATATGAAAGTTATTGATTGTTAAAGTAGTCTATCTAAATAGAGGAGGATGGGAAGCGGCTGTGGCTCAATCAGTGGGGCTCCCGTTTACCATATGGGAGGCCCTGGGTTCGGTTCCCGGGGCCTCCTGGTGAGGGCAGGCCCGCCAGCACGGCGTGGTTGGCTGACCCAGTGAGCACAAGCAGCAAGGGGGGGATAAATGAATAAATAAATAAAATCTTTAAAAAAAAAAAAATAAATAAAAAATAAATAAATAAATAGAGGAGGAGGTTGGATTACAAAGAAAATGGGAGTTAACATGATTGCATGTCCAAATGCCAGAGCAGTGACCTAATAAATGTGGGAAATTGCTGGAGTTGGCCAAAGAAAATGTTATGCACAGGGGTCGGATGTGGCTCAACTGGTTGGGCGTCCGTCTCCCATATGGAGGGACCCGGGTTTGATACCCGGGACCTCCCGGTAAAAAAAAAAAAAAAAAAAAATGTTATGCACAGAAAACCATGTTTGATGAGGAACTGAAGTATCCATCAAATCAGTTATGTTCAAAGCAGAGACATGTTTGTGTAATGAACAAGAGATTCCAGCCAAATAAATGACAGTTTAAAGGATACAGAAGAAATTAAGGAATGAAGAAAAATAGGATATACCTACAGCATTCACTGCTAAGTACCAAAGAAGATGGCATAAAAGAAGAATGCAGAGCATGGATTTTGAGGAACACTCCATATCCTCAATGCATTCTTCTGCTTCAGATTAACCTAGAGGAGTTGGCTATCTCTAGTTCTTTAGAATTACCATAAAAATTAACTAGTTATAAGAATGACTGTCCCAAATTTTGCGTATGAAACTCTAACAGTCAAATAAATGTTTAAATTGCCATGTGATTTATCTGAATCCCTGAAAGTAAACCAAACACTTAAATTTTGACCAGTATTGAGAATGAGAATTTCCTAGAGGTCTTATTTGTGCAGTTGATTTCTGTTCTTATTTCTTAAATGAAAGCATAATGTTGTTGATTCATATTAGTTTTTTTGAATATCTATCTAAACAAGTAAATACTCTTTTTCCCAAGAAAATTCCAAAAAGCTAATTCTCCCTCTTAACCATGTTTCTGCTTAGACAGACATCTGGCAACATTTTAGGGAATATAATCACTAAGTTTAGGTGCAATCTAAAAGGAAACTCCCCTCAAATCAATAACCTATTCTTCCACCTTAGAAACTAGATAAAGAAAAGCAAACTAAACCCAAAGCAAGCAGAAGACAGGAAATAATACAGATTAGAGGGGAAATAAATGAAAAAAGAGAATAAAAACAAAAAAGAGAGAAAATTAGTGAAGCCAATAGTTGGCTCTTTGAAAAGATCAACAAAATTGACACTATTAGCTAGCTAACCAAAAAAATATTTAAAAATAAAAAAAGATTGGGAAGCGGCTGTGGCTCAATCAGTAGGGCTCCCGTTTACCATATGGGAGGCCCCGGGTTCGGTTCCCGGGGCCTCCTGGTGAAGGCAGGCCCGCCCGCACGGCGTGGTTAGCTGACCCAGCGAGCACAAGCAGCAAGGGGGGGATAAATGAATAAATAAATAAAATCTTTAAAAAAAATAAAAAATAAAAAAAGATGATGATGACAAGATAAATTACAAAATCAGAACTGAAAGAAACCTTAGAGAAATAAAAAGGATTTTAAGGGACTACTATGACCATTTCTATGCCAACAAATTAGATAACTAGATGAGGACAGATTCCTAGAAAGATCCAAATTACCCAAATTAAATCAAGAAGAAATAGAAAATCTACATAGACCTATAACAAATAAAGAGATTAAACTAGTAATTTTAAAAACTCCCCACAAGCAAGTCCCAGGACCAGATGGTTTCTCTGGTGAAGAGGAAGAATACTTCTCAACTCATTCTATGAGGCCAGTATTACCCTCATACTAAAACCAGATGAAGACACAAGCCCTTGTGTCGAGGGCTGACTTTCAATAGATCACAGTGAGGGAGCTGCTCTGCTACTAACGAAACCCTGACCCAGAAGCAGGTTGTCTACGAGTGATTTAGTATCAGGTTCCCCGGGAAATATTAAGGAAGCCTTACAGCCTCAAAGAAAAAAGACAGGAGAGGGAGGCTTGGAGGAGAATATAGAAGGAAGAATAGTAGAAAGGATAACTGAAAGAGTAAAAAGAGACAAAAATAAGATATGACATATGAAAAACCAAAGAATAAAATGGTGGAAATAATGCATTTACAGTAATATCATTGAATGTGAATGGATTAAACTCCCTAATAAAAAAATATAGGCTGACAGAATGGATTAAAAACATGAGCCATCCATATGCTGCCTACAAGAGACTCACCTTAGACCCAGGGATACAAACCAGCTGAAAGTGAAAGGCTGGAAAAAGATACTCCATGCAAATAGTAAACAAAACAGAGCAGGGGTAGCTACACTAATATCAGACAAAACAGACTTTAAATGCAAAAAACTTACAGAGATACAGAAGGCCATTATAAATTAATAAAAGGGACAATCCACCAGGAAGAAGTATCTATGCACCTAACCAGGTTGCCCCAAAATACAGGAGGCAAACTCTGGCAAAACTGAAGGGAGAAATAGACATCTCTACAATAATTGTTGGAGACTTCAACACATCACTTACATCATTAGATGGAACAAGTAGACAGAAGATCAACAAGGAAACAGAGAACTTGAACTAATGTTCATAACTGACAAATGAGCTAGACCTAAGATACATATACAGAATGTTGCATCCCAAATCAGTGGGTTATACGTTCTTCTCAAGTGCCCATGGATCTTTCTCCAAGATAGACCACATATTGGGTCAAAATGCAGGTCTCAATAAATATAAAAAGATTGAAATTATACATAATCATACATCTGTATAAAATTATACAGATCATAATGGAATGAAGCTGGAAATCAATAACAGACAAGAAAGTGGAAAGTTTGCAAACGTGTGGAGGCTGAAGAAACACACTCCTAAACAATCAGTTGGTCAAAGAAGAAATTGTTAGAGAAATTAGTAAATATCTCAAGACAAATGAAAATGAGAACACAACTTACCAAAACTTATGGGATGGCAGTGAGGTGGAGCCAGTGGCCACTAGACACTTTTGGGGCAGGGAGGGGATAAGCAATTGAAATACAGGGGCTTTTTTGGGATTTGGAGGTTGTCCTGGGTATCTTTGTGGCGGCGGATGTGGGCCATTTTGAATCAGCGCACACTGCTCAGGGCTGTGTGGGGGGAGAGTGTGGTCGACAGTGTGGACTGTGGTCTATGGTTGGTGGCGGGGCCCCGGGATGTGTGAGTCCATTGAGGGTGGTGGGCCACACTTGTGGGAGATGTTTGTGTGGGATGTGGTGGGAGGTGTGGGAGCTGGGCAACATGGGAATCCCAGTGGGTTCCGTGGAATATTTTGGGTATCTAAGCACCTCTTAAAATATATTTATATATATATACATAAATAACATTTTTGTAAGCAAATGCACATATATGCATATATATTTATATATCATTTTGCAAATGTTGGTATGTATTGTGAAAATTTTGATTTTTACCCACAATAAAAAAAAAAAAAAAAAACTTATGAGATACAGTAAAGGCAGTGCTGAGAGGGAAATTACAAGCGTTGGAGAGGATGTGAAGAAATATGAACACTAATTAATTGCTGTTGGGAATGTAAATGGTGCAACCACTGTGGAAGATAGTTTAGCGTTTCCTCAGAAAGTTAAGAATAAAATTACCATATGATCTGTCAATCCCATTTACAAGTATATATCCAAAATAATTGAAAGCAAGGACTTGAATAGGTACTTGCGCACCAATGTTCATAGCAGCATTATTCACAATTGCCAAAAGATGGAAGCAACCCAAGTGTCCATCAATTAATGAATGGATAAACAAAATGTGGTATAGCCATGCAATGGAATATTATTCAGCCACACACAAAAAAAATGAAGTTCTGATACATGCAACAACATAGATAAACCTTGAAGAACATCATGATGAACGAAATAAGCCAGACACAAAAGGACAAATATTGTGTGATATTGGTGGTATGAAATAATTAGAATAAGCATATTCATTGAGTCAGAAAATAGAACAGAGGTTACCAGGGGCCAGGATGGGTGTAGGCAATGGGGAGTTAATGGTTAATTTTTGTACAGAGTTTCTATTTAGGGCGATGGAAGTTTTGATGGATGGTGGTGATGTTCACAATGTTATGATCATAATTAACAGCATTGAATTATATATTTGAATATATGTTAGAAGAATAACAATTTATTTTAAAAACCTTAGGACTGTACAACACAAATAGGGAACCTTAATGTAAACGATGGACTATAGTTAATAGTACAATTATAATAATATTCTTCCATCAATTGTAACAAATGTACCACACTAATAACAAGGTCTTAATGGGGGGAGGGGTAATGGGAAATCTATATTTTCTGCATGATTTTTCTATAAACTTACAACTTCTCTAAAAAAACGAGATACCACTTCACACCCACTAGGATGGCAATGATAAGAAAAGACATTAACAAGTGTTGGTGAGAATCTGGAAATTGGAACCCTCATACATTGCTGGTGGGAATGTAAAATGGTGCTGTGCTTTGGAAAACAGTTCAGCAATTCCTCAAAAGTTCATCATAGAATTACCATATGATCCAGCAATCCACCCCAGGTATATATACCCAGGAGAACTGAAAACATTATCAATGCAAACATATGAAATGTTCACCAATTGGTGAACAGATAAAGATAATGAGGTATATCCATTCAATGGGATTTTTTTTCAGCCATAAAAAGGAATGCTATAATATGGATGAGCCTTGAAAACATTATGTTAAGTGAAAGATTTATGTTAAGTGATTCCATTTATATTAAACATCCAGAATAGGTAAATCCATAGAGACAGAAAGTAGATAAGTGGTTGCCAGGCCAGTGGGGGCAGGGTGAGGCAGGGTAGGAATGAGGAGTGACTGTTAATTGATACAGAGTTTCTTTTTGGGGTGATGAAAATGTTCTGGAATCAGATAGTGTGCAACTTTGTGAACATATTAAGAACCACTGAATTGTTTGCTTTAAAAGAGTGAATTTTAAAGTATGTTAATTATATTCTAAATAAAAGAAAAGTCCCTTTCCTCATTCACTGCTCCTCTAGGAGTGATGGGATTTAATTAAGGTTAGATTATATTAATTTACAAACAGACTATAGTAAAACAAAGCAATAGTTAAAATGGACATATTTAAATGATTATAAATAGTAAAGAATAAGCTATAAGTCTAAGGAAAAAATGACATTTTTCTTGCAGTTTTCTAAATCAGTATTTCTTATACTGCATTCTTTTATTCTCTCTCTAAATTGGTAAGAAGAAGAAGGGCTGTATCACCATGGTCTGGTCCTTTTCCTTCTACCACTTTATCTTTGAAGCTGTCACCTCCATTTACTAAATCACAAGAAATTAACCTGCATAATTGGTAACAAAGCTAACAGGAACATAGGTCTTGCTATGACTTTCAACAATTCTTTTTCTAACAGGCACTTCATACATGAGTTTGAAATAGGAGGAAAAGATTTGCAAGTTATTGGAAAAAGAGATTTGATGACGTATTGATACATTGGGAAAGCAATGATAGCCCCTACAGAAGGCAGAAGGAAAATTGAGATTGCATTTGTGTGTGCATGTTGAGGGAAGATTAGTGATATGAAAGCAGAGGTAGAGGCTGCCAATAATATGTTCCTCCCCTCAACTACTTCCTAATATTCAAGTAGGAATAGCAGACCTCACAAGCAGTATTACCATTACCTATCCTGGAACAGATAAAGTATTTTTCCATTTTAAAAAAAAGCTTCAGCTGGGAAAGATAATTGTTCTTTCAAAGCTAAAAATAGAAAGGAATTAAGTGGAGAAATGAGAGATGTTGGAGAATTGAGGTAAAAGGGATCTGGAAGAATGCAGCAGCTACATAGGAAAGAAGTAATTACATAAATTAAATAAATGTTATCAATTCACCTAAATGCCATCGCTTCCATCAGTGTTAGCTTTCCCACAAGAAATGTGATTTGGTTTGATGAAGTCATTATAGAGAGAACTGGGGAAGCACTCTATTCCCCCCTGGGAAGAGGGAGGCAAATAATATGTGTATCTAGATACTCAGGAACCATTGTTAGAAAATGACCAACAATAATAACTGCAGAATCTTCCATTTACACAGCGTTTTACCCATTGCAAAGCATTTTTATACCCACTGTTCTACCAACTACCTCCTTGCCTTGCAGCCACCAAATAACCAAATATGAGCTTCTAGTTCACATTTGTCAGAAATATGTCTCTTGTTCCCATGTTCATAGCCTGGTATGTCCCCAAAGCCTATAGGCCACATACCTGAGTGTACTTGCGGAAAAACACCCCTTGCACCTTTCCAAAAATTTCATAATCCACTGATATCAGGGTGTCCCCTTCTGCCATGCTCAAACCTGTCGGAGACCAGGAAAGCAGAAAAGTAAAGGACTATATTCCAGGTACCCCAATCCTAAAGCAGAAAAGGCCACACCTACACTTCTTCATCCTTAACCATTTGCTACCTCTCCCCGACCTTTAGGCCCCGGATCTTCGAAGAGTGGGTGGATATGTTTAAGAGCATGTAGTATGTGAAGTAACGAGAAGACACCTGGGAGCCTCGGGTCTCAACTATCCACAAAGGCCCCTCCTGAGGCAATTATCTGCTTGCCCCATTACCTCCTTCCACTCATCCCGGTCCAGCTCGCTCCCCATCCCTTCCCCTGCCCACACACTCGGCTTCCACACGGCCGTCAGAACCCCTTCTACTAATATTTTAGGGCTAATGAACAGACGGGCACGCCCCGGGGCCCCGTCCTAGGCTCACCCTCCTCAATTTCCTCACAGGCAGCCAGGAACCGCTGGGCAACGACCACGCCAACCGCCCCCCTAGCCGCGCCGTCCGCCACGCTCGGAAGCTTTCTGCGCGGCTCTGCCTTCGTTTACTCTCCTGCCTATCACCTCCACCCAGCCAATCAGAGATGGGAGGCTTGGCCCAGAGGGTGGGACTTCAGGACGCCGTAGTCTCAAGAGCGCGAGCGAGCCTGGAGTTATGGATCTGTCCGGGCTTGGATGTCGCAGCCTGAGCGTTCACCCCACCTCAGTCACCAAAGGCGCCCCTTTTCTCATTTCTTGTGGGGAGAAAGGCATAGACGAAGGAGCACTTAGGATACACCTAATCATCCAATAAGAATTTATTGAGAGCTGACAGTGTGTGCTTGGCATAGCTCAGTGAACAAAACAGACAGGATACCTGGGCTGCAGGGGTTTAAATTCTGGAGGCAGGAAACAAAGAAACATTAAACATATTAAATAAGTAGAACCCATACAACCTTTCTGCCTTGACTTTTTCTTTCAGTTCTCCCAAAATTTTGGGTCATGCCTAAGTCTGGAATTGGAAGCAGAAGAGAGAAATGTAAAGTAGGGTCCAATGGAGATTATTTCTCCTTCGTGTGCTCTGGAAGCTGCCCACCAGAATCTACCTAAGAAAATTCCAAATAACACTTGCCTAAAAAGGAGGAAGTAGAAAGGAAGGAAGGAAGAAAGGAAGAGAAGAAAGAGAGGGAAGAAGGAAACAATCATGGTGCCACAAAAATCACAATTGAGTCAGTCAATCAAAGTGAAACGACCAAACTGCATGAATTTGTTTTAGGAAAAGGGAATTATCCAGGGGAGTTTTGGGTTAGGATGGTTAAAATTAGGTTCTACTTGTGGGCATGTGGACTCACCCAGCTACCCTTACAATTAATACTGTGAAGGAAAACTGTGTTTTTCCTTCTCTTCAAATTGCTTGTAAACATTACATCCCTCCATAACATATCCCTTCATGTGTGAATATGCTAGCTTGGCAGGTCTAGCCATGGCTTTGCAGAGATGGGTTTGCAATGGTGGCCATGGAGATCCATCATTCCACTAGTTCTGTACTACAGAGTGAGGATCCAGATCCTAAAGAATCAGAAAACATTAATGCTGGACGGAGCCTGGACTGAATGTTGTGCTTGGCAATATTTGAGAATACTACTAAACAGAATACCTGGCTAGTGTTATTTCTTTCTCTAAAATCCATTTTTTTAAACCAGGTTTTTTTCTATAGAATTGTAAACTTATTTACTGCCTACTATGCACAGGATATGGTAGGATATATAAAGGCATATCATCTTTGCCCTCAAACAGTTTTTAATTTAGTGTTAGGGACAAATATGCATGCAAATAATGACAATACAATGCACAACATGGTAATTCACTTCCACAAACATCCCTTGAGAGCTCATCATGAGCCAGTCCTGTGCTATAATAGGACAGAAAATATTATGGGATCACAAAGGGGCAAAGATTAAATCTGACTGGAAAAATTGGGAAAGGCTTCTTGGAGAAAGGAACATTTTATCCGAGATTACACAACCACAACAAGTAAGTGATGGAGCTGGAATTTAATCACAGGCAGTCGAAGTTCAGAACCCACTCCCATAAATTCTATGCTCTACCACCTCTCAGTATGGGGAGCGTGGGTTAAGTTATTAGCACTGAGGTGAGAGAGTTCAAGCATTTAGTTGTGGCTAGACCAGGGATTCTCAACCCTGGCTGCACATTAGGACCTTTGGGGAAACTTAAAAAATACAGATTCCCAGGCGTCACCCCAGATATTGCTTTCCAGGTAGAACTAAAGTGCAGCCAGGATTGAGAACGACTGGGCTAGACAATTGGCTTTATTAAGAGGAGGCAGAGCTGGAAAATTAGGGGGCCCTACTTTGGGACGTTGGAAGTACATGCTGAATTACTAGCTTCTGTAAGTAAAGAAGAAACCACAGGTAGAATCAGAAGTATTTAGGAAGATTATTCTGGCAGCAGCATGAAAAACAGGCTTTCAGGGGGAGGGTGCCAGATGCTTAAGGCAAGAATAGCAGTTAGGAAGGCGAGATGAGATGTGAGGAAGAACTCACCTAAGGCAGCAGAAATGCAAAGGAAGGGTCACATATGAGAGACATTGCAGAGGTAAGTTCAACAGAACCTGCCAATCAGTTAGAAGGGACAGATGAAGAGGAGGGAGGAGTGGAAGATGACTGATGCTTTGGGCGTGAGTGGGGACATGGGAGAAGTAGATTAGAGAATGGAGAGATGAACAAGAATTTGTTTTGTTTTCTGTCATGTTGAATTTGAGGTTCCTGAGGAACATTTATGTGGAGATGTCAAATGGGCAGGTGGAATTTTGAGTCCGGAACTAAGGAAAGAAACCAGGGCTAGAGATGGATATTATAATTTAGCCAGATGGCTGGAATCTCAGCATTTGGTTGAGATCATTAAGGAAGAGAATACTGGGAAATAAGAGGGATTTGGAGAATACCTAAAATTTAGGGAAGCAGGGAAAGAAATAAATACCAGAAATCTGGAAGAAGATGGAGAGAGGTCATGGAAGAAGAAACCAAGAGGGCACAGAGGCAAGTGAAGAGAGATTTCCAAAAGGATGAATAATGTCAAATGAGAAAGCTGAAGAAATAGAAGCTTTTGTCTTTGGTCATCAGAAGTAACTTGTGGTCTTGCAATTAAAGTGGAAAAGGTGGAAGCCAGACTACAATGGACTGGACAATGAAGGGGAGATGAGGAAGTAGGAACAGAAAATATAAAGTTTTCTATCAGAAAGTCTAGTGAAGGAGAGGAGAAATGTATGGGACCCTAACATGAGAGGAGGCAGGTCAAGGGAAATGAGGTCTGGTTTTGCAGGGGGAAATTAAGCATATTTTAAAACCAAGGAGGAGTGTGTGGGCAGGTACAAGTTGAAGTTAACAAGATGAAAGAGTAAAGTGATGGAGTCAAGTCCAGGAAGGTACTTTCAGGATTAATTCAAGAGAGCACATGGAAAGAGAGCAACCCTTCTTTCTCAGAAACAAGAGGGAAGGAAGTTAAGATGCTGGGAAATTCTGCCAGAATAGAGAGAAGCTGGGGGAGTTGATGACAGGCAGGAAGGCCCGATGCTGAGATGACTGGGACCCTGAGAAAAGTGGAAAATGTGTGGAACTGCATATATGGAGAGGGCAGTAAAGAATCAACTGAGAATGAATACAAGAATTTAAAGGATTTCCCTGGAGGTCCCATCAAGGAATTTCTTTCCAACATGAAAAGGCTGTATTACATAATGTTGAAGTAGTAACACTGAAGACTAGTGTAGACACATTATTTTCCATGTGCATGAATCTTTTGAGTGGTTACAGGAAAAAAGTAAGATGCCTGTTCCAAACAAGATTACACAAGTGAACTGAAGCGTGAGGAAGACAAACTCTCTTCTGATGTTAACAATTTATCGAGTATCATTCAATGTTGAAAACAGATTATACTGATTAATTTTGATCTGGCAGTTTACTTTATTATCATTACATTTGTCTGAGTCATTCCTGGGCCCTAAGAAGAGACAGCCAGAGTTACCACATGAGGGGAAAACATCGGAATATCAAAATAATTAGGTTGGCCACAAAAACTACCCTCTAAAGATAACTTCATATCAAACCCTAGCCGAGTTGCTAACATTTGACAGCAAGCTCCAACATGTCAGAAAAGAAAAGCACGGAGATACAGTAAGACAGCCATACCTGGGTCCCGCACAAAATAGCCGAGTGCGCTAAGAAAACCTATCAGAAGGCCCACTCCTGCTAAGTGGGTGGACACCGGAATCCTGCGGCAGAGCGCCTCGAGGGCACTTCTAGGGGCTCCGCCCTTCGCCCGAGAAGAGCACACCCCAGGGTCTGGGAGCATCGTTCTAAGAAAAACACAAGTTCTTCTTTGACAGAAGCGTAGAAAAGCCTCTCCCGCCCTCTCTCTTGCTCCCCAAGGGCAGAACTGGACGGAGTTAAAGAGTTGGCCCAACACTGGGTCAAGGACACTCAGACCGCACCCCTCTCCCTCCGCCGCTTGAGAACGCGCGCGGACTGCGCCTGCGCGCGCTTTCCGGGCGGAGTTCGCGGAGAGAGGCGGGGCTTGGAGTGCACCTAGCTCCAGTCTCCAAGGCAACGGGAACAACTGAGACCAGCTGAGAGCGCCTGCGCCGCGCCTTCGGTTGGTGGGGGTCGGGTCGGGAAAACTAGGTCCTGGGGTTTCCCCTGAGCAGGAGCAATCCCCGAGAGCCTCAGGTACGCAGAAGGGCGGGGGAGACATGGGGTCAACGTGTCGCCCTCCCGAGGCCCCAACCCCGAGGGTCAGGGGAACGAGGTGGAGTCCCTCAGAAGGCGGAGTCCCCAGTTGGGGCGTCATGGTTGACCCTCCAGCACAGAATGTGACTTTCGCGTTCCGGATCTAAACCCGGCCGTGGCAGCAGTCAGGTGGCTCTAGCCTCTCAGGTTACAGGCCTTCCGCCATCTGCGATGCGGGCACTCCTTGGATGAGGGATTGACAGCCAGGCGCCTGCTCCAGTTCCTGAGCGAGTCTATGCTCTTTGGAATCAAGCACGGTTCCAAGCAGGAGGGAACCCCGGATAGCTTATTGTGCCAGTCACTTAACTCTGAGCCACAGTTTTCTCGCTTGTAAATGGTGGGGCTGGACGGGGAGTCCTAAGGTCCCTAAGTGCTAGTCTTGTAACACCGAGCGAGCGCCTCCGTTTACAGAAGAAACTGGGAGGGGTCAGCAAGGAGAAGTCATTTATCCTGTGACACAGGCCTAAAACTTTTCAGTCCAATGCTCTTCCGAGTATACTGTGTTTACTGGACAGCAGTCACTGTCTGGCCAGGGTGGGTGGAAAGCAAAGCTAGTGGAAGGAACACTTGTATCACGTTGGTTTTTCTATCTTCTGGGGTAACACAGTGTCTGGACACATAATAAGAATGCTTATTAAAAAAAAAAAAAAAGAATGCTTATTGAATGAAAGTTCTGGTTGACCGAGTACCATTATCCCTAGAAAAGTTTAAGGGAAAATGTGGGTAAAGGAAAGGTAGCAACGGTTTCCTTCAGCAATCCAAGGGAATATCGGACAAACTCCTCACAGACATCTGGTTTAACTCTCCCCTAGGCTTCTGTCCAGGCCCTGAATGGATGGTCTCCAGTTGGTGCCACATCTGTCTGTGGGTGTTATGCTCCCATACAATAAAACAGAAACTGCAGGGCTGCACCCAGCCAAGCAAGACCCTTATGAACAAGGTAACGCTTCCCAGAGGTCCTCGAAGGGGCACCGGAAGAACAACTTCCAGCAGAAGCTTTTAAGCAACAAAGAGCTGACGCTGGATAATCTCTACACTCATTCCAAATACAACACCTTCACAAAAGTCCGGAGCTATTCCTATCCCCACTGTGCTGGAATCAGCCAGCAAGTTTCAGGAAGTGCTCCCCAGGGCCAAGGAAGGGGTTTGTTTTACTTGTCAGGCCCTCAATCCCTTTATCCCAAGGCAAATAACCAGGATGTCATCCCCTTTACAAAGAAGCTAGTTGGGGTAGACCGGGCATACCCACTGAAACCTGTGTTCCACCGGAAATCTCGTAGTAGCCGTAAGGCTGGCTCTGATATGGATCAGAATGTCTCTTCTGAGCCAAGAGAGTTTTCCTACAGCTTTGGTTTGAGGAATTGGGCAAATTCATCTGTGGTTGATCCTGTTCTTACTGGTATGCAGGGGGCGCGGGCCATGGCAAACCCTGACAGGACTAAGTGGATGCAGATCCAAAGACTAGAAGCTGCAGGGGACAGCTTAGATGGGGAAATCCGAAGAAAGGAGACCCTCTTGAGGGAAAAGCTGAAAAAGACGGAGGAGGAACTCAGAAGGATTCAGAAAGAAAAGGAACAGGCCAAGGAAAATGAAAACAGAGAGCTACAGAGAATGATACTCTCTAGGAGGAAAGTTAAAGGTAATCACAGCAACACCACGTACAAATCTCTCTTCTCACCAGAATTTGGAACTGAGGAGTTGTTTGGCAGAGACAGGAGAGAGGACAAAACTTGGGGACAGTCTCAAGAAAATTCTACTCCATTCCAGTTCTCTGATTACAGAATACAGAGGCTCAAAAGGGAAAGATTGTTGGCAAACAATAACAAAACCCAAGACCGAGGCTCAGGGCCATCACTGGAGAAGTTTTCTCCATCTCCAGAAGTGCCAGGCAGTGCTTCACAGGGATCTACCAGCAATTTCAGCCTGGCCAGGGCACCAGATTCTTCAGGCTCCCGCCTTTCCACTGAAGAGCAAGAACTTGGGGAGTGCAGCCACTGTGGACGCAAGTTTCTCTTGCTAAGACTGGAAAGACACACCAATGCCTGTAGCAAGATGCAGGGTTCCAAGAGGAAAGTATTTGACTCCTCCAGGGCCCGGGCTAAGGGCACAGAACTAGAACAGTACCTGAACTGGAAAGGACCAACCTCTGTCAAGGTAACCAGAGCCTTATGGATTTGACTTTGGGTGATGCTCATTATCAGGGCCTATCATAGCCTCACCAATTTTCTTTAGAAAAAATTCATGTGTCATGTAGGAAGAAGGTAAGAAAGAACATTTACTGATCACTATTATGTGCCAGTCACTATGTTGGGAGATTTTCATATAATTCTCACAACAACCTTTGAGGATCTCATTATCTTTAATTTTATCTATTTAAAAACCAAGGCTCAGAGAAGTTAAGTGATTTGCTTAAGGCCACAAACAGCTTTAAATGGCAGAGTAGGCATATAAATCTGGATCTGAATGACTCCAATTTAGGCTTAAAAAATAAAAAAATATTACACAGCATTTCACTATCCTGAGAACTCCTTGCTCTTTGCAATGCACTCTGCAACTTTCCTAACGGACTAGGATCTGTTAAGCACTTCTACAACCTTGTCTACACTTTCAAGATTAGTTCAGTTTTAGTAAATACATGAAACACAATAGGTTTGGAATTTTTTTTCTACCCATTTGGAGTGTAAACACTCTTTGAGAAATACTCATTTTACAAGCCAAGTTGCATAACCCTGACAGTCAGAAAGGCAGACTTAATTACAAGATAATCTTCTCCAGATCTGACTGTCCAAATGTGACTATGAAGTTCTTTCTTCTAAACATTATGTACATATCTTGTATTTTTTGCAACCTACTTTGTAGCTAGCGATATTTTGCAAGATAACCAAATTTAAAATAAGATTTTTACCTTCAAAGTGTTTCCTCTAAATGATCCATCGATGGTAGACACTTGTTAATATTTTTGTAAATGCTCAAACACCTCCCATAACCTATCAGTTTCATTAAAAAAAATTTTTTTTTAATTGTTTTTTATTCTGGAAACCTCCCTCCCACAGCTCTTTTCTCCTGCTCTGGTCTCAAGGGCTGGTTTTTCTTTAGGCCTGGTGAAGTCCTGTTGTCTTAGAACTTTTCTTTGCTTCTCTTCTGTTTCCTGTTTCCAGCATTCCATGTCTTTTTCTTGCTTTACTCCTTGCTTTGTTGAAGCTTACTAAGAAAGGTACATGGGAGGTATATTTTCTTGTCTTTGAATGATTGAAAATGTCTATGCCTCATGTTGGAGTGATGATTTGGCAGGGAATAGAATTCTAGATGGAAAAATGATTTTCTGTTAGAAGTTTTAAAGAATTTTCCCACTAGCATTTACTTTGTTGTTGAGAAATATGCTGCTGTTTTGATTTCTGTTCCATTATACAAAACCTGTTTAGTTCTTATCTCTTTATTCTGAAATTTTAATGATTATTTTGGCTACTTGCTGGCCATTTCAATCTTAAGATTGTGTGACCTTCAATTCTAGGAATTTTTATTATATTCTTCAATAATTTCCTTCTTAAGCTTCTGCTCTTTTCAGGACTCCTATTGATCAGATAGATGTTGAGCTTTCTGGATTGATTTTGTAATTTTCTAATCTTTTCTTTTCTTTTTTTTTTTTTTTTTATTTTTTTTTTATTTTTTTTTATTTTTTTTTAAATCTTTTCTTTTCTTTTTTTTTTTTTAAAGATTTTATTTATTTATTCATTTATCCCTCCCTTGCTGCCCGTGCTCGCTGGGTCAGCCAACCACGCCATGCGGGCGGGCCCGCCCTCACCAGGAGGCCCCGGGACTCGAACCCGGGGCCTCCCATATGGTAAACGGGAGCCCCACTGATTGAGCCACAGCCGCTTCCCTAAATCTTTTCTTTTCTACTTTCCATCTTGATCTCTTTTCTTCCCACTCTGAAAATTTTTTCTTTATATTATTTTACATTTCTATTTTTATTTTTAGCTATCAGAATTTACATTTGTAACAGTTCTTTCTGCTTGTTCGTTTTTCATCATATATTCTTGTTGACACAATCTCTTAATACTCCTTTGTTGAAATATATTTTTTTGGTAAAAAAAAAAAGTTTCCTTCTGCTACCTGCCTTGTTTTCTTGAGTTTTTGTTTGTTTTTATACTTGTTTTGCTCTCTTTCTTGTTGGAGCTTTCTTCAACTATCTGGTGATTCTTGGCTGTTCATTCATATTAAGCTTAGGTGGGGCTTGTTGGCTAGGGGCCTTCATATTAGGGTTATCAAATAGTGGGCCTTTACCTGGGGAGCCCCAGAGTCAGTTCTTGAAGCCTTTTTCTCTGGACTGCTCAGTGCATCCAGAAAAGAACCCTTCAGTCTTCTAAGAGGCTTAGTACTCTGCTTGGTACTCTGGGAATGAGGAGGCTGACAGTTCACTTTGACATGTAGACTTTTACTTAATGCCCAATTCCAACCCCAAGGTTAACCCTGCTCTCCACTGTGCCTGGATTTCCTAAGTCTGAAAGCTGTCAGGTTTAATTTCTACAGACAATAACAAACACCTGTTCTCCTATGATGGCGCTGGGGATGTTAGTCACTTGGATGTGCAAGGTGGGAGAGGAGCCCTGAACTTGCTTTCAGCCCTGTACGTCCCCCTTTCCATTACTTGGTACTTCCAAGCACTGAATCTCTCAGGGGTTCTGCTGAGAAAAATGGCTTGCCTCTCAGTGGAAGGTTTTTTATGTGCCTCCAATGGCAAGTCAGTTATTACTGTTCTCTTTGACTTGTGGGTCAACACCCTTTTTATTATTTCCCTACTGACATTCTAATGGGGACTCAAGAAGGAGATGAGATAAACGCCAAGTTGAATGATCAGTTTTCCTTCTATGTTACAGCCTGAACCTCCTCGGAAGAGCAACTGGCGACAGAAGCATGAATCTTTTATCCGGACCCTCCGTCAGGCGCGAGAGGTCCAGCAGGTAATTGCCAAAGGTGGAAACCCCTTAGACATGCCCCCGATCCTGCCTGCAGAAAATCCAGACTATATTCAGTGTCCTCACTGTAGCCGCCATTTTGCTCCCAAAGTGGCTGAACGGCACATTCCCAAATGTAAGACCATCAAGAACCGTCCTCCGCCTCCAAGGAAGCATTACAGCTGAGCTTGTACAATGGTGGAAGCCTCGGGTAGTTCAGAAGGCGCTACTTCTCTTCAGCAGCAAATAGGAGGAATTTAATGCAAAGCAGAAATGGAAGATTTTACATCTCTGCAGAGCTGAAATCAGTGAGGAGAGACCCATTGCTAAGCAGCAGGAGTTAGAAGGAAGCCCTAGCTTCCCACTAAATTACACCCTCAGGCTAGTGTGCTTTGTTATTTCCCTAAGAACTGATGAATGAAGACACTTAAAGTGGTGAACAGGTTACATTAAAGCTCTCTCCTCACAAACCTGATGTGGTTTATACTAGAAGTATGTGCATTTGGTTGTGTTTTCTTGCCACTGCCTCTGCATGTTTGTCTGTGGTTCCCATGAACTCTTCTTGCTTTTGAAAGTTGGCTTATTAGGATGAGTTGGTGTCAGAGGATTAGGGTTGCCCAGATGGCATCTCTTATAAATGATAAGATTTTGCTTTAAGGCATTATTAATGGAAATCTACACTTGGCCTTTCTGGGGCATGGTTCTGGCCCAAAGCCAATAAAAGTATGTAAGGTTAGAGTGCTAGTATATCCTCAATCTTCCCTGTGGTGTACTGCTTACTAAAGGAAACATCATCTTGATGTATTCTACAGGGAAGGGATGGTGGGAAAGCACTCTATACTTCTCTGTAGTTCTTTTCTGATGGGTTTCATATGTCAAAAAGAAAGAAACCTCAGTTTCAGCTATTGCTAGCATTCTGCTTTTAAATTAGGTTGGTTGAATGGCATTTTAAAATGAAGCAGCAAAATCTACCATCAAGGCAAGCTGAGACATTGCACAATGTCACATGTCCCTGGTCATTCCACAGTAAACTTCTAATTTAGAGAGTAAACTAAAGGGAAAGGGACCAGATCTTTTTAATTTCCTCTGTGTAGAATAGTGCCTAGCGGAAGCAACTTTTATAATCAGGCCCTCAATGAATGGGTTTTGGGGATTTAAACGCAGATAAAAAGATGGCTGAGTTCTAGATGTGTCGAATGGGAAACTGATAATGTCTGAAGGGGGTAATAGTTCAAATAGTTCAAATAACAGATTGGAAATTCTGGTAGGATTTCTGTCCTGAGAGCATTATTCAAATTGTTAGTTTAAAATACTGGAAAAAACCCACCCAACTTCAGCTGGGCACACAACAAAGTCTTATTTTACTAAACAATGAATGGCAAGTCTCTTATACCAGGCTACAACTTCTGCTGAGTAGCTGGGCTAACAGATTAGACCAATTTAAAATGTGAGTTTAAGGCTTTAGCAGTGAAGCTTGGGACACTAGGCTGGGGGAAAAACAAACATATATACATACATACATATTAGCACATATTGAATTGCTTTGTACTCTTTTTAATTGTTCCAAAGGAAGAGTTATCATATAATGGAGCTTTTGGTCTTAAAGAAACCTCTGGTGATTCTACATAGACACACTGGATATTTAATCCAGTATGTTCATTCCCCAGGCAAGTTTAATAAATTACATACTTGATGGTAAAAACAATAGATGGCAAGAATGAGTTGTGGCCAGGGTCACAAAGGAGCAGCCTGTGGACTGCTTTGCTCCATAAGTGTTTTATTTGACTGTCACAGCATTAAAAATATGATCCAGCATTTAAAAATTGGGATGTGGAATGTCTCTTGAAAAACTGGAAGCTCTGGAAACACTGGGCCAGCAAGCCTGCAGAATACCAACGGGAAGGGGGTTCAGAACCAGTTGCTCCTTCCAACAGAACCAGAACACTCCAGTTCATTGCAGCCTGGTGACCTGGCCTGCTTCCCTTATTTATCTTTTTTTTTTTTTTTTTAAAGATTTTATTTATTCATTTATCCCCCCCTTGCTGCTTGTGCTCGCTGGGTCAGCCAACCACGCCGCGCGGGTGGGCCCGCCCTCACCAGGAGGCCCGGGGAACCGAACCCGGGGCCTCCCATATGGTAAACGGGAGCCCTACTGATTGAGCCACAGCCGCTTCCCCCCTTATTTATCTTATGTACTTGGGTTTGGGATCTTTAGATGTCATTAAGGTTGTAGATAGGGCCCTCCAGGGAGAACAAATGTTGCATGGGGGGAGTGCTTTCTATAGACACAGGGAAATACTCGTTCTTATGTTCCTAGAGAAATAAAACAATAGGCAATGCCTTAGTGTAACCTTTAATCTCTGCAAATTTAAGCCTTGATTATATTAGGACAATCTACTTGTCTTTAAAGTTTAGCTTGATCAAGTCTTTGGGAAAGGGTAAGAACCCTTTTACTAAATCTCTTTCTGGATAGCACAAAGGGAATACATTCTGTTTGTTAAAGTCCATAATTCATACTCCTTTATCCAAGAACCTTTAGTGCAAGTAAACTTCATAAAGTTAAAAAGATTAAGCAATGGGGAAAAAACCACGATGAGACTCACATGGAAACTCACTTCATTTAAAAGTGTGTGCAGATATGCTGAGGTAATATTTCTTAACAGCAATGGAGTTTTATATTTAAGGCAGCACCTTTTAGCCAACATTTGCTGTTGCTCATCAATTTATCACTCCTCACAAATACACAGATGGTCCAGAGATGTGACATAGTGTTTTTCTCCTTAACGTTCATGATTCTGTGAGGTTGAATGATTGGCACATTTATTATACATAGTTAATCATTGAAGCAATAAAGGACTTTTGGCTTTGAGGCAGGAGAGAACACTTTATAGCCCTGACTATAGCCCACTCTGTCCTGACACTATCATGAATAATTCTTCTTTGGAAACCCAGAGATACTCACTTGAACGAATTTATCTAAAAAGATCCTGACTCCTGATCTGTTCTATTATGTTTCTGAATATATGGCAAGCCCAGTGAAATGAGTTTAAGACAGCTTTTGCTTTAAACTTTAGTGAAATGCTCAGCCAAGAGAAGTTTTAACTTGGTTCTGCTATGCCGCAGAGACCAAATAGTTTAATTTATTTGAGGGAAAATGGCTTTATAAACCTAAACTGGCCTTATCACTTGGAAAAGCCCACTGAGAGTGAGGTGGTAAGTGCAAGAAGTGGTGATCCTTTCTTTTTAAATCTTTTTTTTTTTTTTACCGGGAGGTCCCGGGGATCGAACCCGGGTCCCTCCATATGGTAGACGGACGCCCAACCAGTTGAGCCACATCCGACCCCCCTTTCTTTTTCAATGCTTCATTTTCTCTCCCTCCACACTTTCAGCACTGTATTTCAGAAGTTTGTTTTGGGTGGTGGTGGTGGAGGGAGCTGTGGCAGTAGAAATGATTCTGCTGGCAAGAATAAGAAATTGGAAAGAAGCAAAGATTATTTCTGTTCTTTGCATTGTTTCTGTTACATAAACATTATTTTTATATATAGAGTCACTGAATCAAAGATTCACAAAGGCCTAGGATCTGGGTGTTTTATACCCCGTGACTAAGGTCCATGTGCAGGCTTACTGAGGCATAGTACTGATTGAGAGTTCAAGTGTTTATTTAAAACAGAAATGCCAAACCATTCAGCCCTCAGCCTTTCAAATATTTGGCTAACAATAAGCTAGTTCTTCAGCAACAAAGTCAGAGCAGAGGAGTAACACAGGTTATAATATATAACTCAAAAGCAATACTACTGGAAAACTTAAAACACCCAGCACTGCATAAAGAAAAATAGAAAATTTAAAAGGGAATTAACAAAAAAAACCCATTCAAAGGCACTTCTGCTGCTGTCTCACTTTATACTCTTTCAGCTGCCACCTTTGAACTGGTTTCTGTTTGCATAGCTGTTTGGTGGGAAAAATCATTTGGCTGTCTCAGGCACAACAGGGAAAGTGCAAATTGTCTCTAAGGCACAGAACTTAAATTTTCAGCCAGATTACTAGCAATTTTAAATTTCCCCAGGGAACATACCAGAGAAAATGGCCACAGGATACCACTGCTAAGGAACATCACCACCCCAACCCCCAACAAGAACACAGCTCTTACCCCTTCAATGCTTACTTTCATCGCACAGTCTCAGCAACATGCCCATGTCCCTCAGTTTCACACCAGAAACAATTCTCAGAATTCACACCTAAAATGACCCTACCTCTGAGGGGTGCTAAGATGGTGAGCATGAGGGATACAGAACATGAAAGGCCAGTCAGTCCTTAAAAAATTAAAGTTGCAATTTACATGATGAACCAAAACCCACTGTTAAGGTTTACAGCAAATCCCCTAGTCCCCAGAATTTGTAACCGTAATCCAGGGTTGGCCCCTTTCCTTAGTGCAAGAAAAACCTTCAGTGATTAAATTAGTACTATTGTACTAGGCTTCCCAGAATTGAGAAAACAATGGGAACAGTATACCAAAGAAGATCCCATTGAACAGTTGCCTGTCCCTAGACATGGGGTTTTCCCCTAACGTCAGCCTTTACACCACCAGTTTTATGGAACTGACAAAATTTCCATTGCACAGGTCCTCCCACAGTCCTAAGCAGGTATCAAGCATTCATTTTTTTTGGTTTGGGGAAAATGAAACAATAATTTCATATTTGTAGGGAGGTAGGATATGAGACTCATGAAAGCAGCCTGTGACCCAAAATATTAAAGGAACATGTCATAAGGCTAGGTAGAAACACAAAGCTCCCATCCGTAAATGAAATCATCAAATGCTTGATTAGGACTCTTGCAATGAAGTTTTGTTCTTTTAGGGCACTTTCTTTGGGAAAGCTAGCTTGTTCCTGTCTACAAAGACACAATCAGAGTGGGAATAAAAGTGAGCTCTCGACCAAATCCTTTTCACTCAGCAGGTTCTACCTGTTGTGTTAGGCTTCAGGGACTCTCGGGCTTGGTGCTGGCTTCAGGCCACTCAAGTAGGAAAAATACAGATTCACTGATTATGATGATATGGCTTCAAAAAGGGGGAAATACTGATAAGACATACAAAAAGGGAGTGGTTGGGGCTGCTGATGTCATTGGAACCCGTAAGAGCCATGAAGGCAGAGGCACAAGAAGCCTTCTCACAAGCAGAAGACTGAGTCACTTTGGCTTTCTCTAAGATATCAGAGGCAGCTCCTCTCATGACTTTCTCTTAAGGCCACTCCTACTGCCCTACTGACTCAATTCTCTATGAGACACCTCATCTCTTAGAGGTATCTTTCAAAGCTAGGAAATCCTACCCTGTATCGGCAACAGCCTGAAACACTGAGTGAAAAGGAGGGCTCTGCCTTTCTTTACTCCTCACTGAAGAAATTTCCATCAAACCTCAGAGGAAATGCAATCTAAGCCCACTTCTTCTCCTCAAGCAATTGAACTTTCTGAAAACAAGCCCTAGATGGACTCCACAGACATATTTCCTGGACACAGGGCTCCTGAGAGGGCTCAGAATCCTTCAGCACTCTACAGATGACCTTGGAACAGACCACACATAGCTTCAGCACACTCCAGCTTTACACTTTTCCTTCTCCCACCATAGAGGTGCAATGCCTGGTATTTAATTCCCAAGGCCGCTTCCAATTAATGTTGAAAATGATAAATGGGATATAAGCTGCTATCAGCGCAATTTAGATGAGCACTGTGTCTCCTCTTCAAAGGTGGATGAACAGATGAGGTACAGAGCTGCTGCTGCCATGGCAGTCACTGAGGACAAAGCCAGGGCCTTGGGGCCCTTCCATTCTCCAAAACAATAAAATCACTCCGAGATCCTATCTAAAAGGCAATGCCACTCTCCAAATGTACACGGCAAGTGCTTCAGAGCTTCTGCCTTGCACTCCTTGTCTGCAAGTGAACGAAGCCAGGAAAGCTGCTCTCTGCATTCAGTAAGTGTGCTGTGAAGTTCTTTGGTTCCCAGTTTCCTGGGGCTATAAAGGCTCAGGAGACTAGAGGCTGGGTCGACAGGAGTCTGTTCCCAGGAGGCACCAAGAATCCGAATCTAAATCAGGCTTTGGATCCATTTCCATCTCTTCCTTTGCTGTCTGAGTTCCTTTGGAATGCATCCCCACCTGTCCAGATAAAACACAGTTCCACATTGACAACAGGACCACCTTGTCATAGCAGTCTTGTCAGTTCAGGACTATATATTTTCTTTTTCTTTTTTAATAAATTTATTTCAAATTCAATTTTTTTTTTTAAATAACAGAAAAAGGTAGCTCAACAAATTATGGCAGTATTACTCCTAAAAAGCTCTGTACAGGCACTTTTATCTCATCTAATTCCAACTACTAACTCAATTGTCCTGCTAGTGTTCAGAAAGATACACAGGTGAACACAAATTAGTTAAATGACATAGTCAAGGTAGATGAGGATTGTGGTTGGTAATATAAATACAGGAATGTTCTACTACAAGGTGTTAAGAATGTGGTGATACATGGGAAAAAATAACTAATGTAATTTATAGACTATAGTTAACAACATTGTAATGTTTTTGCAGCAGAAGCAAAGTTGGTACTATATTAATGCTAAAGGTAAACAAAAAAAGAATATGGGGGTTTGGTTTGTGAGGTATGAATATGATCAAGCATTTTTTTCTCTTCATTTTTTTTCATCAATAAGGAGACCAGGACTATATATTTTCAATGCTTTCCTCTAAGGGTTTGTAGCCAGTCTTATGAGATGCTTATAGCACTACCTTAGATAAAGTCCACACTTCTTCTGCAGGTAGGGTAACCAACCATCCTGGTTTGCCCAGAATGGCAGGATTTGCTGAAAAACAGAACCCTCAGTTTTAAAACTGGGAGAATCCTGGGTAAAACAATCCTCCTGCCTGTTACAGATGCTAATCACCCCATATTTACCTCAAGTGTGTATACTACCTTCCAAAGTATTTTCACAGACCTTATTTCATTTATTTATTAAAACAACCATATGAGGTAGGTAGGTATTATTTTCTTCTTCGAGGTGAAAAACCAGATCTCAGAGAAACAAAGTAATTTGTCCAAACACATATAGCTGGTAAATGGCAAAGCCAAGAGTTGAACCCTATTTCCCTATACCTTCTTTTCTCTAGATAGAGCAATTCTATGGCTCTTTAATGCAAGTAGCATAACCTGTGAAGCATTTGTACCAAAATGTTTAGCCTGACTCTAATCAAGTTCTTTAAGTCCAACTCAAGTCTCACTGAAAAGGCTGGGTGACAGAAGAACAAGTTAAAAAACATGCCAAGAAAACAGGACAAATCCAATATATTAAACAACTGACCTGGTCTTCAACAAGTCAAAAATACTAAAAGAGTGGTGGTGGTGGAGGAAATTGTTAAATTGTTTTTTTTTTTTTTTTTTTTTTAAATTTTATTTATTTATTCATTTATCGCCCCCTTGCTGCTTGTGCTCGCTGGGTCAGCTAACCACGCCGTGCGGGCGGGCCTGCCTTCACCAGGAGGCCCCGGGAACCGAACCCGGGGCCTACCTATATGGTAAACGGGAGCCCTACTGATTGAGCCACAGCCGCTTCCCGTTAAATTGTTCTATATTAAAGGAGACTAAGAGACATAACCAGATGTAATGTGGGGTTCTTGATTGGATTCTGGTGTGAAAAAAAAAAGTTATAAGGGCTATCTTTGTGGGAAAACTGGAAAAATCTGTATGTTAACTGAGTATTGGATAAGAATGAAGAGTATTAGTGTTCATTCTGTTAGGTGTGATAATAGTATTGTGGTTATCCAAAAGATTATCTTTACTTTAGGGGATGTATAATGAAGTATTTAGAGGTGCTATATCATGATTTTTATAATTTACTTTAAAATGGTTCAGCAAAATAAATATTTATATATATATATATATACACACACACACAAATACACACATATATTTAAAATATATATCTATACAGTTGATCCTCATTATTTGTAAGTTCTGTATTTGCGTTACTCATGGTGCTTCTGTGGTCAATCACGTACATGCTCAAAGCAATGAAAAATATGAGTTTCCCACTGTGCATGTTCCCAGATGAGGCCAAACAAGGTGGTACTCTGCCTTCTTGTTTCTGCTCTCACACTGTGAACAAGTGTCCTTTTTCATGGTGTATGTAGTGCCATGCTTTTTGCATTTTTGTGCTTTTTGTTGGTGATATTATTGTTTAAAATGGGCCCCAAGCATAATGCTGAAGTGCTGTCCAGCATTCTAAGTGCAAGAGGGCTGTGCTATGCCTTATGCAGAAAATAGGTGTGTTAGATAAGCTTCATTCAGGCATGAGTTATAGCGCTGCTGGCCATGAGTTCAATGTTAAGGAGTCAACAATATATATTAAGTAAGGAGTCTTTAAACAGAAACACACATTTAAAAAAGGTAATGTTTTGACAGGTAGATCAAATTGAGACCAGAAGGTTGTAGGAACCTAACCTTGTATTTCTCCTAGGAGCAATAGTTCAGTATTTGCTAATGCAGCATTTGCGGTAACATTACACCAATGACGAGAATCAACCATATAAAACATATTTGAAAACGACATAAAACATATAAAACCATATATGTATTTGAACCATATTAAAACATATTTGAAAACCATATAAAAACATATTTGAAAATAACCATATAAAAACATATATGAAGCAAATATAGCAACATGTTGAATCTAGGGGTGATAGATAAATGAGTGTTCACTGTACTGTAATGGTTAAAATTTTTCATAATAAGTAAAAAAAAGGACAAACAATAACAAAAATAATAGAAGTTAGATGATTAAAGTGGTTCAATACAGGAAAAGGCCCAAGGCTTCTGAGATTAATTACAAATGCCATGCTATTAAAAAGTAAGTACTGGGGAACAGATGTAGCTCAAGTGGTTGAGTGCCTGCTTTCCAGTATGAAGTTCTGGGTTTGATCCCTGGTACCACATAACAAACAAATGAACAAACAAATGAAAGAAACAGCTCTCATTGGTGAGCAGATGTAGCTCAGTAGTTGAGTGCCTGTTTCCCATGTATGAGGTTCTGGGTTTAATCCCTGGTACCTCCTAAAAAAAAAAAAAAAAAAAAAGGTAAGTACTTGCAAAGGTATAAGACTGTTTTTCACTCCTTGGTGTTTTGTTTCTGTAAATCTTCACAACAGACTTAGAAAGTGAATTATTCTTTAAATATTCTCACCTGCTGCCCTCCTTCTAATTTCTTGCTCAGCTTCTGTAGTTGGGTAAAAATCTGGAGGTTTTCTTGCTGTAGTTTCTGTTGTTCAGCCAGACACTTTAACACGAGACCCTGCAATCGCTCAACCTCCACTTGCAGAGTGCTGCATGCACAGGTAGGAGTCAATGACGTTTCTTTCCCAGAACATGTTCCTGCAGGATTTAGCCGAGGTGGCTGCAGAAACAAGAGAGAAAGATGGCAGGAGGTCCTGCCCAAGTGCCACACTCCCCAATCCAAACATCCTTGAAGTACAATCAGATTTTACTTTAACAGTAAACAAGATAAACCACATATACCCTGAAGTATATGCAAATGAAACAGAAAATTCCTGGAATTAAAACAGTACCTGGCTCTAACATAAAAGGGCCAAGGAACTCTTAGTACCTCAGTTGCTGTCTGCTAAGGTAGAAGAACAATCATCTATTTTGGGGTACTTTGTGAAAAATCCTCATTCAAAATGCTGAAGTGCAGAAAAGCATGATTTGGTTTGGAACAAGTCCTTCCAATCACTGTGAGGACACTGTGATCCAAAAGATCAATATTCATGAAGTGGAGTGCATCACACTTTAGAAGAGATTTGAGAGGTGTTCAGTAAACAGGACAGCCAAAACAACTCAAGAAGGCTAACTGACAGAGGAATTAAAACATTCACCTGGAAATTTCAAATGTTTTATTACCTCTTAAAGGAAGCTTTTCAATTATCCCTGCCTGGATCTTTTTTCCCCTTTTCCTACTGTACTTTGCAGGGGTTAGTAAACAATAGCCCATGGCAAATCCAGCCTACTGTCTGTTTCTGTGAATAAAGTTTCATTGAAACACAGGCAAGTTTATTCATTACATATTATCTGTGACTGCTTTTGTGCTACAGTGGCAGAGTTGAGTAGTTGCCAAATAGACTGTTTGATCTACAAAGTCTAAATAATTACGATGCAGCCCTTTATAGAAAAAGTTTGATGACCCGTTTTATAATTTTATTAAATTATTTACCACGATTTGATATCTTTCAAGGTTAGGTGTACATGGTTGCTCCCACTCTAGACTACAGCAAGCATTATTCCTAACTTATAATTAGAGTCTCCAAACCACCCTAGCAGTGTCATGTTTACTAAATTGAATTTCAATTTTGGAATTTCTATTTTAGTACTTTTAAGGCAGAGAAAACAAAGACAATCCTCTGGTGCAGAAAGGTGTTAGTTTGTCAGAAATGTAAAAGGGTAAATATCTTTGCAAAACAACCTTGAGTAGAGGCTTTAAACACTATGGAATAGACAGTAAAATAAGGCAGGGTAGCTGGAAGACCAATGAAGACACAGGAGAGTGAGGCCAGAAGAGCTGGGCAGAGCAAGCACCCACTGTTTACCTAGTTGTGATTCAAAGGCAAAAAACTCAGTTACCCAGGCTCCTACTGGGGACTTGTGTTCCACAGGAGCTTCAGAGGCTACTTTGAGACCTTGCAGCTCTTCATAAGGCAGAGTATCTTTTTCAGATTCTGAAAACACTGCACTCAGGGGAGAGGGGCTGTCAGGCATGGGGATGAATTCTGCATTTTCCAGCTCCTATGTAGACAAGAAAGAATCTCATCAGTTCTGTTTGCAGCAATTCACTTCCTCCCACATTCCCTTTGCTCTCTTGCTATAGCTTTCATTCTGTCATAACATAAGCACCCTCTAGTGGAACAGAAGCACTCTGGTTAACAACTTACCTCACTACCTGTCAACAACCTGCTATCCTTTCCTCAGAGGAGTAAGAGTGATGCAAATTCAAACTCAAATCCAAGAACACAATCTGGAGTGTCTGGTGTGTTTCCCCACACACTTATTCCACACAGGATATTCAGCAAGTTGGGAAATAATAAGGTGGTAGCAGTGAGGCAGACTGCCAGGCTGCTAAAGGCTGAGGCTGAAGCTTTAGATACAGTACTCTGCTGCTTCCTCCTTTTATACTCCTCAAATAACAAACAAGTTTAGTCTTACTATAAAGAGAACTTTAAATCTTTAGATCCTTTTATTTTTATTTTTTTGGCAAAAAAATATTAAAATTTCACAAACTGTAAATGTTCATTGTAAAAAATTAGAAAATACAGATATGCAAAGGAAGATAATTTCCATCACTCAGAAATAACCACTGTTAAAATTGTCAATATATAGTCTTGTAGACATTCTTCTATGCATTACATATTTTCTAAAAGCATTGGGATCATACTTCAAAGATATTCCATCCTTTTCTGCATAGCAATATGTTGTGAGCAACTTTTTATTTAAATAAAAACACTCCAACGTTCATAAACATTTCTGCGTCTCAACGTTCATAAACATTTCCCTAGAGTAAGGCATTCCAATTGCTCCAATATTCCACTTCTACTAACCAAAGTACAAAATCTCTAAGCTTAATATTTGCACACATGCACTAGAAAAACTGCTTTCAGGGATGGTTGTATTACTTTACATTCACTTACGTAATACTAGTATGAGAACATTTTGTTATTTTCTTGTCAGGAATGAAGAAGGATTGGAGGTGATATTCTTTCAGGTAGAAACCAGAAATCCAAGTAACTGCTACAAAACAGTTTAACAGCACATGGGAAACTGAGAAATCCTGACAGTTCCTTTCTAACCCCTGCAAAGGGCCTGACAGTTTATCTAAGGGACCTCTACCAAAGCAATTACCTTTCGTAGCCATCCAGGACAGGAGCTGCTGGCCCCACTACTGATCCCTATGGCCTCGGTGGGACTGATTAAACCTTCCATTCCTCGGTCTGCTTCCATTGTTCCTCGGAAGCCTCCACTTGGATCAGGAGTTTCAGATTCCTGCTGACTCTCCTCCTCTTCCCCACCACCTGGGCTAGAGCTCTGAACCACTGTCAGATACACAGCATAGAAGCAGAAAGCACTGTTACGTGGCAAGAAAGATTTACTATCCTACAGCCCCACTAGCCCCTGGAAAAATTCCGAGAATTGCATGTAGTGGAATGGCAACAGTGCAAGTGAAATATTGGGACTAAATTTTCAGTTTTTTAAAAATTTTATTTATTTATTTTTAAAGATTTATTTTATTTCTTGCCCCCCCTCGTTGTTTGTGCTCACTGTCTGCTGTGTTTGCCTGTCTTCTTTTTTTTTTTAGGAAGCACGGGAAACTGAACCCAGGACCTCTCATGTGGGAGGGAGGCACCCAATCACTTGAGCCACCTCTGCTCCCTGCTTGTTGTGTCTCCTCACTGCGTCAGCTCATTGCATCAGCTTGCCACACCAGCCCTTCGCATCAGCTCACTGTCTTGCTTGTCTTCTTCAGGAGGCAAAGGGAACCAAACCCAGGACCTCCCATGTGGCAGGCAGGTTCCCAATTGCTTGAGCCACATCCGCTTCCCAATTTTTAGTTTTTACACAAGGTATTTGTATATCAGTATCTTAAACTTGCTCATCCCTACATCCACAGTAGATTATCTATGTTCTAAAGCAGTACTGAACAATCACCCCAACCAAGGCTCACTGAAACTGGCATCCACGCTTACCCTGCTTCTTTAACAGACACATTCTGACTCCAGCACCCTCCACAGACATTCATCTTATATAAAAAGCTCTAACATTTGAGATAAACACCTCAAAGTTGCCAGATAAACAACATTCACATGAGGATTAAGTGCTTTGATGACTTCATATTATTTGAAAAATATGACTGGGTCCTTCACATTACACAGCATTTTCCAAGTTACCTTGATGAAGACTAGTTGATGTGTGGTCAGGAAATTAAACTGAATTTTAAATAGGTCAAGAGAAAATATAATTAAGAAAGTAAATTTGTCAAAAAATTGCATGGTATAATCTAAGGTCAACTATAAAGGATTGTTTATAATCACCTGCTCTGCTGGACTGAGGATTAATTATGCCACACTGTTCCTACTGAAGCAGCAGCACTGTAGATAGTGAAATGGGCTCTGAAGCTTAACTTTTTGTTTTATTTTATTTATTTATTTATTTATTTTAAAGATTTTATTTATTTATTTATTCATTTATCACCCCCCCCCTTGCTGCTTGTGCTCGCTGTGTCCATTTGCTGTGCGTTTTTCTGTGTCTGCTTGTCCTGCTGCGTCAGCTCACCACGCCTCGTGGGCTGGCTTGCCTTCACCAGGAGGCCCCGGGAACCGAACCCGGGGCCTCCCATATGGTAAACGGGAGCCCTATCGATTGAGCCACATCCGCTTCCCTAACTTTTTGTTTTAAATGGACTTTAAAACTATGTTACATTTATGGAATCTAACTATCTTTAAAAAAAAAAAAAAAAAAAATTATTAAACAAAAAAACCATATTACATTTGAGATATACATATGACTATTTTTAACATATATCAAAGTTTTGACTCCTAACAATAAAATAAACATACGTGAATCTATCACATGAAGAAGTAGAATTGTGCTATCGAATAGGATAGCCACTAGCCATGTGGCAATTTAAATTTTAAATAAAATAAAAAATTCAGTCACGCTACCACTTTTCAAGTACTCAACAGCCATATGTGGCTAGTGGCTACTATACTGGGCAACAAGGATATAGAACATTTTCCTTATCTCAGAGAGATCTATTGGAGAGTGCTGAATTAGCACATTACCTATATTGCTGTATCTGCCTTGTGAATTCCTTGCCTCTCTGGCCTCCCACCCAGATGGAACTACTCTGATTAATTTTGCATTTATCATTTCTTCTTAAAAAAAAAACAAAAAAAACAAAAAAAAAAACTTAAAAGAAAAACCAAAACTATATATCCTTAAAAAATAAATTATTTATTTTGCTTATTTTTGAACTCTATAAAAGGGCAGGTAGTCTGCTGCAACTTGCTTTTTACATTTCACATTCAGGAACTATTTGAGGATGTTGTTCATTTTCACACCTGTATAATATTCCATTGTGTGACTATAACACATTCAATCAATAAATATTTATTGAGTGCTTTCCATGTGTCAAGCATTGAAAGAATTGTAGATAAAATTAGTGAATAAAAAAAGACAAAAATCCCTATCCTTACAGGCATTTTCCTGAAAATGGACATTTGCTTTTAATCTATGTTTTCCCTTTAAATAATGTTTGAGCAAAACAAAGTTGTGAGAGAACAACTTACTTAACAAAAAGATATTTTATCATTTGTGACAGATATTAATATGCTCAAATAGAGATGCTGAGCAATGGATTATTTAAACAATCCTATAAGAGATCTAATTGTGTGTATGAATGTGTAAACTAAAGTTCAACAACTATAGATCAGACTTTAAACTGTTTCTTTTGGAGGGATTAATCTGTTTCTATTATGGTTCTTTATCCATTTTGATTCTACAAAATATCAGAATCCATCAAAGGCATATAGGGACTCTAGCAGGTAGAAAACCACAAAGGAACACAGATTCAATTTCCTGGCATGGTCCCAAACAATAGAGAACCATGAAGCAGGCAGTCAATGGAAAATTACCATAGTTTTCAGCTGATTTTCCTAACCACATTTAAAGTTTAGCCAAGTTTTAATTTCAAGAGCCTGTTCTGAAGGACAATGTTTGTAGAATGGAATACTTCCGGAAATACTATGGAAGAGAGAAACCATAGTCCCTAGGATATAGTAAGGAAAGGGACAATACATTACTCACATTACAATGTTGAGCATTAGTCCCATTTGTGTGGAGACAAAAGATGCACCCTTCTCTTTGACCACAATATAAAAGTCCTAACATTGTGAAAGCACCAAAATATGATCCTCCCTCTTAATCACTGTTAACTCATTTCCCAAGGCAATTCCCTATTTTCCTTTGAGTTTTGGAGACTGCCTGGGATCCAAATCAAAGATCCACACTTCAGAAAACCACTAGTACCTGAGACATCGCTACTCACCAGTTCCAATGGACAAGCCACTGCTATTGGAACGGATGGTCTTGGAATTCAATACTTTCTCTGAGAGGAAAAATATTCAGTAGGTAAGCACTGTATACAGATAAAGGCAAGAAAAGTGAGATGACTAGGATAGGAAGATAATTTAGGAGATAGCTGCTGTCCCTGACTCCAGATATACTTCTTTTTTAAGATATTAATAATCAATATAATAAGCTAAACACCACTAGGTACTCTAACTATATTCAATACCTAAAGCAGCAATTCTCCACTTTGCCTGTTCAATAGAATCACCTGGGAAGCTTTAAAAAGTAACAATATCTAGGTCCTACCCCAGAGATTCTGATTTAATTGGTCAGGGGTAGGGTCTCAGCAATGGGGGTTTCAAAAGCTCCCCAGGGATTCTCAACAAGGTTGAGAACCACTGATCTAAAAGAATGGACTTGTAAATCCTTACACAGATCTTTATAATTTAGTTCTTAACAAAATAACCTTTATTTAGAAAGCATTTATGATTTAGTTTGTTTTTAAACGTGTACTGAGTGTTTCTCACAAAAGCATCAACTCAGATAACAAATTTATTAATGAACAATTGTAGTAACTAATGCCCTGCAGAAAAAGGTAGAGCTCAGAATTATGTTGGAGAATGGTCAAAAGGTGGTAGATGACAAAGTTGAGGAAATGACAGTATTCTGTTCCTACCACTAAGTATGGGCATCTCTGACCATTATAAGACATGAAAAGTAGCCTCTTTTTTTCAGGACACTTCAGTTTTCTAAGCATGTGACCATCAGTACCTTAGGTATGGGTCTATCCCCTGTCAAAGCCACCTCAACCCCACACATATGAAATGCTTACCAACAATGAGAATGGTGTGCCAGCCACGGCAAGATAGGTCTGGGACGTAATGCAGAGATCCAAAAATAGGCCGAGGCCATGAGGTACAGATATCAGAGCCATGGGGTCTCTCAGTGGGGGTCATTGCCAGGCGGCCATTACCACCATTGCCCCAGGCAAAAATGTGATTATCTAGAAAAAGAAAATTAAACAGCAGATAGTTTTAAAGGACACTGATTTCACAACTCTTTGAGTTCCCCATCTTTATGCCCTAGAGCTAGAAAAACTTCCCACTATGTAGTAAAAAAGGGAAAGCTGTTTATTCCCCTATAAAAAGCCTAACCACTCCCTGGTCTTACCCAGGTAGAAATGACCACTTCTCCTCAGGACTGCCATTCATTCATTCATTCATTCATTCACTTCCTCAATGAACAATCTTTTAGTGGTCATTCAGTCAACAAGTATTTATTGGGCATCTACTTCATGACAGGCACTGTTCAAGAAGCTAGAGATAGAGGAGTGAACAAAACAAAAACCCCGCCCTTCTCCATTCTAACAGAGAAGACTGATAATACATAAGTAAATAAATATCTAATATTTCAGAGAGCAATAAATGCTAAGAAGAAATGTGAAGAAAAATAAATGGAAATAAGAATAAGAGTGGGGTGGGGTGTCATTATTTTAGATAGGGTAGTCAGAGAAGTACTTTTTGATTCTTGAGCAGAGACCTGATTGAAGTGAGGGAAAAAGCCATGTGGATGTCTGGGGGAAGAGTTTTGCAGGCAGAGGGAACAAGCAAGTGAAAAGGCCCTGTGTAGGTAACATGAGTAGCATGAACAAGGAGGCCCCTGCAGCTGGAGCAGAGAAGGGAGGGAACAGCAGCAGAAGAGCTCAGGAGGTAGCTGGGGTCTTTGCCATATAAGGCCTTGTAAGCTATTGTTATGACTTTTATTGTTAAAGACTGAGGTGGGAAACCATTAGAGGTTTTAAGCACAGATTATTTAAAAGGATCCCTCAGGCTATCACCCAACTGACTGCAGGGGAACAAAGGTGGTAGCAGAGAGACCAGTTGAGGCAAATGCAATAACCCAGTGACAGATAAAGAGATCTGGACAAGTTGTAGTGGTGAAGATGGTGAGAAATGGTTGGATATATTCTGAAGGTAAGCAACAAGATTTGGCGAGGGATGGGATATAGGTGCATGATGGAGATGCGTGAGGAACATGCATGGAGATGCATGAGGAACAGATCGGGGCAGAAAACCGTTAAGTTTGATTTTAAATATATTAAGTTTGTTTAAGATACCTATAACTTCTTATCCAGATCAGCACATTTTTTAATGAAGAGGAGGTGCTATTAATACTTAAGCCAGGACAACAAGCATGAATCAAGACGGACCTGGGAAAACTGGGCTATACGGTCAACCTACCTTTAGACACACAAGTTGAGGAGCTGTTGAATAAATGACTCTGGAGGTCAGGGGAGCTATCAGTATACAGAGGGGATTTAAGGTAATGAGATCACTTAGGGAGTGAAGGTAGATAGTGAAGAAATAGGAGGATTGTGCTCTGGGGACTCTAAAGCTTAAATGAGTAGAATATTGCTATTGTGGCACTTGGCATACCTGCCTATACTAATCTGTTTATATATTATGTCTTCCTGCCCTATTAGATTGTAAGTTCCTTGAGGTCAGGGGCTTTCTGAGACTCTTTTCTATATTCCCGAAGGCTAAAAGAAGACCTAGAGCATAAGAGGAACTCGGTTTATGTTTGCTGCATGAATGAAGCTATAAAAGACACCTCAGAGGAGTGCAGAAACATTCTTCAGAAGGTAATATGCCCATTTACAGAATCCAATTGTACACTCCCAAATCTGAAGTTTAACTCATGAAGTACCTAGATTTTGTTCAAGAAACATATCTCTCTGAGGTTCTGTAAAAAAGTGCTACTGAAGACTTGGGCACTAAATTTAATCCTTAGTGGTATCCTAACTCTGTCCTTAGACTTTTATCTAAGTCTGACCTAAACAGTTTGCTCCTTAAAGTTCCTTGTTTGGGGGCTAATAAGGAGGGCTAATGTGCTACTCTGAAAGTTGGTTCACTTAATTAAATATAGTAACAGATCACTTGGCTGACACTGTCCCTGGCACCCTTCATGTGTATACAACAGGCACAGACAAGAAGAAAGACATCTCAGAGCATGAGCAGCAGCAAAAAAAGTCAAAAGATGAAATGGGTCTTGTTGCTCAGCAGTCACAAGTAAGAGGTGGCTAAAAAAATAAAAAAGTTCAGAAGAAGATACAGAAAGAAGAGATAACAGATAAGGGACAAGAATAAAGAAGGAGAAGAATTATGGATAGCAAAAATGGCAGTAAAGAAGAGAAGTGATAGGAGCAAGAAGATGATGCAGAGAAGAGAAGGCTATGAGAGAAAAGAGCAGAAATCTGGGAAACACATAAAATAGAGATCAAATAGCCTTTCAAGCCTCTGCAGTCCCTAAGGACATCATTGCAGTGTACCTGACTCTAGCCAAGGAACAAAGTTAGATTATTTTGTTCTTTCCAGACACCTACCCAATATTTACTGAAACCAACTCTGTGCTAGGTAAATGTACTTAAAGAAGCATTTAATAGTCTTTGAAAAATTTTACCAAAAAAGTTAAAGTTAAAATTTAAAAAAGAATAGGGACTCAAAAGTATTAACGTGCCATCCTTTTATTTATTTATTTATTTATTTAATTTTATTTTTTTAAAGATTTTATTTATTTATTCATTTATCCCCCTCTTGCTGCTTGTGCTCGCTGGGTCAGCTAACCACACCGTGCGGGCGGGCTTGCCTTCACCAGGAGGCCCCAGGAACCGAAGCCAGGGCCTCCCATATGGTAAACGAGAGCCCTACTGATTGAGCCACAGCCGCTTCCCACGTGCCATCCTTTTGAAAAAATATCACCATGTTGGTCCCAAGAAAAGCTAATGAAGCTCCATGTGCATAACGGTTGCCACCAATACAAATAAAAAAGTAAATGTATGATCCAGTGATACAAATAACCAGTACATCTCTTTCCCAGCCAAGAATTAAAACATCTGTCAGAAAGCTTGAAATGATGTGTACAGACTCACCATCAGTAGCAGCAATGGTAAACTCATCACCACAGGAGACTCTGATCACTTGCTTCCCACCTAGGGGTCCCCCCAGCAGATTGATTCCTAAACGCTTCTTATAATTCCCAACGCCCAGCTGTCCACACTTGTTGCAGCCGAAGGTCAGCAGGCGCCCTCGCTCTGAGAGAGAAGCAAAAATAAATAACCAGGTACAAATGGGTCAAGGAACAGAGGGAAACTCATTGAATGCAGAGTTCCAAAGACTAGCTTCTGGGTGTTAGAAGCACAAAAATATCTGGATCTAGAGCAGGTAGTGCATTTAGTGCATCTATTTTATTAGCCCCAACAGATGACTTAATATGGTATTTTCTCTCCAATATTTCATTTTGATGTGGGAAATGGGTATTTTCTAACTTATAGAAGGTGCTAAAGGCAACAGGTTTCTAGATTATAAGTGTGGCAGCCTCAGTAAGGGATTATCATGCATTTATAAAGATTATCAACAAAAACATATTTGAATGCCTAATTTATTAATGAGATAATACTGAATGCTAACGGAAAAGGATGTACTTACTGTTAAGGAGAGATAGGACTTGATAAAATAAGAGAATGAGTTACTAGGACATGCTTGTAGTGTGTAGTTATAAATCAACTCACCATCAATAGCAGCCGTGTGAGTTTTGCCTGGGGCAACAGTTCGGATCTTATAAAAGGACAACTGTTTAGCCAAGGTAAAGGAAGTTGTGTAGGGAACTTCGTGGTATGCCTGAAACAAAGTAAGAAACAAAGCTGAGATTCATGATGTATAAAATAGAATAATCAGGCTAAGAATGGGAAAGAGCCATGGTGACCGAAAGGCCTTTCAAGCGCAACATGCTATAAGAATGAGGTACCAGGTAGCTTTCTATCTCCAATAAAACACAAGAAGAAATAAGTTCAATATGTAATCAGAGAGTTTAAGTGGCGTATGAGGCAGGATTGTCTGACAACAAGCGTTTTAGATTCAGAAACAGAATATGTAAAGCATGAACTTTCCATCTCAGAAGAATCACTAGCATTTGTCTTGGTTATTCACTCTGCATACCTAACAAGGGCAGGACAGAGAATTAAAATCCTGAGGACTTTCTCTAGCCCATAAAGCAAACCAGTTTAATATGATTTAATTTCATCTATAGGGCAATGTTTCTCAACTTGCTAACACCCATATTCCCTTTGGATAAGCATAAAAAAAACAACTATCCTCTCAGGTAAGTTTTTTTTTTTTCTTTTTTTTTCTTTTAATGAATCACTTGCTTTATTTTTTTAAAATTTTAGGAGGTACCAGGGATTGAACGCAGGACCCTGTAAATGGGAAGCAGGCGCTCAACCACTTGAGTTACACATCTGCTTCCCTCAATTGTTTTTTTTTTTTTTTAAAGATTTATTTATTTCTCCCCCCACCCCTCACTGTTTTGCACTTGCTATCTGCTCTCTGTGTGTTCTTCTGTGTCTGCCCATCTTCTCTTTAGGTGGTACCAGGAACCAATCCTGGGACCTTCCGGAGTGGGAGGGAAGCGCTCAATCTCTTGCGCCACCTCAGCTCTCTGGTCTGCTGCATCTCTTACTGTCTCTCCTCTGTGTCTCTTTTTGTTGTGTCATCTTGCTGCGCCAGCTCTCCGCATGGGCCAGCATTCCTGCAGGCTAGCACTCCTGCACAGGCCAGCTTGCCTTTTACCAGGAGGCCCTGGGAATTGAACCCTGGACTTCCTATATGGTAGACAGGAGCCCAATCGTTTGAGCCACATCCGTTTCCCTCATGTAAGTTTAAAATATCACAACAAATCCTATGTTATGACAAAACACAAATTAAGTAATGGTATTATATATATGCCCTTTTAAACTACATGCCTTCCCAGCCTTTGCTCTGAATTGGTAGTTCCCCAAATGAGAATCAGTGCCTTGAGAGATTGCTTAAATATTAATTTATCTTTTCCACTGCATCAGGAAACTTTTGTCTCTTGACTTTAATTCTTCAGAAAATGACAAAAACTCATCATATTAACACAAAGAGAAGACAAAGACTTAATATCAGTGGTATATTTCATAACATTCTTTTTTTTTTTTTAAAGATTTTATTTATTTATTCATTTATCTCCCCCTTGCTGCTTGTGCTCGCTGGGTCAGCCAACCGCGCCGTGCGGGCGGGCCTGCCTTCACCAGGAGGCCCCGGGAACCGAACCCGGGGCCTCCCATATGGTAAACAGGAGCCCTACTGATTGAGCCACAGCCGCTTCCCATTCATAACATTCTTGAAAGGAGAATAAGTCTGCACAGGACCAGTGCTTTGGGAGCAATAAATCTAAAACACTCTCCAGGGAGAAGATGCATAGAAATATGTTTTTTTACATAACGTTAATTTTCTCATACCTATTTCAATGATAAGGTAGAACCTGAATGCTATCACTTTATTCTTTGTAATCAATTTACTTATTAAGATATAACTAACATACTGTAAAATATTGTACTGCTTGATAAAATTTTCTATATGTATATTCTTGTAAAACCACTACCCAGATCAAGCTATGGACCACTCTCATCACCCTAGAGGGATCCCTCCCACCCCTTCTCAGTTAATACCCATATGCCTCCTCCAAGAGGTAACCACTATTTAGACTTTTGCCATCACAGATTAATTTTGCCTGTTCTGAAATGCCATATAAATGGAATCACACAGTATGTACTATTTTGAGATTGTGAGCTTATCACTTTATTCTTAATTCAAATTCCATGATAACTAACCAATAATAGCATTCCAAAAGAAATTCCAACCTAGAGAAGTTCTGGCAATGTAGTTAGAATACCAAAGGGGAAACTCACTTCATGGTTGATGATTCCAGACATGCACTGATTCAGGCCCAGTTTGTTGAACTCATTGAGTCCACAGGCTAGCACTTTGCCTGACTGGGTCAGCAGAAATGTCCCATCACAGCCACATTGAACTGAGACAATAATCAAGGCCTTGGGAACATCCACCTGGTAGAAAAAAAAAAAAAAAGAGAAGAAATTCTCCAATACATAACTTGTGTTAGGAAAAACAAAACAAAACAAAACAAAACAAAAAACCCTCAGATTCTTCCAAAAGTGACATGCTGCGTTCAGAAAGATTATACAGGGAACTAAGGGTTGCTCTATTCTCTTCACATTTGCCCAGAAGCTTAGCGGCTACTGTTTTCAACAAGGAGCTCAAGTTTTAAAACATAAAATCAAAGAAGGTATTCCAAGTCGATTAAACAGACACCCCTGTCAACATTTGTTTTAGCAATAGTCTACGTTGGGAGACTTCTCAGAAAAAGTTGGGAAAGAAGCTTTGATTCCATACTGATTTCATCCTCTGGGGCAGAAGGCTCTCTGACAGTTCTGTAGACCTGTGGGGTCCCATTCTGGTCATTTTAAAACTGAGATGGTAGCCAGGACTTCCAAACGTTCACATTTCTCCAGAGCTAACTAGGCAGGGCTGGAGAATGTTGGGAGGAGATAGATTGGGCAAAGATGGATGTGTGTAAAATATGAAACCTCAAACCCCAAAGGCTCCAACACAGCCCCCTTTTGGGAGAGAAACAGCCTTGAATCCCACTGAGAATGGTCCTCATAAATATATAATTTAATTTTTAAACGTAAATAAAAATTGTTCACAGTAAATGGTATTGACAATTACACTCAACCTTCTAGTCGGTGAACCTGTGCCTTGAGTGGTATGAGACAGGAGACTTCACGGTGTTCTTCCCTCAGCTGGTTCCAGCTACTGTGAGCCTCTCAGTGCCAGCTCTTGCAGCACGGGGGGTAATTAGGTATTGTTGTATACATGACCCCTAAACACAAACAACTACTTCATCTGGTATTCAACTGAAGGAATAGGAGGGGAAAATGGTTGTTGCTGGATTAAGAGATATGCTTTCCAGTATCTTCTCAAGGAAATGTTCAGGGTGTATTTAGATATATGCAACTTTTTCGCTGTATGTGCTAGCTTTATTTTTATTTTTTATTATTTCTGAGGTACTGGGGACCGGGGATTGAACCCAGGACCTCATATGTGGGAAGCTGACGCTCAACCACCAAGCCACATTGGCTCTCCTGAGTTGGGGTCTTTTCATTTGTTTTGCTTGTTGTTGTTGTTGTTTTGTTTTTTTTTAGGAGGTACCAGGAACCGAACGTGGGACCTCTGATGTGGGAAGCAGGTGCTCAATGGCTTGAGCCACATCAGCTCCCCTGTGTGCTGGCTTTAACTCTCATCCTTGAGTAAGATGTGACTTCACTGTCCACAGAGGATATATCCTCTTTCTCAGCTTTCTATGATTGAGTCAAATGACAAGACCATAGAGTGCTAAACCAGGAATCCCGGGTAGCCAGTCTCCCAGACAGGAAATATATCAGAAATAAGTACCTTGATATGAGCAGTCAGGGAAAGAGGACATATTAATGGAGTCTGTGTGACCCAGATAGGTTTTAGGAAGAAGGTGCTTCTGATTTTACCTTTTGTGGCGTGTAATAATCCTCTTCTGAATCCAAACCCAGTCGTCCTGAGACACACGTAAGAAAGATCATTTTAATAAGGGCCTCCTTCCCAATGAAAACATTTTATAAGATTCTTTTTTACTGAATTAACACTTCTCAAAAAGAGGCTGTATGATATGTTTAGGTGCATACAGGATTGAAGTCAGGTTGTGCAGCAACTGGGAATATGTAGATGGAGAACAGGCTACACCTACCATATTCACCACAGCCCCAAGAATAGACATCCTTGTTTCGTGTCAAAACTACCACATGATTATCTCCACAGGAGACCTGCTCCACTGGGTTGCTGAGGAAGAAGTTAAGCTGCATGGGTTCTAGCACTTCAGGGCCAGCAACCTTGTCCACCCCCATGCAGCCATAATAATCCGATCCAAAGGTATAGAGCTGACCCTCATCTGCAAAACAAAGGAAAACAGAACACATCAAAGGACTGACTTTGTCCAGTCAGAAAGCTGGGCAGGTCTGGAATGAGGGCCACCCCAGTCAATGATCTCACATGAGATGATTATAGCAGAGAAGTCCAAAGGATAGACTGCCAGTCTATTAGGGGATCACATGTACTATTACAGTAACAATTTTAATAAAAGGTGGTAGTATTATCATGTTAAAAAGGTTTTGAAATCTTATTGGGGCCTTATTTATTTTATATATAAAAAGAAAAGTACCAAGGAATCATAAAATGATAAAGGACAAGACCCCAACTAGATTTCAACGCTTGATTACTGATTTAGTGCTATCCACAGCCTGACTCGATGATGAGTTTCTTTTTTTTCTGATAAGTTCCCCAGCTAGGACACACCTCACACATTTCTCTGGATCCCACCTTTTCTCTGTTATCAACCTGTCTTCTCCTTGCTCATCACCCCCTAATATTATAGCAGATTGGGCATATTGTTATTAATGTGTATACTTGCTCAATGTCTTTTGGTTCTTTGAATGCTGTCTTTTGTTTGTAAAATCCAAACTAAAACCGCACAGCATTAAGCACAATGCTTCACATTAAATGTACCTATATGCTTTCTGATGATGGCTTACCTGTCACACAGACAGTGAAATCATCACCACATGACACTTGCCGGATAGCTTTGCCTTGCAACTTTTCCACATGCTTCGGCTGTCGATAGGAAGCTTTATCTCCATGGCCCAGTTGACCGTGGAGTTTAGTACCTCCTTGCATGTTCTGTGAAATAAAGAAAACTTATAATGATTTACTTTAACTCACCTCAAGATAATTTCTTATGAAAAAAACAATAGGGAAAAAGTCAACTAGAAATTTAGAAATTAGAAAATAATGTGTAAGGGGATTAAACCTCTTAATGGTTGGTAGTATAAAACCTCTGCCACAGAAAAGAAGACATGAAAAGTATATCCAGGACTGATATCCATCAGTCCTTTGACAAATCACCAATTCTGTCTTTTTCCTTCAAGTCTAAGGTGAACTATATATTTAAATTATGAGTGATGATGAAAAATTCTTTTTAGACCCTAATTTGAGTATACTCTCTTGGAAATCTTTATTAGAAGTTTTACAAATCCTGGTCACAGTTTCCTTGAAACACAGAAGAGTTATAAATTATTGGCTATATCAAAGAAACTGATACATAGCACCGAGAATAGCCCTAAATGACTTTTCAACAGTTTTTAGAGATAAGTATTTTTTTTTTCTATTCAATGACTCAACTACAAGTCCTTATATAAATGTTTCAAGTCACTAGTTTCACTCCATTTCTGGTAGTCCCACTGCAGGAGCTAGCTCTTTAAGGGGTAGGTTTTTAGGAAATAATAGCAGGTCATCACTCTCCAACAGAGGGAATCATCCACTCATTCTTTCATTCAGTAAATAGCTGAGTGTCTACTCTGTAACACACTGGAGATAAAGCAATGAACAAGACAAAACAAAACAAAATTCCTGTACTCATGGAGAAGGTATTGGAAACCACTGGAAAAAAACGAGCTCCTTCAGTGACAGGAAGAAGAGTGAAAAGAACCCAAGGCCTAAGACAAGGTCAGGTAAAGGAAAAGCAACCAGAAATGAGCCTGAGAAGGCACAGCCAAAGAGACAGGAGGAAAGCCAAGAGAACATGATGTCAGGGAAACCAAAGCTTCAAGGAGGGAGTGGTCAACTCTGTCAAATGGTGCCAAGAGGTCAAGCAAGGTAAAGATTTAAAAGTATCTGTTTTACTTTAGTATTTTATAGCTCATTTCATCAAGCCCAGTTTCAATCAAGTGGCAGGGATGGAATCTGCATTGTAAGTGAATGAGGAGAGTGGGAAATAAGGAAATAGAAAGTAAACAGGCAATTTGTTCAAGGTGAGAGACAGAATGGAATCTACAGGTGAACAAAAGGAACATGGGGTCAGGGAAGGGTTCTTTTAAGAAATGAGAGGATTTAATGGGTTTAAATGCAAATGGGAAGAAGCAAGCAGAAAGAATGAGATAAAGACAGAATATAGAGGGAGAAAATGTCACTGATGAAGTGAGATCTCTAAGAAGGCCTTGGGGGATGGAGAAGGTTAGTACCAGAAAGGGAAAAAGGAAGAAAAGATGAGCATGGATATAGATTTACAGAACATCACAGAGGGAGCTAATTTCAATGATGACCATTTTAAGGTGAGGAAAGCAATGAGACCAACTGCTAATAGTAAAGGAAGAGGTAAGGGCGGATCAGAGGTTTGCAGTGAATTGACTAGATTTACAAAAGTTGTGGAGAACAGATGAAGCTGATTAGAGAATCAGTAGAGCTCTTTTAAAAGGAAAGCCTAATGATGTTGAGCAGGAAAGAGTTAACATAGCCGCCTAAGACTCCTATCCTCAGAAAGGTCTGCTTGCAAGATTGGTCTTCAGCTGCTGTCTGGAAACAGATTTTGGGAGGTTCTCACCATTCCCTGATAAGAGTGGCTCACTATACCTAAACTGTTTGTAGAAATACTACGGCTTATGCTGAACACATGTTTTCCTTCTGGGAGTTTGGAATTTTGGTACTTGCTAGGCAGAGGGTGCCCACATAATCATCCCGCAAGAAAACTCTGTAACACTGAGTTTCTAATGAGCTTCTCTGTTAGACAACATTTCACATTTTTCGTTATAACCCATTGCTGGAGGAATTAAACACATCCTGTGTGACTCCATTTGGAGAAGATTCCTAGAAGCTTGAGCCTGGATTCCGCTGAACTTCACCCCATGTGCCTTGTCCCTTTGCTAATTTTGCTTTATATCCTTTCACTGCAATAAATCTAGTCATGAGTAGGACTATGTGCTGAGTCCTGTGAGTCCTCCTAACGAGTCACTGAACCTGGAGGGTGGCCTTAGGGACCCATCTGTCATGTTAATTTAAAAGAATATTTAATGGCAAAAATATACAAGCGCTTAACAGGAAGTGAAAAAACGGACCAGAGAACAGTATGCACAATATAATAAGTCCCATTTTTGTCACAGAAAATATGCATATGCACATACAGAAAAAGACTGGGAACGTGTTTATAGTAGTTATGGCTATGTGGTATCATTACAGGTGATTTTAATTCTCTGTGTTTTTCTGCATTTTATGCATATTTCTTTTTTATAATAAATATGATATATTTGCAATGAGAAAAACATCAATCAATCAATTTTAAAGGAAAATTCTACCCAACATATGCCTTGCTGTCTTCATTCAGTCATTGGAGGAAGTCTCAGAATTTTCCTGACGTGGTATAGTGCTTCATCTGCTTAAAAGCTCTTTCTCAGATACTAGTTGGCTCTCTCATGCAGAATAGTTAAATGACTTGTCTAAGATCACCCAGTTGTAAATAGGAAAGTCCAGTCTCCTGAGTTCAAAATCAATCACTCTTTCTCTTTTTTCTTTAATTCATTCAAAAAACATTTACAGGGGATGGCTGTGGCTCAACTGGTTGGGCGTCCGTCTCCCATATGGAGGGACCTGGGTTCGATACCCGGGACCTCCCGGTAAAAAAAAAAAAAAAAAAAAAAAAAAAAACATTTACAGGGAACCTAATATACACCAAGCACTGGGGATACATCAGTGAACAGACAAATCCCTGCTCTCATAAGTTTACATTCCATCACACCATGCTGCCACTCCCACAGCAGATGTCCAGCTAACAAAATGCTTAAACATCCTGGGCCCAGTAAACAATTAGGCTTATCACCCTGGTCCAAAGTACTTAGCTCTCACTTACCACCCAGGTGTATAGTTCCTTCTCCACTGTGACCACAGCAAAGTGGGTATTCCCTGCACACACCTGCCGGGCGCTACAACCACTCTTGATGACATCCAGTCTCTGGGGTGTGGATTTTCCACCTCCCCAAACATAGACTTCACTGGTTCGTGATGTTACTACAGCAATGGGCGTTTCAGTCACAGTGCTTGACCTGCCAACAACCCCCGAAAGAAAGATACATTTAACATAAAAACCCTAGCAAGGAAAAATGCTTCCAGTCTGTTCCCTGAAAAAACTGCCATTTTGGGTATGAGAACGTATAGTCTTCCTTGACAATTTACTTCAACTCTATCATAGCAGGCTTTCCAATTCCTGCCTCTAGATCAGATTCCAGTATAATCCCTAACCCTTTTCAAAATGCATCACGGTAATGATATCCACTTTAGGGTGAGGATGAAATTATACTTTTCTTCTTCCCAGAAATGACCACCTGATGTTTAAGCAGACGTTGGTTTCTGAAAGGATGCCAAAGGCTACTGGGATCAAATAATGCACAGATCCAAGAAAGACCCCCTGGTGGTAATTTCAGATAAATTAATTTTCAAGAGTTTCTTGAGCTTTACCTTGGTCTCTTTGTAGGTGCATTAAGTAGTGTGACTCTTTCCTCCATTTCCCTACCAAGAGAAAAGCAAAGATATATGAGCGAAACAATAGGTTCCTATATTACACTAGTGTCTCTTAATACCTTTCAGATTTAATCCTTTTATAAACCATATGCTTCCTACAACATTACAATACTTTCAGGAAAGTACCTCAATTAAAATCAAATAGCTATGCTAGGTACCAGGTTTATGGGCAGTTCATTAAATACAAGGGGGGCCATTTGTTTTTATCTCCAAGAAATGCTCTGTGCTGGAACAGAGAGCCTCAAAAACCTATGATATACATTTTTAAGTACCTGTTGGATATTTCCATCTAGCCTCCCCAAACTCCCCAATTGCTAAACCTGAGCTCATTATCTTTTTCCCAAACCAGCTTTTCTTTCTGACACCCCTGTTTCTGTAACTGGCACCTCATTTTCCCAGTCATCTAAGCTTAAAACCTGTCACCTCTGGCTCATCTCTCTCCCTTTCTTCAATATTCAAGGTCTACAGATTCGACCTATACAGTGCCTTTTATACTTATCGTTTCTTTTCCAGTCTCATCACTTTAGTTCTGGGCAGCTTTACTTCCCATCTGCACTGTGATGGCACCTCCTAATCAGTCTCCCTAGAGTCCTAAGCCACTTTAATGAGTCCTGCACTGATTTAACACTGATATTAGTATCACTAAGTAACTCTCCTTTATTACGTTTCTAATCAATGAACTGCCCTCTCATAAACTTCCAATAGCTCTTTACCATCTTTTTTGTTTCTTTTTTCTTTTTTTTTTAGGAGGTACTGGGGATTAAACTCGGGACCTCAAACATGCGAGGCAGGAGTTCAACCATTGGGCTACACCCGCTCCTCTTTACTATCTTTTGAATTAAGCACAAATTCCTTAGCCTGGCATTCAAGATTCTGTCCCTACCTTTCTAGTCTTCCTTTCCTCTTTCATACACCCTATGTTCTAACCCAGGGTTCTTATCCTGCCTAAGTTAATTATACCCAAGCTCCTGGGGTAGTCCAGGCATAGTATTATTTGAAAGTTTCCTGAGGTGCTGCTATTGAGAGCCCCAGGTTTAGAAACAATGATCTAACCAAATAGGACTTTGGGGTTTTCTGAATCTTTTCCACAACTTTCTGCATCTGTGCTTTAGCTTATACTATTTTCTCTGTCTGAAAAACTCTTTCTCTCATATTTTGCAGCAAAGTACCACCCATTTTTCAACCATTTTCACCCATCTAAAGCTCACATCTTACAGAAACCTTTAATTCCTCCAGATGCAAGCATTCCCTTCTTTAAACCTTGAAAGCACCTTGTATTTACTTCCTTTACAGGACCATCACATTCCTCCTTGTAATTTAGTTATGTACATAACATAACCTCAAAGTCACTATTAGACTTTATTTATTTATTTATTTTTTTTACCGGGAGGTCCCAGGGATCGAACCCAGGTCCCTCCATATGGGAGACGGACGCCCAACCAGTTGAGCCACATCCGACCCGACTATTAGATTTTAAACTCTATAGGGGGTACTCAAATATTAATTAAGATTACTTTTTATTTCCATTCTACCTTAATAAATAAAATTCCCTCTTGTTTTCATCACTTTGCACACCCCCATGCCAGTCCTAAAAAGGAAATAAATAAAGGACAAAAAACCAGGTGATATTAAAAAAGGGCTGTGTGCATGTGTGTGACAATCTCTTTTTAAAATGTTTGGGAAGCGGCTGTGGCTCAATCAGTGGGGCTCCCGTTTGCCATGTGGGAGGCCCCGGGTTCGGTTCCCGGGGCCTCCTGGTGGGGGCAGGCCTGCCCACACGGCGTGGTTAGCTGACCCGGCGAGCACGGGCAGCAAGGGGGGGATGAATGAATAAATAAATAAAATCTTTAAAAAAAATAAATAAATAAAAAATAAAATAAAATAAAATGTTCACACACACGAGTATAAGTAAAACTGGGGAAATCTAAATAAGATTAGTGGATTCTACCAATATCAATATCCTGATTGTGATATTATACTACAGTTTTGCAAAATGTTACCATTGGGGAACTGTGCAAAGTATATAAAGGATCTGCCTTTATTTTTTTAATAACTGCATGTAAATCCACAAGATCTTAATAACATTTTCAATTAAAAATTATCGATGGGAATATTTCAACAAGGAAATAAATCGGTAAATTACATTATTAGGAAATAAGCCAGATAAAAATTTTAAATATGCTTATTCAATCCCAGAGGGTGATACTGCCTAATATATAGAGTACATAAATGGAAGGTCATGGTACTATACCTGGAGTATTACACATAATTCTAGGTATTAAAATACTGGTTAAAGACCAAATGGAGGAGAACAAGAAAGAAATTAAATGATAGGATAAAGGTACTGACCAAACAGTAAAGTTTACAGAATTAGGTACACATCTAATATATCAAAAGGTAAGTCCTAAAAAAGAACAGTATAAATGTTTGAATATTTGGAGGATGTAGAAACAAAGAACTGGTAGGGGAAGAAGAAAGGTAGTAAGGCAAAAATAGTATAAGAGGATGAAATACAGACTAGAAAACTTAAGAAGGATAAAGAACACCTCTTCCTTTAGGTGAGAGTTTGAAGCCTCCTCTAAGAAGTGATGCATAAAGGACAAGCTTCCTACCTCTGGAGATCTCTGACACAGAATAAATCTCAGGAAATAACCTATCAGGAATCTATCAAGCCTGCCCTTGGGAAATGGGCAAAAGTATCTGAAGAGGGCTCCTTCAACTCCAACCTACGATCTAAACAAATGTACTAAAAAACAAAGGCCCGGTTCAAATTCAAACTACTATCCAACAATTGTTGAGAACCTTGTGCCAGTTCCTGGGCTAAGTACTTTACATGTATTACCTCCTCTAATTTTCACCTTATCTCCTTTTACAGAAGGAAATAAAACTAAGGAATAGAGATGTTAAATAATTTGAAGATAATGACAGAACTTAGAAACAAACCTAAGGATATCTGAGTCCAGAGCCCTTTCTCTGGACTACTACAGTCTAATGCCTCAACTCTAGATTAAAACTCACAGATGTAGAGTGTGAACAGCTCTTGGGTTTTGTCAATACAATTTAGAATAAAATAGCACAGGTAAAGAAGTCAAAGTCAGGAGCTACAGGTAAACATTGAAAGCAGAGATGTTGGTAGAAAACAGCACTGGCGTGCCAAGACAGGGAACAACACGCTTTCTCTTGGTACTCTGATCGAGCCTTCCAGCCTCTAACAGTCAATTATCTACAGAAAGACAATGGAGTGATTTCTTTGTATTTTACCTCCTACGTTTCCTAAGAAGGGGATGATCCAGGAGTTCATCTGCAGTGGGTCTCTGCTCAGGATCCTAAAGAGTAAAAAGGGGGGTGGTTTTCATTTAAGGTGAGTGGGACTATGGGATTTAAAGAAGCATTTTATTTCCCCTTAGAAAGCTGAAGGTTAGCCAAAGACCACTATATATTATCCTTTATTTCTTATGTCACATTCCATGTTTATTATCTCATTATCATCAACACTTGTACATGAATGAGGATGTTCCAATCCACCTTCCTCACTTGTTCACTTAGAGCAGTGGTTCTCAAACTTCAATATATTCAGCACGTAACAATCACCTGGGGCATCTGTTTCAAATGCAGATTTCTGGGCTTCATCCACAGAGACAGAGATTCTGATCCAGTAGGTCTGGGATAGGGCCCAGGAATCTGAATTTTTACTTGTATACCGCCAGCCCAGCCTCCCCAATGATTCTGAGGCTCGTGGTTCATGGAGCATACTTTTGAATACTGACCTTGAGTTACATTGCAGAGCAACTGAAAGATATTTAGAGCCATATACATGCTGCACATTAGGAGCTCTAAATTATCCCTCAGCATAATTTTATAAAATCAACTTACAGAAATAAATCTTCATCATAAAAACTGGAGCACAACTGAGATGGCAGAAACATTTCACAAATTAATACTTACAAAGCAGAATAAGGTAAGAATTTTTTGGCTGAAGCATATAACTATCACGAATTCTCTATGCTTATTCTCCTTGGTACACAAATACATCCCACCCTGGGGAAGTGGATGTGGTTTTGTGCAGGTTCAGTTATGCCATACTCCAAACACTAAGGCTGCAAGGAAGAACACTAAATTGAAATCAATATATAAGTAACACTTACCTGGTCAAGACATGCATGGACCATTTGGATCAGTTCCAAAGAATACTGGCTAGAATCAACTTCCATGGCCCGGATTCCTTGCACAATCTTCACACACAAGTTGAGTGGATTCTACAAGAAAATGATGACTGCATTGTTCCTGGTTATATAAAGATGATGTTATAATCTACCTGTAGGGGCTCTGAGATGCCTGTGATCATTCTTTAAGGAACTGGCAATAGTTTTGCATTAGGTCTGACTTCTTTTATTACTATTAGAATATATCAACAAGAAATGGTTATGGATGCACTGCCACTATCAGAATGAAACTAAAGGGTCAATGTGTAGATTAAAATTATGATGGTATGGTCAACAGCAATAATAATTCTCAGGGTATATTGTAAAATGACCCTTCAACTGAACCCCAAGAAAAGGGAAGGCAAGATTAGTCTTGCTTCTTGGCTTCAAGTACCACCTTTACTTTCTAATTTGCCTCCTAATTTATTTACCTAATAATGGCTCTATAGGCTATACTCTGCTACAACAGACAAGGCAGTGAATAATAATAAAGACAGTGATAATACAATACCACCATCAACACCTTAATTACAATACTACCATCACCATCTTAAATGAGAAACCACTATGTACTAGGCAGGCATGTAAAATACACGATCTTTTTTAATCCTTGCAAACACCATGCAGGGAGGTTATTATCATCACCAACTTGTACATGAGAAAAATGAGGCTCAGAGATGTAAAGTATCTTGCCCAAGACCATACAGATAGTAAAAATTGGAGCTATGATTCCAACCTAAGTCTATCTGATTCCAAACTCATTTTCCTTTTACTACGTTACTTAGGAGAACTAGATGATACAACAGAATAAACTTCAGGATTTAGAAAAATAAAGAGGTCTCATGAAAGACCAATGAATTTGCATTATCTTACATTTGCATTTTTCATATACATTATCACAGAATCTTTGTGAGGGGGATAGGTCATTTTCATTTTACAGATAGTTAAATAGAGGCTCAAACAGATGAAGTGATTTGTCTAAGCTTTCACATCTGGTTTGCAGAGGCAACTGTATGTGAATCTACTTTTGCTACTCAAAATGTGATCCATGGAGTAACAGCATCAGCATCACCTGGAGGCTGTTAGAAATGCAGAATATCAGGCCCCACCCCAAACCTGTCTAAACTGAATCTGCATTTTAACAAGATACCCAGGTGAGAGAGGTTTGAGAGACACTGCCTTACACCAGGCTTTACTTTATTTGAAATAAAAGAAAAAAGACCTAGAGGGATTTGTTGTCCATAAAACAATGACAATCTTTAATAAGAGATAGATAAAAACACTTTAATGGGTATTATATAATTTGCCTTAGCTATTTAAAAAATGATGTCACTGAAGCATAAGAAATGAAACGGGAGTGGACGTGGCTCAAGTGGTTGAGTGCTTGCTTCCTACATGGGAGGTCCCAGATTCAGTACCCGGTGCCTCCTAAAAAATAAACAAACAACCCAACAAAGAAAAAACCAACTCAGGGGAGCCCATGTGGCTCAGTAGTTGAGTGCCAGCTTCCCATATACGAGGTATCAGGTTCAATCCCCAGCCTCAAAAAAAAAAAAAAAAAAAAAGAAATGAAACAGCTTATCCAAACTGCAGTATCATATAGTTGACCCTAGAGCCAGTTTTAAAACCACTGTCAACAAATTCAAGTAGTGTTTAAACTACTTAATTATGATCATTTCAATGGGACATTCAAGTCGGAGAGAAATCTGGTCCATAGCCCTTTAATTATATACTACTGGGGGAGCAGATGTGGCTCAAGCAGTTGAGAGCCCCCCTCCCACATGGGAGGTCCAGGATTCAGTTCCCAGTGTCTCCTAAAGAAGACAAACAAACAATGAACAGACAACAAGCAAAAACAATGAACAGACAACGAGCAAAAACATAAATGAGCAGGGAGCGGATGTGCCTCAAGCAGTTGAGCGCCCATCTCCCACATGGGAGGTCCCAGACTTGGTCCCCAGTGCCTTCTAAAGAAAAAACAGACAACAAGCAAAAACAATACACAAACAACAAGAAAAGACAACAAGCAAACAGATGAGGGAGCCATCTCAGGGGAAAAAATATATATATACTACTAATCCAGGTTGCTATTTTTGCATACAAGTTGATTTCTGTTCAAGAAAAAAGCAGCTCAGGGATAAATGAAGTTGATTCTTTCAACCATGTTCTACCATTTGCAAGGACAATGGGGGGATAATAAACGAACTTACTGTAGCATCAAATGTCCTCTTTAGCGTAAGCAGTTCAAAAATGACGCAGCCTACTGCCCAGATGTCAGACTTGAAATTGTATTTTACTCCTTGGCAAAGCTCTGGAGACATATAATATGGGGTTCCCACAAGCTGAACAACAAAGAAAATAATCAAAGAATAACTTCTCTTCTGAAATAACTATATTAACATTTCAACGGCTAAATTAAATTTCCCCGGACTAGTGATAACAATCATAACACATTCATCAGCAGATCCCAAAATGGTTTTTACAAGATGATGCCACTACAGAGAGAAATCTTATTCATATCAAATCGCTTGGTTCAATTATGAAGAGACAATCTCTGTGGTTAAGGCACTGTAGTAATTTGGGAGGCTTAATAGCTCTGATTCTTAGATTGCAAAGGCTTTAGGTATTTAAGGCCCTTGAAGATTTCATACAGATAAAGACATGGTAAAAGTTCACCAAGGGGAATAAAACAAAACACTGGCAGTGGGGAGATGGTAAACAAATTAAGGGTTAAAAATTCTAACTGAAATACACAGTAATGAAACTTTTAAAATGGCTCAATTAGACATTTGTTACACCAGCATAGCTAGGGAATTTCTTTCAAATTTGGAAAGATTTTCTAACTTCAAGAATGGGTTTGGAACATAGCATCTCTGTATACCTTTGCAAACTCACTTAGATTTCAGAATGGATATAACAACCCAATCATTTGGAAAGGGGATGAAGTGACATCCAGGGCAAGATATTATATATCCAGAAATCATATATTTATTTTATAGAAGGGTTTTATGACTTGGTACAGTCCACAAGTGATGCTAGATGAAATTCTGAAAGCTATTTAAAAACTGCTGACAGCATAATGATAAAGCAGTAGAATGATTCCAATGATGTTGCATGCATGTGTGTCCATGTGTGTTAAAAAAAGGGAGGAGGTTGCAAATAAAAATGTCCTAACTGGAAAGTATGACTTTTTCAAGATGAGAAACAATGACTGCCTCAGCAGTTCTACTACAACTGAACACCCTCTTTAATCAGCAAAGTAAAGGAATTTTCACATGGCTTATATGGCATTTAAAACTTTTCATATCATTCCTTCTTTGCATTTAGCTGGCTAAAAATATAGTCATGTCTTGGTTTTATAAAATTGTTCCTGAAGGGAAAAATTCATATAAGAACATGACTGCTTCCTTAAAAGCTCAATTTGGCCACCATCATCCAAAAAGGCTGAGTCCCTGAAATAGAGACTCCCAACCCTGGTTCATCAACATCCTTGGTGTCTCTAAATTGCTTGCAGGCACATCCTGGCATTATCAAAAAACATCACCAGGACAAAATTAATTTTATTAACTTAACATTTTCAAGTTCTTTTAAGGACAGAGCACTGTGAAATCAGAAAGGCAATAATTGGGTTTTATAATTACTAAAAGGAAGAGATTACTGTCCTAAGGATCAACTTATATCTACTCTTTACCAGGGGTCTTTCTTAAGGTCATATGAGAAGCGAGCCCTGCAGTTCAGACTGTGTCTAATATTAAAGAATAGATTATTCTGTGGGCTTCAGCCTTTGTTTGAAAATATAGGTTTCTCTCTCAACCAGAAACATTCAAAGGAAACACACCAAGAGATGCTCAACACCCTAAGCTCAAATATTAAATAAGAGATAAAGTGAATTCTACTAAAGAGCCTAAACTGGAATAAACAGTAAAGCATTTTGTTGCTTTTAGAACTTTTTTTAGAAAGTTCTAGTCAGGGTTAGAAAAGACTATGAAGGCAGAGCTGTAATGTGGACAGTAGTAAATGCCTGTTAGTGAGTCCTGGAAAAAGACTTCTGAAAACTTGTTTTTTAAGTATGGAGAAAGCACAAGAACATTGAGGAAAGTGTGCAAGATTTAGGGGATATAGTTATACCCTGTGGGGCTGAAAAGGACAAGAGAAAATAAATTAAGACAAGGGCAATAATATACTCACAGTCTCAGCCATGGAATACTCAGAATTAAGTTTCTTTGCTAGGCCATAGTCTCCAAGTTTTATCAGGTTTGCCTTGGTCAGAAAAATATTTAATGTCTTTATATCTCTGAAAAAGAGATGGTGCATATTAGGTCCATACAGTCAATTGTTTTATCTCACTCCCCCACCCTACCTAGGATTAATGCAGAATAAAAATAAGTTCTCTTTTGGGATCCCAAATGTCCCATACAGTGGTCACTTTCACACATACTTTAATATTGAAAGTACCATTAGAGGAGTGGAGGCAGAAAATTAACTTCATCCTCCAGGGCTTCACAGCATAGGAATGTCTCACATACTACTGGAGACGTGAGGAAAAGTTGAGAAGGTCAGACAAGAAAAATAGTGTTCCAGGTAATCATAATTCCTATAAGTCACAACACCTCTTCAACTACCACTCTGCAGTGAATTAAGTGAGATCAAGGCAATTTTAATACTTGAAAGGAGTCAAAATTTCAAATAATTTGCTAAAGCAAGAGAAAAGACTATAACAGCATGACTAAGCTGTTTAGATCATCTAAATAAAATCACTGACTACTTTTCTAAGATGAGTTGATCACATGTAAAACAAAATAAACTGTGCATTACTGCTGAGAAAAAACATTTCCTGTGAATTTCAACCAACTTAATACCACCTCTAGAAGCAGCTTCTAGGCTTTTTTGATGAATCAATGGATTATCTGAACTCTAAAACATGTCTTAAAGAAATGACTGAGAGGTACTTAGCTATTGAGGAGATTCTCCCTAGATTTAAACCTCAGGAAGTGAAGATAATACCCATCACTGCTTACTCTTTCTTCTCCAAGTTATATTCATGGAAAAGCTTTGAGTAATTAATCAAGAAAATAAATGCTGGTGAGAAGTACCCAGGTGGGGGTTGGATTGGTAGTGGGTGAGAATTCACCCCATAAATTTTCTTTCACTCATTACCTATGAAGGATTCCAGCTTTATGGATACAGCTCACTGCAGAAACAATCTGAAATAGGTACCAAACCACCATCTGCAGTGACAAAATTAAATATATTTGGGATTGGAAACAAACAAAAAAACTCCACTTAAATAAACACACATACACACACACAAATAAGCAAAACAAAAGAACTGCAACCAGAGGTTATGATTCAGTATGATTTGACATCTCTTACTTATAGGTTGAGTAGGCAAAGAAAAGTGATAAGAGTAAAAAGAAATAGCAGGTCATCATAAAATAGTTCTGATGTCTTTATAAAATATAGTAAGGTGAAGCAGACTTATGGAAAGAAACCCAGGAAGAATGCAAAGGTATACAAAACTGGGCATACCAATATGCAGCTATAGAACCAGGAAAGAAAGCCCACAGAGAATGATGTGCAGGTAAAATGTTTAGGAAGCAGTTATAGGCAGCTTCCTTGTTAGAGGTTTCCTTTCTTATGAATAACAATCAGAGCCTGGAGGGAGTATGAACAAAAGGAAAAAAACACTCTTCGTTGTTGGAAGAGTAAATACAGAACTAGAATGCAAGAATCAAAATATTATAGCTTTCTTCCATAGAAATATGAATTACCTCTTCCTCAAACAACTTGTCCTTCTGACGAAGGATTTTGTCATACAGGTTCCCTCCTGCAATTAAACAAGAGAGATTATTTAGAGGCAGGTTTGAATTGCTTAATCAAGATCAAAGCTTGGATCCTGTATCTGATGGGGTTTTAACAGGTGACTCAAGGAAATGAAGAATTCTGCTTCCTCTCCAAAGGAAACCACTTCTTTCTTGGTTCTTCACATGGCCACAAAACTCTTCCCAATACTCAAGGTCTGTATCAGAAATATTTTTCAAAGATTCCCCTCCCTATAGAGTAGTATATGGAAACTCTGTATTTTATATATTTTATGCATGATATTTCTCTAAACATACTTCTCTAACAAAAAACAACAAAAAACTAAAAAAAAATTCCCTCCCCAACAGAAGAAGCCCAATACAAAAATAGGAAGTATAGTATTTTTTAGAAAAAATGAGAGTAAAGACCATTCCTACAGTATTCCAATAAGCAAACTTTAACTTAAATGTCTTTTTAAAAATCTGATGATTCTCTTTTCTAGAACTCCCTTATAAGGAATCTGCAACATTTTTTAACTCTCCCAGTGTGACTACTAGAATATTTGAGTTAAACCTATTCGCCCTGTATATATAAGGGCATATATCATCATTTTTTTCATCTCACTTTGCAGTGAAAAGTTTTCCCATAATTTATGGTAAACCAAGACTGTTTCCAATCATTAGTCCCTATACTAATTTCTTCCTGCTGAATGAGTGTGAATTTGCTTCTCTCCTCCCTTTATTAACTAATAGTTTGCAAATGATCATGCTTCATCTAACTTCCTACTTGCAATCTAGAACTTATACTTTAACCCTGGCTAAGTTTTACAACTGTCTTCTCCTGCAAGTTAGCAACTCAGAGTTTCAAAAACTGTATCATTTGTTCTAGTTCCTCCTAACCACAAAAGAAGTTAACTATTTGAGGCATTTGTTACTTAGAAAAACTGGAATATAATCTCCTATATTTACAGTTGATCAGAACCAGAAGCAATCATGATATACAAGAGTCTAGACAAGAAAGCTAAATTTAGGAGTATTCTCTTAAGAGATTTAAGTGAAGAAATATGCTGGGATCTATTTGGAATGCACTTCAGGAAAGGGCTTTAGGGTTCCTTTGTGCAGTAAGAAGGGTAAAAGATAGTACAGTATGTATTAAACACTTGTTACATACCAAGTACTGTGCTAAGGGCTTTACATACATTAATTCATTTAATACAACTTTAGGAGGGAAGTATTACTATCAACAGACTCTTTTAAGATAAGGAAACTGAGGCACAGAGAAGTAAAGTTTCTTGTCCAAGGTTACAGAAATAGAAAGTAGTGGGGCTTGGGATATGGGTTCAGAGTTGATTCCCCTAACAACTAGGCTATACTGCTACCTTACAAGCAAATTGGACCAAAGAAATCAGAAACCAGATAAAGGACATGCTTTACTATATTATTTTCATTCAGTTATGATCTTTTGACCTGTATTAAATAGGATAGCTTCATCTGAAGCCAATATAAATAACTATTACCTCTAAGATTTCATTTACTATCAAGCAGTATCAAGTTATACTATGTCTCTAGTGCCTAACTAATGTCATTTACTGAGAAAAAAATCTTGAAAAACGAATATAAAATCCAACTGAAGAAATAATGTAAAGATGGAACTATAATCACAAGGGAAAATTTCAATATGCAGGGAAAATTCCCTTTCCTTATTTTGTACATAACTTCAAAACTCTTCAAGGCCTGAACTATTTCTCCTAAACTCTAGAAACCCATATAAAGTTTTCATCACTGTATACGCCTTTTCTTCTTCCCTCTCCCTCAAGGTAAGTATCAGCAAAAGAATGTCTTCCTGGAGGAGGTCCCAGGTGAATTCTACCTTACCATTACAATATTCCAGCTCAATCAGCAGGGTGGTATTGTCCATGAAGTGATTGTAGTAGGCAATAATGTTGTCATGCTGCAGCAGCGCCAGAATAACAATCTCATTCAAGGCATCACGACGTTCCTTCTCAGATAGTCGGGTCAAATCAACTTCCTTCCACACAACCAATGAGTCATCCTACAACAGTAACAAAGGTATCGTGCTTTCCTCTAGCCTGGCAGTGAATGAATCTACACCCGGATCCACAAGCCTAGTAGGAAAACTTCCCAGATGGGCAGAAACTGGTTTCTCTTTTAAAAGAAACATGAACAGATCTTAAAGGCTCTGTGTACAACTGAGCATCACAATTTCTTCCTCCACTTAATTTGCATGACAATTCCTGGTAAAAACATGGAATAGGGGTAGATCTCAAAAATTCTAATGAGGGCACTACAACAGACTGCTAGTCATAATGGGGAGTGTGGCAGGGCTAGAATATTGGATATTCTGAATATGGATAACTGGAGAGCAGTTATCCATAACTGACCACTTCTTGTAAACTGGAAACATTGAATTTGCCTGTAATTTTATAAATGTAGATTTCTGTTAACTCATTCTAGATAAGCTTAAGTTATGTCTAAGAGCTCTGAGTTCATTTTCCTCACCTTGCTCCATTAAGCACCTTTTTATCTCCTCTCACACTTTTAAATTTCACATGGTTTGCTCTATTCTTGAAAGTCTAGCTCCCAATGTTCACTCCTGTTTATAAGATCTTTAATTCTTTCCTGATACTGCTCCCCATCCTAAGAGCATCCCTACCTCAAAAGCTCATCTTTAGAATGGTTCTGCCACGCTTTTAAAAACTTGTTCGGGAAGACCATTATGCATCTTACTTGACATTGATTCACTGAAACCATTCTCTAAATGGTCAAGAGTTCATACACTGAAATGATATTTGCCCATTCTTTTTAATGTATTTACATATACAACTTAAACTCTATTTGTTTACTAACATGGCTGTCTTCCTATTGAAATATAAGCTTCTTGGGGGAAAGGGCTGCTTCTAATTAAACCTTTGTAAATCCACAGATCTAATAAATAAATGGTGATATGGGTAATGCCATGAGTTTTTAGAAAGTGTAATCAAATTTAATTTAAAACAACCCCAGTTATCACGTCCAACATGATAATAATGTAAAGGGATGGACAAGGAGATGAGCTTCAATTCTAGTCCAAGGTTTACTTCTAACTTAAATGGGCAAGTCATTTAAATACACTGTCTTTAGTTTCTCTAACTACAAAATAGAAATACCAATGCTCATCTCCTCTTTCTCATATTGTGAATACAAAATATGAAAATAGAATATTAATAATAGTAACTAACATCCTATATTAATGTGGCACTTAGAATAAAAAAGAATACTTAAAGATATTCTCCTACAAAGACCTCACTCCTTCTGTCTTTCAGCCTTAAAGTAGTGCTGGCTTGGACACACACACCAGAATCCTTCAGATCAGATGATTCACCTAGAATAAGACCTTCAGCAATCACAGCAGATTCTCATTAAAGTTTAACTATTCTAGCAGTAGAGTTAGCACTGCAGGGTTTTGGATCAGTATAACATTCTTAATTTGGGGCTTAGTGAGCCATAGATTTCTTTAGGGGATGTGTATGTGTGCAAATGTGGATGGGGGGGTATAGAGGAATGGAGAGGGGCTGCAGAGATTGCTTTGCTTACATTAGGTACTCAAAGGGCTCTTTGCCCCCAAAGGGTTAAGAACTAGTGGCTTAGAATATACTAATATACTAATAAAGTATTTCCCATGCATAAACACTGCTAGATAAACAATGATGAAGAAACCAACATATGACGATCAATCCAATGATCTTCAAGAACCAACTCCAACTGAGTGTTACAAATGAATTTAAAGATAATGTGAAAGTAGTGCTGTTGCTACTCGTGTGGGAATTTTGACGCTATGCCCCTCCCTCTCACCCTGACCTTGGAGAGCTATACAGCATGAGGAAGTAAGTTTTGGCAATACCTTACATTCGTATGCCACTTTAATTTACAGTTTGTAAAGCACCTTCGTTTAGTACTCAAAATAACCTTAAAAATAAAGATTACTATTTTAAAGTAGTTATCACTAATCCCATTTTACAGATGGGGAAACTACGGCTCAGTGAGGTCAGTGACTTGCTCAGTTCCCCAGCTTAAACAAAAAAGACCAGTTAACCAGTGGCCTAACGAATTCCTGGTGCAGGTGAGGAATAAGAGTGACGGTGACGACCCTGTGACATATATCCTGTGGGCGCCCAAACACTATGTGTCGACGACATGCGAGTAGAGGGGAAAGCCAGGAGCCGGTAGGGGCTGTCGAGCAGGGCGGGGAAGTACGGGCTTGGGGCGGCCCGGGGGACTGCCGGAGCCAAGGGCCGCTACCTCCGTGCGGCGGTACAGCGTGGCCTCCCCGAAGGCGCCGCGGCCCAGGACGCGGATGGGGATGTAGTGCAGCTCCTCCTGTTCCGCCGCGCCGCCGCCGGCTCGCGGCCCCGAGCCGGCGTTGGTGACCGGGCCCGAGTCGCCGCCACCGCCGGACTCGCTACCAAAGTCCGAGTTGATGGAATCGCAGTGTCGCTCGTACTCGCCCAGCACCGACATGGCGGAGGCCGCGGGCCTTCGGGACCGGTGTGCGAGTCCCGGGTGGCCCTGGCTGCGCTGCGCCGCCTTCCCTTCAGACACCAGCCCGCGGCTCCGTCAGCCCTGCAATCCCGCGAAGTTCCATGGTGGCTCCTTCCCTCTAACCCGGAAGCAGTTCTCGGTGCTTCCGGCTCGACTGGGTTTTCTTAGCCTTCGCTTGCAGTCTCTCACCGCTGGCTGCCAGACGGAAAAAAATGTGCCCTCGGGTTCAGGCTGGCCAACGCGGGGTGGCGACCCCGTGGAATCGAAGGGCTCCGGAGGGTCAGGGGCGTCATCGACAGGACACCCTCCAGTGTCTGTAGACCGCCCCCCGCCCTCCCCTGCTCCCCGGCCAGCTCCGGCTCCCCAAAAAGCTTTTGAGCCCTGGACATCGTTCTGTCTCGTCTGGTGCCAGCATTAGCTCAAGAGTAGTGACTGGGGAAACAGCCCCATCCAAAGTTGAACAGCGCTTTTTGTTTAGAAACATATTAAGTAATTATAGTTAAAATTACAGTAAGCCGAAATTGCCACCGTTTCAGTGGATCCTGTTATTTCACCTTTACAACGCCAAAAATATTTTGTCCACTCTCCTGACACCACTTTCCCCCCACCTTTTTCCAGACTTAGCATTCACCTGTGTGGTTTCCCGATCTTTGACCATCTGATCTCACGCAACATTTTTGCGCCTTGGGTGCCAGACACTATTTTGCAATCTGCAATGTTTCCTGCCCTCAACAGAACTGCAATGCAGTGAGAAAACTTATTCCATCAGTTAGGTGACCTTGAATAACTTCACATCCCCGAGCTCGTTTTTAAAGTAAATACGACCTACATCACAGGGATAACAGCTAACATTTAAAGTGTTATGTTCTAGGCACTATGCTAAAGGGTTTCCATGTATTTTCTCATTTAATCCTCAGATTATTTCCATTTTACAGAAGAAGAAACTGCACTATAGAGAGGTTAAATATCTTGCTAAATGTTCCATAGCTAGTAAGAGGAGCTGGGAGTTAAACCCAGCAATCTGGCTGCAGAGCCATGAAAGAGCAGGGGTTGAAAGTTCATGTAGCTGGAGCCCAGGTGTATGTGGAGTAGAAGGTGGAACCTCACCTGTTATACACGTTTGGCTTTTCCCGAGGACAATGGAGAACTGGAGATTTTTAAGCAGGGAAGTGTATGACTAGTGTGACTATATTTGTCCTAATTTGCTGGAGAAGTCCCAGGTTACACCTATTTTCATAGCATAATTACTAGAGCCTTCTTTTGCTCAAGTGCCCAGCTCAGACAATAAATATGGTCATCTTAGATAAAACCAAAATTATGTTTTACAGAGAACTCTGATCACAATGTGGAGGACAAAGACTGGAGACAGGGAGTAGGAGGCAGTTAATATTCTAAGGGGAAAAAAAAATGGCTTTCAAATCAGGAAATCAGGTGTTAGCAGGATGAATGGAGATGAGGTCCAGATTTAAGAAATTCATCTGAGAAATATTTAGAACTTTGCAATCAGTTGAAATATGGTTGGTGAGGTAGATATGAGTCCAGGAAACTCACTCCTAGGTCTCTAACTAGGTGGATAGTGATAGAAAATGTAGGAGGCAATTAGAATGGGGTGAGAGTTGTGAATGCTAATGAGTTCACATTCCAGCCTCTCTACAGTTCATCAATGTTCCTTTTAAAGTAAATACCCATTGGAAGCGGCTGTGGCTCAATCAGTGGGGCTCCTGTTTACCATATGGGAGGCCCCGGGACCTGGTGAAGGCAAGCCCGCCCGCACGGCGTGGTTAGCTGACCCAGTGAGCACAAGCAGCAAGGGGGGGATAAATGAATAAATAAATAAAATCTTAAAAAAAAAAAAAATAATAATAAAGTAAATACCCAGCACTCTGCCCAGCATTCTATATTGATTCTCATAGGAGTGTACAGGGGGACTTCAGTCTTCCTTGATCTGGATCCAGTATTTCTATAATATATGAGCCTTCAAAATTATGAGCCACTTGTACTTAACTAAATTTCTAGCTCCTTCCTACATCCAGTTCAATCCAAAGTAACACAGCCCTCCCACCATATCACATCTATTTTTTTCATAATGCTTATCTATAAAATACTGGCGTCTTTTTAAAAATTGTACTTATGTCCATTCACTAGAATATAAACTCCTTAAAATCCTGGACTTTGCTCTCTTGTTCACTGCTATATAATATCAGTGCCTAGAAATGTGCCTAGCACTGCAGTAGAGACTCAAATATTATTTGTTCAGTGACTCAGGTTATTATTCTGTATGTAAATAACTTTTTTTTTTAACCTAAATGGAAGACTGACTGATAACCCCTGTTAAATTGTATTTTATTGACAGAAAAACGCACAGCAAGTGGACACAGCGAACATAAGCAGCAAGGGGGAGATAAATAAAATAAATAAATAAATAAACCTTAAAAAAATTTGTATTTTATTGATTTCATCCCAGAGTTCTAGATTGTACAGATATTTTACATTTTTCATTCAATCAATCAACAAACACTGAGTACCAACTGGTGCCATGCACTGAGTTACAACAGAGAACAAAAAAACATGGTTCCTACTCTCATGGAGCTTACAGTCTACATAACAGACAAATAACTGGCAATTACAAGTGTATAAGGAAAGTATAAGATTCTAGAAGGGAATATAAGAAGGGCACTCTTTCAAGCCATATTTGCTGGAGTAGTGAAAGCTTCCTGGAGGAAGAAATATCTAAAATGTTGTCAGAGAAGGCTAGACAAAGTACAGAGATCACTCCAGATAGAGAGGCCATTCCATCTACTTCCTCTTATTTATCTGGATTTTCAGTTTTTACCTCAGCACATTAAACACAATAGGTGCTCAATAAGTATTTAATTGAAAGAATGGGGGAAAAAATTAGCTAATTAATTAGAGACTGAATAGGTTTCAGCTGAAGCCAAATCTCATTTCTCTGGCAGCTCTGCAGTGAGGATCTAGTTTTCTTTAACTTGGTTAGCCTGAAACTGTGAATCTAGCTATAATGCAGTAATATAAACAACAGATAAATGTCCTATTCCATTTTAGAGAATACAGAACAGAAACATATTTGCTCAGTTCTTCATTATACTGGATATAACTGAAACTAAATATTTGACCTTTGAATAGGTTCAGAAATACTCAACATTTATTCTAAAGGTATAACTGACTTTAAAGTGCCTTTGGTGAAACAGATTATTTCCAGTTATATTTTAGCAAGTATATAGTTATGATGCTATATAGCAGGAGTTCCCAATTTGTGAGTGGCAGATCCCCAAGGGCCACAGAATTATTGTAAAGATGAAAAAATCTACCAGAGTACCAAGCAAAGTCTTATCTGTACTGTCCAATGATAGCCACAAGCCCTATGTGGCTAATGAATACATGAATTATAGCTAGTCTGAATTGAGATATGCTGTAGTGGTAAAAGGCACACTGGATTCCAAAGACTTTATCTGAAAAAAAAAAAAGTAAAATATCTCATTAATCATTTTTATATTAACTACATGTTGAAATTATATTTTGGATATATTGGGTTAAATATATTAAAATTAATTTCACCTGACCTTTTTTTTTTAATGTGGTACTAGAAAATTTTAAATTACCTACGGGGCTTACATTATATGGACCACCACTGTGGTAGACTGAATAACTTACAAAACATGTACTACCATTTATCAAGTATATGGAGATGCTATTGAGGCTGTTACATTTAAATAAGCTTTACTGAATTCATTATTTTCTCTAAAAGTAAAACATCTGAAAATTGAAACATTTTGATGTTAAAAATTTACACTCACGTGTTGGGAATCAGTATTTTATAGTCTACTGATTCACTGATAAAGTTTATGACTTGCTTTTGGGGGGAAAAGAGGTCAATAAGACATCAGACAGCAAATGGACAAAACACTTCATACTGACTCTTGAAAAGAAGCTTTTTGAAAAACGTTGAACTCCAAGTAAAAGGAGAAAATGGTCTTTACCTGCAAGGGTAGGGTTTTACATGGACGTGATGGGCCAAAAAAGCAAGGGAGAAATTTCTTAATGAAAGAAGCTGCAAAGAAGTTACAGAAACCTACTTGGTTTTTCTGAGGATGTATAATTATGAACTAAAAGTTTACTAGCTCGGGAAACGGATGTGGCTCAGGAGGTTCGGCGTCCGTCTACCATATGGAGAGACCGGGGTTCGATCCCCGGTCCCTCCCGGTAAAAAAAAAAAAAAAAAAAAAAATTTACTAGCTCACATAAACTTTATCAAATCCGCAGTGAATTAAGGATACCAATATTTATTCTCTAATTCATCAGGTATAATTTGCTATACTATACAACTGAGGAATATGGAATAATTATTGTCAATCCAGACAAAGAGCTACTCAAGAGTGAAAGAAAAACATACCTAAAATGGTTTCCACTAACCTTTGAGAAAATTTACACAAAAATTCCCAGTCCCTTACAAGTGAATCTGTATAAATCCCACGTGCCTCTTTCCAATTAAACAAACAGAAAGATGGCTTTAAGACAAGGGTTTATGATGATGGATAGTATAACAAAGCTTACTTAAACTGTACCATTCTTATTTATTTTATTTGGGCCATGTTGAATAATATGCTTAAAATATAAGAAAACAGAAAACATTCTCATTTTTAAAACTGATTTGCTCTTGCCTTTATAGGCAAACAAGTCTACTTTTTAGATAAAATCAAGGTCTAGTATAAATTAGCATGAAAACAAAAACACAAATGCCCAAATTTTAACATGAGTAAAAGGGAAGGACATGAAAAAATTTCATCGTCACAAAGCTCACGTTTTCAGTTACATTTGTGATCAGCAAAATAAAATAATCCCCACTCCTATCTTCTTTGACATTTTGCCAGAACAGAAGGCCAGAGCCAAATGAATAGCATTCATTGCTCCTAAAAAGGGGAAAGGCACCAGTCAGAAATTTATGGAAGAGTATCTTATTAGGCTAACGGTACAGGATAGACTTTCACCTATAAATGTCTAAGGATGGATCTTAAGCCACAAATGTGTTCATTCTTTTTCCTACTTGGATGTATCCTCTGACATTTAGTAAGTGACAGACAGACACACTTTCTCAATATCTGCTGTCCTATGGCAAGGATTCTACTGTCAGTTTCTCAAAAGCAGTACCTATCAATTCTTTTTTTTTTTTTTTTTTTAAAGATTTTATTTATTTATTCATTTATCCCCCCCTTGCTGCTTGTGCTCGATGGGTCAGCTAACCATGCCACGCGGGCAGGCTTGCCTTCACCAGGAGGCCCCGGGAACCGAACCCGGGGCCTCCCACATGGCAAACGGGAGCCCCACCGATTGAGCCACAGCCGCCTCCCAGTACCTATCAATTCTTAACAGCAGATGGCAATGCTGCACAAGTTAATCAAAGAACCACTTTCATGCCACACAAGAGGAATTCATACACGAAGTCAAAAGGGGAAAAAAAAGCTTCTGGGTTCACAGTAGCTGGAACATTAACAAAATAGCCTGAGATTTTAACAATAAGACTCACACCCACTTCTAACCTTTATACTTTACCAGACCATCGGCAGTGTTTTCTGTTAATTCCAATATGCATCTTCTTAACTGCAAGCTGTGAGAACCTAAGTCCTGTCATTCTTACCACTGCAATTAGACAAGCCCTTTAAGAGTCAGCAGGGTTAAAGAGATTACTGATAGCACAATTATAATAATATTCTTTCATCAACTGTAACAAAGGTAACCACGTTAATGTATGGTGTTAATAATGGGGCCGGGGATATGGGGACTCTGTATTTTCTGTAGATCTACAACTTATCTAATAAAAAAAAATTTTTTTTTTTTAATTGAGATTACAGAAAGGACAAGCCTTACCCACTGAGAGAATCAAAACAAATTTCAAGTGATAGAATTTTTCGTAACTGTTTAGGAACATGGTCATTTGTATCTACACTTTCTCGTACATTAATATTGGCCTCTAGTCACCTTATTTTCATTCCCACAGTGACTCTTAGTTTTGCTTTTGCAACATGTAATTTCAAGTATTTACTGTATTCATGATCCTCCTAGATGTACTATTTTATACCTTTTATACCTCATCTGTCTTAATTCTCTAGACAGAGCACATAAGGATAAGAATTAAGTCAGTAACTGGCTATGTATGAAGGGTAAACTTTACTTATTTTTTCCTTGGTAGAAGTTGTGTTAAAATCTTAAGCAACCACTTATCTGACAATAGACTTCTATCTAGGATATATAAGGAACTTTCAAAGCTCAAAATTAAAAAGAACAATCCAATTAGAAAATGGGCAAAAGACATGAACAGACATTTCACTGAAGACGATATATAGATGGCAAATTAGTACATGAAAAGATGTTCAAAATCATTAGCCATTAGGGAAATGCAAATTATAACCATAATGAGCTATCACTATACACACCTGTCAGAATAGCTAAACAAACAAACAAACAAACAAACAAAAACCAGTAATACCAAATGCTGAGGAGGATGTGGAGAAACTGTATCACTCATACATTGCTGGTGGGAATGTAAAATGGTACAGCCACTCTGGAAAAGAGTAGGGCAGTTTCTTACAAAAATAAACATGTGCTTATCATATAACCCAGCAATTGCCCTCTTAGGCATTTATCCCAGAGAAATGAAAATTTATGTTCACATAAAAACCTGTACACAAATGTTCATAGCAACTTTATTCATAATGGCCAAAATGTGAAAACAATCCAGCTATCCTTCAATGGGTGGTTAAACAAACTGTAGTAAATCCATACCATGGAATACTACTTAGCTATAAAAAGGAAAAAACTATTGATACATGCAATAACTTTGAGGGCTCACAAGGGAATTATGCTGAGTGAAAAAACCCAATTTCAAAAGGTTACACACTTCTGGAAATGACAAAATTATAGCGATGGAGAACAGATTATTGGTTGCCAGTGGTCGGGGAGGTGGCTATGGCTATAAAGAGTAGCACAAGGGATTCGTGTGATGGAACTGTTTTGTACCTTGTGGTGGTTGCTACACAAATCTACACATGTGATAAAAATGCATAGAACTAAATACACAAACACAAAAAGAAAAAAGTTCAAGCAGTTGAGCACAAATATTTTAATTGTCTAAACAAAATGAAATTTTCTTTAAGAGTTATCTATAGTTCAAAGCTCACTTCTATGAGGTGTCACATCCTTCACCCTTTTAAGAGACATAAAATTTTGAAAGAATATCACAAGAAGGTACCTAAACATTTCAGCTAAGGGTCAGAGAAAGTTAAGGGTGTTTTCACAAGGAAACCCAAAGAAGACAATCATAATGAAACAAGTTCAACATGGTCATACAAATCTTGGGACTAGAGTAGAAGCCCAAGTTGGTGGGCAGGTGGGAGAAGAAAAGAAAACATGGTTCAAACAGCTCACATGAGGAAACCCAGTACAAATGCCAGCTTTGGCATTATCTAGGTAACCCCATTTTTTTTTTTTTTTTTTTTTAAATAGTCCGATTTTGCAAAACCAGTCCAAATCCTACCAAGTTGAAAAGAAGTCCCTCATTGGCTTGTTGGGTCTAGGTGGTACCCCATGTGCCCCCACCCTGAAAGAGATCAGTTCTGGCAAGAAAGCTCCAACGTGTCTTGATGGTACTGTTGGTAGGGTGCCATAGGCTAGGCACGTCCCAGCGATGTTCTGCTGGCTGAGATACAAGGTGGGAGGGGAATGAGCCTCATTACTCAATCAACTTCTTGGCCTTGAAGAAGCGACGCAGGTAGAAGACCTGCCAGGTGGCTAGTCCAATGAGGCAGAACATTGAAAAGATGCTGAAGTACAGGACCCGAGTGTTTGTTGACTCTAAACAAAACAAAAGTATTGTAAATGTAATGAGGTAAGATTCAGCTGGCTAAAAAAATGAACAGAAGAAAGAGACAATTTCATTCTGTCCCTAGGTCTTACAGCAGAATTTCAGATACATATTTTAATTTTTGTTATCCAATATATAAAATGTTAAAAATTACAAAGATTAGTGCTATCAATTTGATATGCTATAAACTGAGAATATTCCCTTGAAAATCCAACTAGGCTTACTTACTTTTAGCAGCAACAATGTGAAAACAAGCAATTTACCTTCTTCCTTTTGCCCACCCCCCATCTCCTCTTAACGAAACTGAGAAAAGAGTATACCAGAATTTAAAGTTTGAGATCTGTCCCCTTTATGAGTCACTTATTGAGAAAACAAGCACCACCTCCCCCTCACCATTGGTATCACGCATCTCTTCCTCTCGCTTCTTCATGTAGGCAAAATCATTAACAATGGATTCTGAAAGGTCCTCTAAGCGTCGCAGCTCTACTTCTAAAGGTTTGAGCTTCTCAACTTTTGCAATCTGTAAAAGAAAGGAATTATGAACCAATTCCCTGAAGAAAAAAAAATTGCAGATCAAGGACCTAAGACAATAGAGTCTTTTAAAAAGTTCACCAAACTTAAAATCTCTCCTGTCATCATCCTAACATACTTTAAATTTGGGGCTTCTTCAAACATTTTCTTCTTTCACTTTGATTAAAATCACTTTTTTGGGGGGAGTTAAAAAGGCTATTTGGTATTTACAAGTTTATTTCTGAGTTACAGAGATTATTTTCCCCTCCCCATGTTTTTAGAATTTCCTGTATTCCCCATTCAATATTGGCTGCCACAACCAGACAGTCAGAAAGTGCAAGGACCTTTTTTTCTTGCATCTATAGTGGAAACCTTAGCAGCAGAAAAATCACTTTTGAAGTACCATAATATGGTAGACTGTAAAATAAGATATTGTTTTCCCAGGATTTCTGAGTTTATAAACTACTTTACCCTGACTTTCGACTCATATCTAAGAAATAAAAAATATTATTAGCATAAGTCTGAAAGTCATGATATTTGACCAAACCTGGTTTCAGAAGAAAAACCACTGCATTCCCAATAGTGCAAAGGAATGAGTATTTATCATTAGAAGACTTAATAACTCAATATTCAAGATTAAAGAATTTGTTTGTTCAATTAAGTCCTACAACAGCTTCAAGGTTTATATAGAGCTCCAAGAGCCAAAGGTCTGCTTTAAAAATTACACTGAGGTTTTCTGTTTGTTTTGAAATCACACAGCCCAGTAATCAAAAGAAATCTCCAAGGACCTCCCTGTCTGCTGAAGAATGAAGGGTGTGAAAAAAAAACGAACTGTCTTCCTTTCTCAACCTACAATACTGTGAAATCTCCAAGTCTCCAATAACTAGAGGCATACCACACAAGAATCAGGATTTCATTATTCTAAGTATTTTTTCTTATCAATCTTAGATTATGATTTGTTTTAAAATAGGGGTATACTAACAGTTTTCCAGCTCTTAAAACTCTTACATACCAATTCTTAAAATTTTTCTACAGAGATAATTCTTCAGTAATTCTTTCTACACTTGCTTCTTTATTCCCTATTTGCCCTACATTCCTTTTTTTACATATGTTTTTTTAAAAAAGATTAATTTAATTTATTTATTTCTCTGCCCCCACCCCCATCTTGTTGTTTGTGCTTGCTGTGTGCTCTCTTTGCCTGTTCGTTGTGTGCTCTGTGTCTGCTCGTCTTCTTTTTAGGAGGCACCGGGAACCAAACCCGAGACCTCCCATGTGGGAAGGAGGTGTCCAACCACTTGAGCCACCTCTGCTCCCTGCTTGTATCTCTCATTGTGTTTCCTTGTTGTGCCTCCTCATTATGTCAGCTTGTTGCACCAGCTTGCACTGCCAGCCCGTTGCGTCAGCTCGCTGTCTTGCTTGTCTTCTTTAGGAGGCACCAGCAACCAAACCTGGGACCTCCCTTGTGGTAGGCAGGTGCCCAACTGCTTGAGCCACATCCACTTCCCTCCCTACATTCTATTATGTTCTATGGAACACTCCTCTTTCCTCCAATTCACCCTCCTTGTTCTTTGTTAAAATGTTAACAGTAGTTAACACATAGGGTGAGTGGGAGGAGTGTAGGGTGATCTTTATGTCTTCTTTACTTATCTATATTCTTCACTGAGCATGTGTAGACAAAACTTATTTAAAATAAAATGAGAAACAGCTGTTAAAATGGAGATATAAAAATTGGCTTTATATTTAAGATACATAAAAATGGTGAAAAATGTTTTTAAAAAGTAATAATTAACATACATAACCAAATCATGGTACTTTCCATACAGTGGAATAAATGCTATGCAACCAACTACAAAAAAAAAAAAAAGGACAAATGTAATGGATTTGCAATGATTCACCTAAGTCTTCTTTCACAGAATGTATGTTTTCTTCCATTTGCAAAATGTTGGCTAGTCAATCTTGTGACCGACAGCTGCAAAACAGAACAAAGGTAACTGGGTATAAGATCTAACCTATGACTAATGCATTGAGCTAGCTCTACCAGCTGAATGCCCAAATGCCAGTTTTTGCCATTAACCTAGAATATATATATCTGTTGATTGATTCTATATAGAGCTGTGGAGTAAAGAAATTCTCTGGGAAAAAGAGACCAATACAGAAGATATATAACTGCCTCAATGCAATGATGTGTTCAAGCTGAACCTTAGTCTGTTTCACATCTTTCCTCCTGCTCTATACTTCTACCTCCAAAGGTTCCTGAATGATAGTATAAAGGCAATGGCATTCTTGAGGTAAATGATTTAAGGCTCCCTAAATAGAAACTTGCCAAAAGGAACTGGAAGTGAAACTATGGCTCTGCCTCTGCCAGCTGAAAATAATATTTTAAAAAATTATTTTGAAGATGACCTGCTTTTTCTAATTAAATGGCAATAGCTCAAAAGCCTAAAATGCAAGAAAGGATGACAGAGTTAAAATAAATTTGGTATTAAGGATGGCCTTTTAGACTACAGCCCAAAAAACCTGTTCCCATTCCCTTTTCTTTCTGGTGTTCTATTTAATTTTTAGTTGTATAAGCAACATATACATATGCTGTCCTGGTAAAAAAAAAATTCAAACTATTAAGAAAGAAAGCTAATAAAAACAAAAAATCTACCTTCATAGCTCCCCAGACCCTTACTCCCATCCCCACATTCGTTTACAGAGGTAACTATGGTTATGAACTTGATGTATATATTTTCAGACATTGTTAAAAGATATATATTATTTGTGCTTATGTATATATATATATAAATGAACAGAAAAAGGTAAAAAAATATTTTTATGAATAGGATCATACTGTACACATAGCTCTAAGGCTCCTTTTTTTTTTTTTTTAAAGATTTTATTTATTTATTCATTTATCCCCCCCTTGTTGCTTGTGCTCGCTGGGTCAGCTAACCACGCCGTGCAGGCGGGCTTGCCTTCACCAGGAGGCCCCGGGAACCGAACCCAGGGCCTCCCACATGGTAAACAGGAGCCCTACTGATTGAGCCACAGCTGCTTCCCTAAGGCTCCTTTTCATTTAATAAGATTTGTCCAAAAACTAAGTGTTTGTAGATTCATCTCATTCTTCGTAACTCCTGCATAGTATTCCACATTGTATATAGGCCATTATTTACTTAATCATTAAATCCCCAAACCTCTTTTCTAGTATAGCTCCTATCCCAAACACTATCCCTCGATTCATAACCAAACAGCCCATTTCCTATCTTCCAAATCTATTTTATTTCTTCACCAAAATCTCTATTCAAGTCTGTTCTTCATTTAGCAAATTATTTTTAGGCTTCTGTGAATGGCATAAAGATCTTATTTCCTAAAAAAACATATCTGCCTAATAACTATCTTTATTTTTTATATTAATTCAAAATCTAGAAAACTTAAAGAAACTCCAAGAGACTAAAACAATATTGAAAACTAATTTGTCATTTCAACCACCTAACACACCATGGATACGTAATGGTAAACAAAATAATAATGTATTTATTTCTAGTTTTAATCTAAACTTAGAAATCAAAAGGATATTTGGAATCAAAGAACAAAAAATCTGTTCAAATGCCAAGTGACTTAACAATTAAATGGTATTGAAAAAGTAATTCTGTACAGGAAAAAAAGGGAAGAGGGAAGTAGAAGAGGGACTTCCCAATTCTAAAAATGTTTGCTGGGAAGCGGCTGGGGCTCAATTGGTTGGGCTCCCGTTTACCACATGGGAGGCCACGGGTTCAATTCCTGGGGCCTCCTGGTGAAGGCAAGCTGGCCCCCGAGGCGCAGTAAGCCGACGCAGCAAGATGATTCAACAAAGGGAGACAAGCAGACACAGAAAAACATACAAAAAAGCAAATGGACACAGCAAGCACAAGCAGCAAGGGGCGGGGGATAAATAAATAAAAATAAAGCTTAAAAAAAAAAAAAAAAAGTTTGCTTGTAAAGAGAAAATAATAAAAGTCTTCCACTATATCAAATTAAAAATTGACAAGCAAATAAAGAAGACCCAAAAAGAGCAGCAATTGATAAACTGATATTGGGGAGGTGGCGGGGGGAGAGCACATAAGCACAAGTCAAGTCAAGAAGTCAGTGGTACTGGCACACAAGGAAAGACACATAGACCAATGGAACAGAACTGAGAGCACAGAAATAAACCCATACATCTATGGCCAAGGGATTTTTTTTTTTTTTTTTGCGGTACCAGGGGCTGGAGATTGAACCTGGGACCTCTTATGTGGGAAGCCAGCACTCAACCACTGAGCCACCTTGGCTCCTCTGAGTTGGTTTCCTCATTTGTTTTTTTTTCTTAGGAGGCACCAGGAACCGAACCCAGGACCTTCCATGTGGGAAGCAGGTGCTCAACTGTGTGAGCCACATCTACTCCCCCAAGTGATTTTTGACACAGGAGTCAAGTCCACTCAATGGAGCAATCAGTGGTAAAACAAACAAATAAACAACAAAAAACAACTTTGCACTGTAAGAAGAATATAGAATTAGCTACAGATTTTGATGATCAGTTATTTGAACAAATATAAAAAGGTTTTAATATTTTAAGATTCTAGCAACAATGCTTTTTGAGTGCTTACTATGTGCAGGCACCAAGATAAGATGTGATCTCTGCTCTGAAGATATTAACAAGTCTTGCAGAGAGGCTCACGTATAATGTTAACCATACCATAAGGCACTATGTAATATCTTCTACAGCTAAGGTCCAAGTTTAAAGTAGAATGGAGGGCAGTGGGTATAGCTCAGCGTGGCTCCCCATGTATGAGGTCCTGGAGCCAATCCCCGGTGCCTCCTTAATAAAAAGTAGATTGGAGGGAAGCGGCTGTGGCTCAATCAGTAGGGCTCCCGTTTACCATATGGGAGGCCCTGGGTTCGGTTCCTGGGGCCTCCTGGTGAAGGCAAGCCCGCCTGCACAGTGTGGTTAGCTGACCCAGTGAGCACAAGCAGCAAGCGGGGGATAAATGAATAAATAAATAAAATCTTTAAAAAAAAAAAAAAAAAAAGTAGATTGGAAAGAAAGGAGTGAGAGATTAACTCTAGTTGGAAGGATAAATGGAAGCTTTATAAGAAGTCTAAGTCTCGTAAGTTGGGCAGATGTTGAAAGAGATGAAAGGAACACATTCAAAGCTGAGGGGAATCTGTAAACCAAGACACGGAGGCAGGAAAGTACAGGCCATATTTGAGATCATGAGTAGTCTAATCATAAATAGTCTGATGTGCTAAAAACTAGAATAAAGATTGTGTATGTGTGTCTATGTACATGCGCCAGCAGACTCGTATGCTTGGGGAAGAGTGGTGGGTAAAAATTAAGCTGAAGCAAAATTGGGAAAGAGAATAAAGAAGGTAGCTTAATGAGTTAGACCTACTAGCATGTGCCCAGATTGTGTTATATACGCTTTATATCTTATTTTATTTAAACCTTGTAACCCTGTAAGGTGAATATTTTCTCTACATTTTTCAGATGAGGACACTAAGGCTCAAACATGTTAAGTAACTTGCCCAAAACCTCACAGCTTGAGGGAGCTGGGATTGGAATCCAAAACTACTGTCTTCATACTTTATTCTGAAGGTATTAGAAATTTGAGGAAGAAAATCATATGACTAGACTACTTTTTTCCCAGAATAAAAGGTGAAATGAACAAAGTATATTAGGATCTGGATAAGTTGTCTAGTTTATTAGTCAAGGTTCCTAGGTTTCACGCTGCCATTATTCTAATTTTTGCAGGCAGTAGAGAATAAAACTTTAAAGCAAACTATAGTATTATTATTATTATTTTTTAGGAGGTACCAGGGATTGAACCCAGGACCTCGTATATGGGAAGCAGGCACTTAACCACTGAGCTATATCTGCTCCCCAATGAGAGTTGGTTTTTTCATTTGTTTTGTTTGTTTGTTTGTTTAAGGTCCTAGGGGATTGAACCCAGGACCTTGTACAAGGGTAGCAGGTGCTCAATCACTTGAGCTACATCCAGTCCCGGTGAGTATTCTTAAGAAGATGCTCCTCGCTTACCCAGCACTAAGCATTCAGTGAATATTATCAAGACTTTACACCGGAGTAGGTACAAAGAGCTAAAAAGAAAGTACAATATCAAAATCTCCCGACTATTGCCTTGCTCTTCTAAACATCAGTCTTAATGGTCAAAATATCTATACGAATGTCATATTATATACATGTTTCATAAAGGAAGGTCATTATTCTAGTCTATTTCTCCTCTCTGTGGTTGGAAAGATGGGGTGTGTTTTAATAATTTGATAAAAAGCAAAGCCTATGTGAATGACAATGTGTACCAAAGACTCTCCACTAGGGGGTAGCACTTCCCTGATCTACTGCACTTAGCCTTTAAATAACCAGAGAATTTTACAAATGAGGAAATAGTATTCCATAAAGTTTCTCAGCCATTTAGGTGGCAGACCAAAACCGGCAGCACACCATGCTCTCTTGACTCCCTACCCAAAGTCACCAAAGCATTTATTCAGCACCCAAAAACTGCAAAGCTCTTCTGTAAAATGTGAGCCAAAGAGAATCCCTGACTTCAGAAGCATACACTCTGAGTGTACCCAACTCCTACTTATCTTTCAAGCCTTAACCATGAAGCCCTCCTTCAACCTTTCTTGTCCACACAGATCTCCCTCTCTCCCTTAAGGCCCTATAGCACCTGGACTGTGCCACACAATTTAACACTCCATCATATATTTTGTGTTATATTCACAAATTGTTTTGATTTTTATCCTATTTTCCACAACTAGTTTGGCGCCTGAACTCAAGGAAATTAAAACAGCCTATACTTTGCATAGTCCCACATACCTGATACATAGTAAACATTTGTAAATGACCTGTTCCATCCATTCTATGCCTTCTTCAAAGGAACCACATTTGCTTGGATATTAAGTGCTGTTGGTTCCCTGAAGCAAGGGCTTCATGTAAGTTTAGAGCACTCCGCACCTATTTTCACTCAGCATTCATTTTCATGAGGCCTACTGCCTAGGAGAAAGCCCTCTCTACCAAAACAGCTGTCACTCTCATCTGTGGTGGTAGGCACTGCTTGGAAAAGCTTAAAGTTATAAAACCGTTCTCTGTGGATCTACAACATCTCCCAAATATCCATAAAATTAAACTCTTAAACCATATCCAAATCTTCCACTCCTTTAATGATGATTTGAATCTAAAGAGTTCATAGAGTTACATATAAGTCTATCAAAGAAAAGTGCTAACTTTCTGAAAAACTATTTCCTAAAAATAGGTGTGAATCCAGTCTGAGAATCTTTAGATTCTTTTCCTTGGAGAAGCGTTGGCAGCACCCAGAAGAGGAGCTTTTTGTGGCAAGACCAAATTTAGTCAAGTTAATCTGTTATCTCCACTCTCCACCACACCTCCTATGAATTCCAGAAGCATAGCAATAATATAGTATAATGAAATCAACATAAAGAAGACAGACCTATATCTAAGTCTACTTGTGCCTGGCAGTGGGGGTATGTGAAACTCAAAAGGTCAAGAATGTGCAAAAATAAGTCCAGATAATGCAGACAATCTTGGACTTAAGTGAAAATTCTATTTACTCTGTCATGGCCATTTGACAGTTTTCAGAAAGGGTAGGAGAAGGGAGCTAAAACCTACTAAGTGACCAACTATGTGTGTCAGGTGCCTTACCCATGTTATTTCTTTTAACTTTCATCAAGAAAGGGATTTTTGGGTCTAGTATATAGAACCAGAATTCCTCCTTCCTGAGGGCATTCAGAGAAACAAAACTTTTGGAAAGTCTTTAGCTGTTGCTCTAATCAGGGCAACTATGTTTTTGATTTATCTGTAGATAGTAAATGACAGTCTAATGGAACCCCTAGGCAAAGCAGGATTTTACCAGCAATGCAAATGCTGACATTCAGAGCAAGAAGGGACATACACATTCTCAGAGTTAGAGGATGTGTCAGCAGTAGCTCCTTCTTTTGGGATAGTCATTGCTGTCATTCTCAAACTTGCATGATCAGACAGTAAGTTCCTGAAAACAGCTGCTCTAGTTCACAGACACATACTAAAGGAAATAGCTCACTTCACATATTGAGTCTATAAAGATGACCCCCTCTGAAGGGCAAAAACAAGATAGTGGTCAGAGGTCCTTAAAAAACAACACGGGGGGAAGCGGATGTGGCTCAAGCCGTTGGGTGCCCACCTACTACATGGGAGGTCCTGGGTTCAGTTCACAGTGCTTCCTAAAGAAGACGAGCAAGACAGCGAGCTGACGCGATGGGCTGGTGTGGTGAGCTGACGTAACAAGATGACTCAAAGAGATGACACAAAGAGGAAACAACGAGACACAACAAGCAGGGAGTGGATGTGGCTAAAGCAATTGGGTGTCTCCCTCTCACATGGGAGGTCCCGGGTTCAGTTCCCGGTGCCTCCTAAAAATAAAATATAAAAAAAATAAGACGAGCAGACACAGAGCAGACAGTGAACACAATGAGGGGAGGGGGAAGAAATAAATAAATAAACCTTAAAAAAAAAAAAACCCACAAAACCACAGGGAATCAGAAGTGCTTTATTTCTGAGAACATAAGCATTCTTACTCTTTAAAGAGTCTAACATATAAGACTTTATGCTTGTTTACAATATGACAAGCATTCTGTCTTCCACATAATATCTATATTTGATTTTTCTTTATACAGCAATTTCATGTCCATTAACTAAACAAACCCTCCAGACAATTTAGGTGGGCAGTACAGTATTCTGCCCAGCCATTAAGACAATGATTACAACTAAACTTTATAGGAACTTATAGTATTTCAGAATTATGAAGGCCATAAATGTGAAGGAGAGATGTGCTGGATTTGAAGAAAATTAAAGAAATGTGCTACCTTCCCATATCTTAATAGTGATAACCAAGAGGCCCAAATCCTCTGGAGATACAGGTTCTCCATTACTTTAAAGGTCTCGAAAACTCTACATATGCTCAGTGCTCTCTGGTAATTAACTGGGGAATAAGTGCTCTATTATTCATATTCTTGTCACCTGCATTAGCCCAGAGACAATTAACAGCTCTTTCTAAGCGTTAAGATTCAAGGGAGCCTAGCCATAGATTGAGAAAGGTCTGATCTTTGGCCTGTGTCATAACACTCCTTCTCTGCCTCAATCTTATCTGCTGTTGGGGATGGGGGTGGGGGAGGTTAAAGAAAAGTAGTGGGGAGGAGTTTCTTGGTTCAGAAGCAGAACCTTAGAGCTGTGTTGTAACCATATGCGCAAAGATGGGCTTAGGACGTGGCAGACATCCTAAGCAGGAAGCAGGCAAAGGAAGAGCTGTGGTTTCCTTTCTGTTAGAGATTCCCCTTTTGGGTAAGTAGAAGGTCAGGAAAGATAAAGCCCCTCTCCCAATGTCAACAAAGCCTGAAGACAATGGAAACTCCACAATGTACAGGACTTCTAAAATGCGATACAACGGTGCAGTTCACATCATTCTATATGTAAACCCAAAATAATGCCATTTGTTTTAGAGGGGAAACAAGCCTAAGAGGGCACCAGGTGCCCTGTTATTTAATAAATACCACTTAATGATAGCCATCATGTTGGAGAAAAAAGGTTACAATAGGTTAAATTCCACATTAGTAGGAATTCAATGAATGTATGTTTATAAAATAGCAGCAGTAATCACAAACTGAAAATGATTTTACCTACTCTTCCACCTTTTAACAACAACTTATTCCACCCCACAAAAACTTTTCTTAGTGTTTTATACCTTACAATAGCACTTTAACCCACACTGTATTTAAAATATAATTCAGGGAAATGGATGTGGCTCAAGAGGTTCGGCGTCCGTCTACCATATGGAGAGACCGTGGTTCGATCCCTGGTACCTCCCGGTAAAAAAAAAAAAAAAAAAAAAAAAATATATATATATATATATATATATATAATTCAGGTTCTGCTGAATCATGAAGGCTTAAAAAAAGATTTTTCAATTTAAAAAATCTCTTTTTTTTTTCTTTTTTCCAATTTACTCTTAAACCCATCAAATAAAGAAGATCTCTTGCTTTATTTCTTTTAGTTAAACTAGCCCTGGCCCTAGGGACAAACAACAATTCTATATCTCTACCAGGAACAGACTTCCATTCATGTGCTCCTATTTATTTGCCTACAAATAATGCAATCTAGTTTCATTTACCTGAATACTTGAACATGGAAAAGGGGAAAGACCTCAAGAGCAGCAACTGATCTACTACTACTTCCTGTTGCAGAATGAGAAGTCACTTCCAATCATCTTCCATTTTAAGATATTTCCCTTCCAAAGTCCTGACCAAACATAGAACAACTTCTGTTCCTATTCCATCATTCCTAGAAAATTCTCTTAAATCACCTAAAACAACTTTCTTTCATTTAGTTTACATTCTTAAAAAGCCATTTACATTTTCTGTACTCTACCTCTTCCTCACACCCAAAGGTACTGTTTTGCTGGGTAAAAATACTCTTATCTTTCTGTAAAAACGAATCCTCCAGTCTTATATAGTTCTTGTGGTTTTTCAAAGTTGCTCTTCATTTGATGAACCATTCTGTGCTGCCCCCAAAGTTTCTCATAACAGAGATGAAAAACCAGTTCCCCTTCTTAGTCTATGCACATCTCCATCTCCCTATCATCCAAATAAATAAGTCAGTTTTACTATGCAGTAATATTTTCTGTCAGCATCAAATTTCTATTCACGATCACCAACCTTAGTCTCTTACAGCTTTTTCCTCCATTCTGTCCTCTTCATTACGAGTCTGAAATTATTTTAACTAAAAGCTAATTTTGACTATTGTTTCTCAAAGAGAGAGTAAGTTAAATCTAAATAGCACTGAATCCATCTCCTAGAAATATATATATAGCTGTCAGTCCTGAAAAAAAGCCTCAGGAATTAAAAACAATCACTTTTCCTAACCTTGGACATTAACACATAAATGAATTTCAACTTTAAAAAATTATAATTGCATATATATTCCTGGTCTCTGCCTCAAGAGAGCTTCAGTGTGCTTCAGTGTTTTATTACACCAACACTTCTATTGGACAATTGGTTCAGTCCTTTGGCTGATGGAACAGCCAGAATCATTGTTCAGGGCTGTTAATACAGCTTTTTGCATAAATAAGACCGTTATCACGTGACTGCTGAGAAAATTATGGACTTCTGGGGAATGCCCAGCCCACTGGCCTGATTCGGTTACAGAAACCTCATAGCACACACACCACTGCCTCCTTTGGCTGTTATAGCAGGACATACCTCCTCATAATTTTTTGCCTCCACTCCATGCTTCATGTCTAGGGTCACGAGTTGGTCAGGTATCCGCCCCGTTCCTGAGAAAAAAAAAAAATCAAAGGATTCATTGTGTGGAATATTTAAAATTCCGGGAAATCACCCGCCCGCCACCCCCCCAACCCCCACCCACTCAATAGAGGGAAACAGACACAACTCCTCCTCCTACTCAGCTGCAGAAAAATCCTGGCTCTGGCTAAAATCACAAGCATTCCAGACAAAGCCCCTATCTGTGTGGGGTGCCGGAAAGCAACAAGAACATGCTGCTGGCACACATCTCTAAGTGGGCAGGACACAAGATACTGCAGCTGGTATTACAGAGGAATAGAATGGGGGAAAAGAAAACAAACAGGCTTATTGGATTAGGAAATAACACTCAGAAGTCAAAACAGTCTGAAATCGAGTAGAATATAGATCAATAGGTAGAGGGTGCCAATTTAAATTGAAAACGCACATTTCCACATGTGAAAAGGTTGCCCTGTCTAACTAAGGTCATGCTCAATTAGGACTGTTTAGATATATGTTAAGCTTGGATTTACTTAATACAAACATGAGTACCGAAAAGAACATAGATTTTATCTAACATTCATTTTAATTCAAACATTTTGATCAATGTAAGGCCTACTTCACAGGTGAACAAACTGTTACAGGGCTATTCCCACAAAGACCTTAAAAGAGAATAGTCCAAGAAAAAACTTTATAATTATAATAAGAATATAATTCTCAGGAAAAATGTCTATTTGGGATAGTAGGGCCAATAAAGCAATGTTTATATTAGAAAAGTTAATCTGATTCAGCTTAATAAAAAAGGAATTCTAATCTTATATCATCAAGGAAGATAAAGACTTGTAGAACTCCATAAAATTGCTCCGCTCAAATCCCCTGGAATTCACTTAATTATAAAATAAAAAACTGCCTGCATGAAATTAGAAGTTTAGGGGAAAGTAGTGTTACTTAAGCCCTGGAGTTAAGCAGGCGATGGTACTGTATGCTACCCTCTGTTGCCTGAGAGACACTGAAGCTTTTCTGAAATGGTCTGAAGTCAATTCAACAACTCTTCATTGAGAACTCACTGGTTGCTAGAACTGTGGTAGAGATTTTTAAGGAGTACAGTCTATGCCTTCAAATAATTCAATAGGAATCTAACGCATACATACACATAACAGCTAAGTAAGAATAAGAACTTTTTGGGGTGATGAAGAAATGTCCTAAAAGTAGATTGTGGTGATGGCGGTACATCTCTATACATTTACTAAATCTCTTTGAATTGTACACTTTTTGTGGCATGTAAGGTATATTTCAATAAGACTGTTTAAAAAAAAAAAAGAATGCAAAACAGTGTAAACCTTTAAGCCAAAACAAGTGGTTCAGACAACACAAGATATGGAACAATGGTAAAAGAAGGGAGGAGATTAGTTGTGAACATACTTCATTGATGAAGGAGTATGTGAAGGCAGGACTTGAAGCTAAGTATTCTGGGCAGAGGGTACAGCATGGGCAAAAGCTCAGATATTGAAATGAGTATAGCATGTTCAAAAGACAGGAAAGATCAATTGAAAACAAAAGATATAAGATGGGTAAGATAAAGGACAAACTAAAACAAGTCTCAAATGCCTTCTGAGCATTAAACCAACAACTCTCCAAAGCACAAAACAAAAAAGTGGTACCCACTGCGGTCACTTCTCCCAAACCTGATGTGTAATACTGATCACGGCATTGCCCATAAGAGATGCAATGCAAATTTTCGCTTCCCTTTCCTCATTTAAGAAGTTGTGAAATCCATGTAGCTCACAGCCCCACCTGGTCCAAACGATCAGGATATCCTTTTCCTAACAGACTCTTCCCCCATCTCCCTGTTTGCCACAGCACACCATTCAATCCCAAGTGAAACCACGATCTCTGGCTGGTCAGAGTGCAGACCATACAGTCTCTTGCATAGAACAGTAATCCTATCCCCTTAGCTGACATCATAGCTGGAAAGGGTCTCCTTTCTAAAGACTTCAAAATTTCTCTCTCTGCATTTGCCTAGCAAATAAATAAATACACCCCCCCCCCCTTTTTTTGAGGTACCAGGGCCAGGGATTGAACCCAGGACCTTGTACGAGGGAAGCCAGGGCTCACCACTGAGCCACATCAGCTCCCCCAATATACAATCTTTTAAAAGGTCCTCCAAATACCACAAGGTATCAGGTCCCCATGGCAGAATAAACAGAGAACACAAATGAAACTAGAAATGGAGTGGAATTGTGCATGTGTATACATATACATACATATCCAAGTCATCTACATGCATAGTATCAGCATATAAAAAAATTCAAAGGGAACAAAACACATTCTCTGCCTTCAAAGAGTTTAAAATATAATTGGGAACAATACAAGGCAATATATATGTAATTAATCCAATCAGTAAATGAGGTAATATTTAGAGAAAGCCACACTAACTTCCTTGCTGTTTCTGAGACACGCTTAGTATTTCAAGGCCTTTGCTTTATTTTTCTCCAATGCTCTCATCACTATCTGGCATACATATTGGACATATTTTTTTTTTTTTTCTTTTTAAAGATTTTATTATTTATTTATTTATTCATTTATCCCCCTGTTGCTGCTTGTGCTCGCTGGGTCAGCCAACCACACCGCGCGGGCGGGCCCGCCCCCACCAGGAGGCCCCGGGAACCGAACCCGGGGCCTCCCACATGGCAAACGGGAGCCCCACTGATTGAGCCACAGCCGCCTCCCTTTATCGGACATATTTATTTGTTTACTATCTCCCCCAGTGAAAATGTAATAAGCTCCATGAGAGCAGGGACTTGTTTTATTCACTGATACATCCTGGCATATATGAGGCATTTAATAAATATTTGCTGAATGAGTAAATCCATGAAAATTAAGTAGGCTAGAATGGCTGAGGGAAGTACTCTAAAAGAACTATAAGTCAACTCATGTTTGTATGAGAAGAGGGTAGTCCGGCAAATGAATAAATATAACATGTTTAGAAGGCAGAAAAAACAGGCTGGCTGGGACCTAATGAGTAGCAGAAGATAAGGCTGAATTATAAGGACTATTAAAGGCCATGCTGCCTAAAATCCCTTCTAGCTCTAAAATTCTATGATTCTGGGTTTCATTCTATAGAACAAAAACATTACTGCCATGACAGAGAAGGGAAAGTTTTTGAAAAGGAGATGATGGGATGAAAGATGTGTTTTGGAAGATAAATCTGCTAGCATTATTTGTATATATAAAAAACAGGAGTAACAGTTAGAAGGCTAATAACATACTCTATAATTTAAAAGATTGGAGTTCAGATTTGGGTGGTGATAGATACAGAAGATATTTTGCAAGAAGTATCGGCATAACTTGGTGATGAACTGGAAAAGACAAAAATGTGAGCCTTAGTAACTGGAAGGATGGTGGTAATACTGATGAAAGAAGGGAACTAATGTGAAAGAAAAGCTTATGAATGAAGTCTCAGACATCCTGGTTTGGAGGTAACCATGTGGAAATGTCTAGAATACTGTTGAGAGATCATGGAACTGGCAAGGGTAGGGGCAGGGAGAAGGATATCAATCATAAACTCAGTATTAAAACTCTTTAATTTTCTATTCCTAACCTACTATTCTGTCTAGGTGAACTCCTTCAGCTTTTAAGTTAAGCCGACTTGCTTTAGATCAAGGGAGTCAATTCTTTGTAAACTGTCAAAAGCATAGTTGAGTGCTGCTTGGAATTTTCCTGGGAATCTGCTGGCACAATTGGAAAAGATACTCTCTCTTCATCTAGGATCATATATTCTGAACCTCCTATAAGCCTAAAATTGCCAATAGTCCTTTGGCTGCTATATGGCGAGAGCCTGAGGATAAAGTCAAATGGAGGCAAGAGGAAAGCAGGAAACTAACAGACACAGAGTTCTGATAACACTGTTAAAATCTCCAGATCCAGCCACACCTAAGGCCACCGTCACCTCATGGATCTTCCTGTTTAAAGAGTCAAAATGGTTTCTCTCTCCTTTCTTTAAATCTTTAAAAAGGTTTCTAGGACTTGCAGCCCAAAAGGGCATCGACTAAAATAACAGGTATAAATGCGTATAGCTTTCCAGGTATAGTGCCCTTGAAGCCAAAGAATAGTGAAAAGAAATCACCCAGGAAGCGGCTGTGGCTCAATCAGTAGGGCTCCCGTTTACCATATGGGAGGCCCCGGGTTCGGTTCCCGGGGCCTCCTGGTGAAGTCAAGCCCGCCCGCACGGCGTGGTTAGCTGACCCAGCGAGCACAAGCAGCAAGGGGGGTATAAATGAATAAATAAATAAATAATAAAATCTTTAAAAAAAAAAAAAAAAAAAAGAAATCACCCACCATTGAGCCAATATGTAATCAGCCTGAAAGTTATCATGGGATCTTGGCCTTGAGACACATAGAAGAATCACTAACAAGATACTGGGACTGAAAAATAGCAAGTTGTCTGGAGAACAAAACTGCTTATGACTTTGCCATACACTGTCAGACAAACCCTATTTCTAATCCCTGAGAAAATATTATTAGCATGTAAGTGTACTATTTTCCAGCATCTATATTGAATTCAACTCTAGTATTCAATGCAAGTATGTCACATTACCACCATGATGGCAGAATGAGACATTCCAGGCTTCTATCTCTGTAAAGAAGATTTAAAGAAACAAAATCTGGCAGAACCATCTTTCTCAGAGCTCCACAAATCAGTTGCAGTAATTTGGTGAGCACCAAAAGAAGAAAAAGGATAATTAAAAATGGCAGGAAAAATCTCATACAGCCCTTGCTGGCTCCACCTACACCCCTCCCTAGCTTGGTTCGCAGCTGGCCTGCACTCCCAGTGCGGATCTCTGGACCCAGTCCGAGGAGTAGCAGAATAACCGTTGTACACATATTAGGATGCATGGATGTCTCTGCCAATTTGTGTGGTGACAGAAAAGAGATTGTTGGCTGTGGGACATACAGTGTAGCACCAGGGAACCATGAGGAAACACTATTTCCTTGGGGCAAAGGGACATACAGATCTATGTAAATGAGAGAATTATCAAGGCCAAGTGTGCATGCACAGGATAAGACACATGCTCAGAAAAAGAGCCTCAAGCTCTTCTTCTTTTTATTTTTTTATTTATTTTTTATTTTTAAAATTTTACCGGGAGGCCCCGGGGATCGAACCCAGGTTCCTCCATATGGGAGACGGACACCCAACCATTTGAGCCACATCCACCCCCTCTTCTTCTTCTTTTCTTTCTTAGGCTCTTCTTGAACCCCAGTATTAGGCAGGCTAAGCTTTGAAGGAAAGTACTCATGTAGGCCAACCTACAAAGACTAGGAAAGGTGTTTTCTTCCTTTCTTCTTTCCTTTTCTTTCTTTCTTTCTTCCTTTCTTCCTTTCTTTCCTTTCTTTCCTTTCTTTCCTTTCTTTTCTTTCTTTCTTTTCTTTCTTTCTTTCTTTCTTTCTTTCTCTCTCTCTCTCTCTCTCTCTCTCTCTCTCTCTCTTTCTCTCTTTCTTTCTTTCTTTTTTTTTTTTTTTCCTCTCAGCTCCTGGCATTCAAGAAAATCTCTGTCATAACAATAACTGGACACAAGCTTAAGGAATAGATACCCCAGTGACTAAATTTCAGAGATAACACATAAAAATGACAAAATGTCTGGGGTGCAAAAAAATATTACAAGACATAAAAAGAAAGAGGAAAATAAGGCCCAATAAAGAAGCAAGATAAAGCATTAGAAACCATCAACAGGGAGGACTAGACATTGCACAGACCAGATAAAAACTTTCTAAAAATTGTCCTAAATATGCTCAAAGAACTGATGGGAAACGTAGGTAAAGAGCTAAAGGAACGGGAAGCGGCTGTGGCTCAATCAGTAGGGCTCCCGTTTACCATATGGGAGGCCCGGGGTTCGGTTCCCGGGGCTTCCTGGTAAAGGCAAGCCCGCCGGCGTGGCGTGGTTGGCTGACCCAGCGAGCACAAGCAGCAAGAGGGGGATAAATGAATAAATAAATAAAATCTTAAAAAAAAAAAAAAAAAAAAAAAGAGCTAAAGGAAACCAAGAAAGTGAGAGATGAGCAAAAGAATATCAATAAAGAGATAAAAATCATTAGAAAGGAACTGAACAGAGATGAACCACAATAACAGAAATTAAAAATCCCCTAAAGGTGGGGGCGGATGTGGCTCAAATGGTTGGGCGTCCGTCTCCCATATGGAGGGACCCGGGTTCGATACCCGAGACCTCCCGGTAAAAAAAAAAAAAAAAAAAAAAAAAATATATATATATATATATATATATATATATATGGGCTGCCAGGCTCTGTGTGCCGGTGAGCCGCCAGGCTCTGGAAGCCATGCAGCAAGATGATGACATAACAGGAGAGAGATGCAGGGGAGAGTCAAGACGAGATGCTCTGAAAATCAGGAACCGAGGTGGCGCAGGTGGCAGAACACCTCTTTCCTACATCGGAGGTCTCCAGGACCGAATCCTGGTGAAGACTGGAGGAGAAGGATGAGAAGAGATGGCAGGAAATGACACAGAGAATTGCCCAGCGAATGGACACAAAACAGCAAATGGGGAAGGGGGGGTTTAAAATGGATAAAGTAAATAAATAAATCTTCAAAAAAAAAAACAGAAAAAACCCTAAAGGGGTTCAACAGCAAATTGAAGCTGGCAGAACAATGAATCAGTACCTTGATGATAAGACAATTGAAATTATTCCATCTGAGGAGCAGAAAGAAAAAAGAATGAAGTGAACAGAGCCTGAAACTTGTGGGACACCATCAAGCATACCAGTATATGCATTATAGGAATCCTAGGAGAAGAGAGAAAGGGAAAGAATATCCAAAGAAATGTTGGGAGAAAACTTCCCAAATTTAAGGAAAGTCATTAATATACACATCCAGGATGCTCAATAAACTCCAAACAGAATAAATCCAAATAGAGCCACAACTGAGACATAATATAATCAAACTGTTGAATGCCAAAGAGTATACTGAAAGCTTTAAGGAAAAAACAATGCATCATGTACAGAGGAGGTTCAGTAAGATTATATACCTATTTCTTATCAGAAACCACAGAGGCAAGAAAGCAGTGAAAGGATATAAAGTGTTGAAAAGAAAACATTGTCAACCAAGAATTTTATATCTGACAAAAAATGGCCTTCAAAAATGAAGGATTAAGACATTCACAGGGGAAACGGATGTGGCTCAAGAGGTTCGGCGTAGGGGGTTGGATGTGGCTTAACTGGTTGGGCGTCCGTCTCCCATATGGAGGGACCCGGGTTCGATCCCCGGGACCTCCCGGTAAAAAAAAAAAAAAAAAAAAAAAAAAAGAGGTTCGGCGTCCGTCTACCATATGGAGAGACCAGGGTTCGATCCCTGGTACCTCCTGGTGAGAAAAAAAAAAAAAAGACATTCACAGATAAACAAAAGCAGAAGTTTGTCAAAACTAGACTGGCCCTATAAGAAACACTAAAGTGAGTTCTCCAGGTTGAAAGGTAAGGGCACTAGACAATAGACTAATGATGCATAAAGAAATAAAGATCTCCAGCAAAGATAACAACATGGGTAAATGCCTATACTAGTGTATTTTCGGTTTGCAACTCCACTTTTTACTTCTTACAGGATCTAAAATGCAAATGTATAAAAAGTAAAGATAAATTTATGGTTTTGGACTTGTGCAAATAATCTGTGATCCAATCACCATAAAAGTGAGGGGTACTGGGAAGCGGCTGTGGCTCAATCAGTAGGGCTCCCGTTTACCATATGGGAGGCCCCGGGTTCGGCTCCTGGGGCCTCCTGGTGAAGGCAAGCCCGCCCGCACGGCGTGGTTAGCTGACCCAGCGAGCACAAGCAGCAAGGCGGGGATAAATGAATAAATAAATAAAATCTTTAAAAAAAAAAAAAGAAAAAAAAGTGAGGGGTATTAGAGCTAGGAATATAGTTTGTATATGCTATTGAAGTTAAGTTGGTAGCAAACCAAATGAGACTGTTATAGATTTAGGATGTTAAATTTAACACAAAGAAAATGTCAGAAAATTATACACAGGAGGAAATGAGAAGGATTCTAAAGTATTCATTACAAAAGATCAACTAAATATAAAAATAGGCAATAATGGAAGAATTAAAGCATAATAAAGGTGTAAGACTTACAAAAACCAAAGAGCAAACTGGTAGGAGTCAGTTGTGCATCATAAGTAGTTAAATGTACACGGGTTAAACTCTCCAGTAAAAAGGCAGAATGGATAAAAAAGTATGACCCAACTATATGTTGTTCACAAGAGACTCGCTTTAAATCCAAAGACACAAGTAAGTTGAAAGTAGAAAGATGGAAAAAGTATTCCATATAAAAAGCAATCAAAAAAGAATGGGGGTGGCTAAACTAATATCAGACAAAATAGATTTTAAGTCAAAAACTGTTTAAAGGGGGGAGCTGAGGTGGCGCAAGAGATTGAGCAGCCTCTCTCCACTCTGGAAGGTCCTGGGATCAGTTCCCGGTGCTGCCTAAAGAGAAGACAAGCAGACACAGAACACACAGAGAGCAGACAGTGAGCGCAAAAACAACGGGGGGTGGTGGGTGGTGAGTGGTGGTGGGGAATAAATAAATAAACTTTTGGGGAAAAAAAAAACGTTTAAAGGGTCATAGAAGGACAGTATACATTGATAAAAGGGAAAACTCATCAAGATATAATGAATATAAACATATATGTAATTAACAAGAGCCCCAAAATATATGACGCAAACATTGACAGGTATGAAGGGAGAAATAGACAGTTCTACATTAATAGTAAGTAACTTCAATACACCACTTTCAATAATGGATAGAATATCTAAACAAAAGATCAATAAGGAAACAGCAGACTCGAATGATACTATAAACTAACGTTAAACCTAAGAGACATGTGATGGTTAAGTTCATGTGTCAACTTGGCCAGTTTATGGTATCCAGTTGTTTGGTCAAGCAAGCACTGGACTGATGGTTAGTGTGAGGATATTTCATGGATGTAAATCACCAGTAAGTCGATTGCCTTCAACAATGAGAGAAGTCTTATTCTTTCAGTTGAAGGCCTTAAAAGGAGAAGTGATGATTTCAGGCATCAAAAGGGATGATCTCCATCTCTACTTCAGCCAGCCAACTCAGTTCCCAGTTTGCAGACTGCCCTATGTAATTTGGACTTGCCTATCCCCACAATTGTGCGAGTCTATTCCTATAAAAAAACAAACAAACACCCTCATAATATGTACATTATATATATTTTTTAAAAACACACAAACACATATACATACAATCCTGTTGGTTCTTGTTTCCCTAGAAAACAATGGCTAATACAGATTTTGGTACTGGGGACAGTTCTTGAGAAATGGAATCTTAAGGATGACATTTCTGAGTTGGTTCTGGGGTTTTGGGAATTGGTTCTCTAAATGGATTAAATTCAAAGGAACTAATGACTCTCTTTCCAACAATCAAGATGGTACTGATAGTCCATGGTATGGGCTGGCAATAGAGATATGCAAAAATATCACCAATGGATATGGCTACTCAGGGCTCTAAGTGAGACTGTTTTTGACACCTAACAGGGTTTTGTGGAGTTAAAAAAGAATAATGATGTTGGCTGGTTGTTCCTAAATATATTGCATATAGTTGTATAAGAAAGGGATGAGCTCAAGCTTTCAAATTCAAACTTAAGCATCGCATGAAGGACTTGAAAGTTTCTATATATGCCTTGAAAGAAATCTTATTTTGTGTAGCTACAGATTGAGATTTCTGAAAATCATACTCAGAGCCTTACTGAACGAATGGCTGAATTACAACATAAACTGAATTCTCAAACTTGCAGGGTGTCTGCTATTAAAGTGAGGACATTGATCAGCAAGGAATGGGATCTGGAAAATTGGAATTATTATCAACATATGGGTTGATAATAATGGTGCGGACATTGAAACCATAGATTCTGAGTCTTTACCAGATAAACCTGTAATGGTCTGCCATGAGGAATCAGCCATCCAAACTCCACCTAAAGCAATTAATCCTGCTGTTCCTGATAAACCTGTAACCACCTTCTCTGAGGAAACAGTCCTCACCCCTCTGCCTGAAGAGATTAATCCTGCTTCACCAGATGAAACTGCAATGGAATGCCCTGAGGCAGCTGGCTTGCAAGACACTTGTAATTCTTCTTATGAACCACTGCCATCAACCCTCTTTTCTTCCAGACCTATAACTAAACTGAAATCCCAACAAGCCCCAAAAGGTGAGGTACAAAGTGTGACCCATGAGTAGGTGCACTACACTCCAAAAGAATTTCATGATTTTCCCAATTTATATAGATAGAAATCAGGGGAATATGTGTGGGAATGGATATTAAGAGTGTGAGTTAATGGGTGGAAGGAAGATAAAGTTGGGTCAGCTCATTTTATTGCTATGGGCCCACTAAGCAGAGCTTCTGAATTCAATGCTGAAGCCCGAGGTACGCTAGAAAGGGCCCTAACAACTTGTTCAGGGGGCTGGCTGAAGCAGAGACCAAAAGTTGGCCTATACTGCCTGAAGTTGAAATGCCAGAACTGCCCTGGTATAATGTTGATGACGAGATCCAAAGGCTTAGAGAGACTGGAATATTAGAGCGGATTTATTATGTAAGACCTGTTCACCTGCCCCAAGTGAATCAAGCAATTAAGCGCCTTCCTCCCACATCCAAGGTCCCAGGTACGGTTCCTGGTGCCTCCTAAGGAAACAAGGAAGACGAACAGACAAAGCAAGTGTAAACAATGAGTGGATAGGAAGAAATAAAATAAAATCTTAAAAAAAAAAAAAAAAAAAAGTAATACTGCATTCCTGGAGGGACTTTAGAGATCAGAACCACCATAAAGGACTTGAAGGATGCAGGGTGTTGATGCCCACTACATTCCCATTCAACTCTCCTATGTGGCCTGTGCAGATCTTGGAGGATGACAGTGGATTTTCGTAAACTTAACCAGGTGGTGACTCCAAATACAGCTGCTGTTCCAGAAGTGGTATCATTACATAGGCAAATCAACACTTCTCTGGGACCTGGTATGCAGCTACTGATCTAGCAAATTTTTTTTTCTCCATTTCTATTATTAAAGATCACCAGAAACAGTTTGCTTTCAGCAGGCAAGGCCCTCAATACAACTTCACTGTCCTACATCAGGGGTATATCAACGCTCTAGCCCTATGTCATAATCTAGTCCACAGGAAACTTGATCATCTCTCCCTCCCACAAGACATCACACTGGTCCATTATATAGACGATATCATGTTGATTGGACCTAATGGGGAAGAAGTAGTAACCACTCTAGACTTATTGGTAAGGCATCTGCATGTCAGAGGATGGGAGATAAATTCAACAAAAATTTAGGGTGCTTTTACCTCATTCAAATTTCCAAGTGGCTAGTGGTGTGGGGGCATGTCGAGATATCTCTTCTAAGGTAAACAGTAAGTTGTTGCATCTGGTCCCTGTTACAACCAAAGAAGAGGCACAATGCCTAGTTGGCCTCTTTGGATTTTAGATATAACATATTCCTCATTTGGGTGTGCTATTCCAGCCCATTTACTGAGTGACCCAAAAAGCCATTAGTTTTGAGTAGGGAGTGGTACAAGAGGAAGCTCTGCAACTGGTCTAGGCTGCAGTGCAAGCTGCTGTGCCACTTGAGCCATATTATCCAACAGATCCAATGGTGCTAGAAGTGTCAGTGGCAAATACAGATGCTATCTGGAGCCTTTGGAAGGCTCCTATAGGAGAGTCACAGAGCTGAACCTTAAGATTTTGTAGCAAAGCCCTGCCATCATCTGCAGATTACTACTCTCCTTTTGAGAAACAGATTTTGGCCTAGTACTGGACCTTAGTAGAGACTGAAAGCATAACCACGGGCCACCAAGTTACCATGAGACATAAGTTGTCCATCATGAACTGGGTGTTATCTGACCCACCAAGATATAAAGTTCTGTGTGCACAGCAGCACTCCATCATAAAATGAAAGTGGTATATATGAGATAGGGCTCGAGCAGGCCCTGAAGGCACAAGTTATATGAGGAAGTGGCCCAAACCTCCATGGCTCCCACTCCTGCCACATTACTTTCTCTTTCCCACCCCACAGCTATGGTCTCCTGGGGAGTTCCTCATGATCAAGTGACTGAGAAAGAGAATAATTCAGGCCTGGTTTACAGATGGCTCCGAACAATATATAGGGACCACCCAAGGGTAGACAGTTGCAGTACTACAACTCCTTTCTGGACATCCCTGAAGGGCAGTGGTGAAGGGAAATCCTCTTAGTGGGCAGAACTTCGAGCAGCGTATACTGGAAGTGCATTTATACACTGATTCATGGGCTACTGCCAATGGTTTGGCTGGATGGCCAGGGACTTGGATGAAACATGATTGGAAAATTGGTGACAAACAGGTCTGGGGAAGAGGTATGTGGATAGACCTTTTTGAGTGGACAAAAAACATGAAGATATTTGTGTCCCACATGAACGCTCACCAGAGTAAATTCAATAGAGGAATACTTTATTTAATAATCAAGTAGATAAGATGACCCATTCTATGGATACCAGTAAGTCTTTTTCCCTAGCCACTCTTGTCATTGCCCAATGGGCTCATGAACAAAGTGGCCATGGTGGTAGGAATGGAGGTTATGCATGGGCTCAGCAACATGGACTTCCACTCACCAAGACTGACCTGGCTACAGCCACATCTAAGTGCCTAATCTGCCAGGAGCAGAGATCAACATTTAGTCCCTTTTATGGCACCATTACCCAAGGTGATCAGTCTGCTTCCTGGTGGCAGGTTAATTACACTGAACTACTTCCATCATAGAAGGGGCAGTGTTTTGCTCTAACTAACAGACACATACTCCAGATATGGATTTGCTTTCCCTGCATGCAATGCTTCTGCCAAAACTACGATCCAAGGACTTATAGAATGCTTTATTAACTGTCATGGTATTCCACACAACATTACTTCTGGTTAGGGAAACAACTTCATGGCAAATCAAGTGTGGGAATGGGCACATACTCATGGAATTCACTGGTCTTACCGTGTTCCACATCATCCTGAAGCAGCTGTATTGACAGAATGATGGAATGGCCTTTTGAAGATTCAATTACAGCACCAACTAGATGGCAATACCTTGCAGGGCTGGGCCAGTGTTCTCCAGGAGGCTGTATATGCTATGAATTAGTGTCCACGCTATGGTGGTATTTCTCCTATAGCCAGGATTCATGGGTCCAGAAATCAAGGGGTGGTAACAGGAATGGCACCACTCACAATGACCCCGAGTGAGCCACTAGAAAAATTTTTGCTTCCTGTCCCTGCAACCTTAAGTTCTGCTCTTCTACAGCTCTTAGTTTCAAAAGAAGGAGTGCTTCCACCAGGAGACACAACAATGATGCCGATGAACTGGAAGTTAAGACTGCCACTTGGCCACTTTGGGCTCCTCGTGCCTCTCAATCACAGGCAAAGAAGGGAATTACTGTATTGGCTGGGATAATTGATCCTGACTATCATGGGAAATAGGACTAGAACTACACAATGGAGGTAAAGAAGAGTTTGCCTAAAATATAGGAGATCCCCTACGGTGTATCTTAATACTACCATCCCCTGTAATTAAAGTCAATGGAAAACTGCAACAACCCCATCCAGGCAGGACTACTAATGGCCCAGAAACTTCAGGAATGAAGGTTTGGGTCACCCCATCAGGCAAATAACCACAGCCAGCTGAGGTGCTTGCTCAGGGTAAAGGGAATATAGAATGGGTAGTGGAAGAATGTAGTTATAAATATGAACTACAACTATGTGACTACTTATAGAAACAAGGACTTAATGGTTATGAATATTTCTTCCTTGTTTTGTTATGAGTATGTTTATATATATACATAAAGCAAATATCTTTGTTTTCTTCCCTATCTTATACTCTTATCATATGACATAAATTGCATTAACTTCAAGTTGCAGGATTTTAGTTTCATAGGATATGAAGCTTAAGAGTGAATGTTGACACAGCACGCCTGGTGGTCCCGCGGATCTGTCTCTTGCTTCATCAGTGTTTGTATGGAACAGACCCAGGGGTATTCCCCACATCTCTTCAGCGTTGACCACCTTCCAACTGCTTTTCAAGTTGCAACCTTTGGGACCAACTTCTTGGCCATCCCCTAGCTTCTGGGACCAGCTAACACCATTTTTTGTGGTTAGCTCCTCATTGTCGACCAACCATGACCTCCCAGATCCATCAGAATTATTCCGCCAAAGTGGAGGCCTGTTAACCGCCTGGTCAACCTGCAGCTCCAGGTCTCCTACCTACCTCTCTCTGGGCCACTATTTGACTGCAACGATGTGGCCCTGAAGGGCGAGGACCACTTATTCCGCGAGCTGGCAAAGGAGAAGAGCAAGTGTGCTGAGCTTCTCTTGAAGATGCAAAACCAACGCGGCGACCATGCCCTCTTCCAGGATGTGCAGAAGCCGTACAAAGATGAGTGGGGTAAAACCCTGGATGCCATGGAAGCTGCCCTGGTCCTGGAGAAAAGCCTGAACCAGGCCCTTTTGGATCTGCATGCCCTGAGATCTGCCAACATAGACCCCTTCATCTCTGTGACTTCTTGGAGAACCATCTCCTAGATGGAGGTAAAACTGATCAAGAAGATAGGCGACCACCTGACCAACCTTTGCAGGCTGGCTGGCCCGCAGGCCGGGCTGGGCGAGTATCTCCTCGAAAGGCTCACCCTCAAGGACAACTAGGAGCCTCCAGGACCCAGAGGCCATGGGGCTGAACCCCCTCTATTCCCCCACATCCAGGCTTCTGCATGAGCCCCTCCAGCCAGGAAGCATTTTTTTAAACTGCTATCTTGTAGCCCTCTAACAAGCCCATTTCTTTGAAATGATCAATAAATTGACAAGTGTAAACAATAAAGTTTTTTGCAGTTAAAAAAAAAAAAAGAAAGAAAAGGAAAAAGAGTGAATGTTATCCAAGGATTTGCTTCCTATTCTGGGGAAAGTTAGCATGTTTTTTGTTGTATGCAGGGCAGTTGAAGACAGATAAAAATATGACTGTTATTGCTTTTATTTAGAGATTAAGTATGGTTTAAGGAGATGTGTATGACTGCCAAGTTGACAAGGAGTAGACAGTGACAGTTACGTTCATGTGTCAGTTTGGCCAGATTATGGTGTCCAGCTGTTTGGTCAAGCAAGCACTGGTCTGATTGTTAGTGTGAGGATATTTCATGGATTTAAATCATCAGTAAATTGATTGCATCTATGGCTGATTACATCTACAATCAACTGAGGAGACTGCCTTCAACAATGAGAGAAGTCTCATCCAATCACTTGAAGGCCTTAAAAGGAGATGTGATGATTTCAGCAGACAGAAGAAAGAATTTCCATTTCTACTTCTGCAAGTTAGCCTCTCCTGGGGAATTCATCAAAAACCTTCATTGGAAGTTTGCAGCCCACCCCATGGAATCTGGAATTGCCCATATCCACAGTCATGTGAGCCAATTCCTATTTTAAAATGTCATAATATTTACATAATATACATACATATACATATATCTTCTGTTGGTGGTTTCCCTGTAGAATTCTGACTAATACAACATATATATGCATTTTATATATAAATAAAATACTTCATCCAACAATAGGAGAAAACACGTTCTTTCCAAGTGCACACAGATAATTCCCTCAAAAAATTTAAAAAGATTTAAATCATACAAAGTATCGTCTCTGACCACAATGGAATGAAGCTACAAACTAATGGCATGAGACTGGAAAACTCACAAATATGTGGAAATTAAACAACCAATGGATCAAAGAAGAAATCACAAGGGAAACTAGGAAATATACTGAGACAAATGAAAAGGAAAACATAACCTACTAAAATTTATGGGATGCAGCAAAGGCAGTGGGAAATTTGTAGCTATAAATGCTTATATTAAAAAAGAAAGATCTCAAATCAGTAACCTAACCTCATACCTGGAGGAATGAGAAAAAGACAAGAAAACTAAACCCAATGTGAGTAGAAGGAAGACAAGATTAGAGTGGAGATAGAAATGATTAAAGAATAGAAAAAAATACAGAACCAATAAACAAAGGTTAATTCTTTGAAATGATCAATAAATTGACAAACCTTTACCTAGACTAACAAAGAAAAAAAGGAAGAAGACACAAATAACTAGAATCAGAAATGAAAGGGGAGATATTACTACTGACCTAACAAAATAAAAAGGATTATGAAAGAACACTATGAACAAATGAATGCCTACAAATCAACAACATAGATGAAATGGACAAATTTCTAGAAACACACAAATTACCAAAACTCACACTAGAAAATAGAAGATTTCAACAGACCATTAACAAGTAGAGATTGGGTCAGTAATTATAAAGTCTCCCAACACAGAAAAGTTCAGACCAGATGGTGTCACTGGTTTATTTTACCAAACATTCAAAGAATTAACACCAACACTTTTCAAGCTTTTTCAAATAAATTTAAGAGGAGGAAACACTTCCAAACTCACTCCATGAAGCCAGCAGCACCCTAATACCAAAGACAGATAAAGATATCACAAGAAAACAAAATTACAGACCAACATCTCTCATGACTATAGATGCAAAAACCCTCGATAAAATACTAGCAAACCAAACCCAACAGTACATGAGAAAGATTACATACCATGATCAAGTGGGAATCATCCCAGGAACGCAAGGGTGGTTCAACATAAAATCAACCAATGTAATAACATCACATAATAGAATGAAGAAAAAAAAATCACATGCTCGTCTCAACTGATGCAGAAAAAGCATGTGACAAAATCTAAAATCCTTTCATGATTAAAAAAGCTCAGAAAACTAGGAGAAAAGGTAACTATCTCCACATGATCAAGGGTGTTTGTATGGAAAAAAAGAAAAGAAAATATCAACTTAATGGTAAGAGACTGAAAGCTTCCTCCCTAAGATCAGGAACAACACAAGGATATCCACTTTTACCACTGTTATTCAACATTGTACTGGAAATTCTAGCCAGAGCAATCAGGCAAAAGAAAGAAATAAAAGGCATCCAAATTTGAAAGAAAGAAGTCTAATTATTACTATTCCTAAGATGTGTGATCCTAAATATATAGACAATTCCAAAGAATCCACAAGAAAGCTATTAGAACTAGTCAATGAATTCAGCAAAATTTCATGATAAAAGATAAACACACAAGTCAGTTGGGTTTCTATACACCAGAATGAGCAATCTGAAAAGGAAATTAAAAAAAATAAAAAAAAATAATAATTTTTTAAAAAATTCTATTTACAATAGCATCTAAATGAATAAAATACCTAGGAATAAATTTAACCAATAAGGTAAAAGACTTGTACACTAAAAACTATAAAACACTGCTGAAAGAAATTAAAGATCCAAATACATGGAAAGACATTCCATGTTCAAGGATTGGAAGACTTAGTATTGTTAAGATGTCAATACTGCCTAAAGTGATCTATAAACTCAATGCAATCCCTATCAAAATTCCAGCAACCCTTTTTGCATAAATGGAAAAGCTGATCCTCAAATTCATATGGAACTGCATGGGGACCCTGAACAAAGCAAAACAACCTTGAAAAAGAAGAGCAAAGTTAGAGGACTCATACTTCCTGAGTTCAAAATGTACTACAAAGCTACAGCAATTAAAACAGTGTGGGGGTTGGATGTGGCTCAACTGGTTGGGCGTCCGTCTCCCATATGGAGGGACCCAGGTTCGATCCCCGGGACCACCCGGTAAAAAAAAAAAAAAAAAACAGTGTGGATTTTGCACCTCACAGGACTTTGTCAAAGGGGTGAAAAGGCAGCCAACTCAATGGGAAAAAATATTTGGAAATCACATATCTGATAAGGGTTTAATATCCAGGATATATAAAGCGATGTTACAACTCAACAATAAAAAGACAAACGCCCCAATTAAAAATTGGGCAAAAGACTTGAATAGACATTTCTCCAAAGAAGAAATACAAATGGCAAAAAAAAAACACACGAAGAAATGCTCAACATCACTCATGATTAGGGAAATGCAAATCAAAACTACAATGAGATATCATTTCACCTATCAGAACAGCCAGTATTAAAAAGACAGAGAACTGTAAGTGTTGGAGAGGATGTGGAGAGAGAGGAAAAATTCTTCACTGTTTTTGGGAATGTAGAATAGTACAGCCACTATGGAGGACTGTTTGGCAGTTCCTAAAGAAGTTGAATATAGACTTGTCATGTGACCCGGCAATGGTATATACCCAAAAGAACTGAGAGCAGTGACATGAACAGACATCTGCACACCGATGTTCATAGCAACATTATTCACCATTGCCAAAAGTTGGAAACAACCCAGGTGTCCATCAACAGACGAATGGATAAACTGTGGTCTATTCACACGATGGAATATTATGCAGCTGTAAGAAGAAATGAAGTCGTAAAGCATATAACATGGATGAACCTGGAGGACATTAGGTTGAGCAAAGCAAGCCAGACACAAAAGGACAAATACTGTATGAATGCGTTACTATGAACCAAATATATTGTGTAACATATTGTTTGATTCAAAAAAATCTTTTATATGTATCCATTACATTTAACTGAGAAATGTATATATTTATTCATTTGTGTTTACTTTTTAGTTTTTAATTGTTTATATTTTCAATTATTAAATGTACAAAATAAAGTAAAAATATATATATATATTGGAATACTAGCATACCAGTTGGTAAATGGCCATTTCCCAAGAGCCCCCTGAGTGACTCTCTTCTCACACACCCTGTTCCTCCCCTAGGATGCCCAGACCTCCCCACAATTCAGAAACTCAAGAGTTAGTAACTGCAACACTGTGAATGCAATTAACACTGCTGAATTGTATATTCGAAAGTGGGTAAAATAGAAAATATTATGTTGTATTTATGTTCCCATAATAAAATTAGAAAAAAAAAAAACCAGTGTGGGACTGGCATAAGGATGGACATACAGAAACCAATGGAATAGAATTGAGAATCTTAAAGATAAATCCACACATCTATGGCTAGTTGATTTTCTATAAATGTACCAAATCCATTCAATGTGGAAATAATAGTCTTCTCAATAAACAGTGCTGGGACAACTGGAAATCCACATGCAAAAGAATGAATGTGGACCAATACCCCTCACCATAAACGAAAATTAATCCCAAATGGATCAACAACTTAAATATAAGAGCTAATACTATAAAACTCTTACAAGAAAACGTAGGGAGGGAAGCGGCTGTGGCTCAATCAGTGGGGCTCCCGTTTACCATATGGGAGGCCCCGGGTTTGGTTCCCGGGGCCTCCTGGTGAGGGCAGGCCGGCCCGCACGGCGTGGTTGGCTGACCCAGCGAGCACGGGCAGCAGGGGGGGATAAATGAATAAATAAAAATAAAAAATAAAAATCTAAAAAAAAAAAAAAAAAAAAAAAAAAAAAAGAAAACGTAGGGAGATATCTTCAGGACTTTCTAGTAGGCAATGGATTTTTAGATTTTATACAAAAAGCACAAGCAACTAAAAAAAATAGACCATCAAAATTTAAAACTTTTGTATATCAAAGGACATTATCAAGAAAGTGAAAAGACAACCAACAGAATGGGAGAAAATATTTGGAACCACGTATCTGATAAGGATTAAATAGTCAGAATAAAGAATTCCTACAACTGAACAACAAAAAGACAAACACCCAATTAAAAAATGGGTCAAGGATTTGAATAGACGTTTCTCCAAAGAAGATATTCAAATGGCCAAAAAGCTCATGACAAGATGCTCAGCATCATTAGCCATCAGAGAAATGCAAATTAAAACTATAATGAAATACCACTTCACTCCACTAGGATGGCTATTATTTAAAACAAACAACAACAACAAAAAAAAAAAAACAGAAAATAAATGTTGGCAAGGATGTAGAGAAATGGGAACCCTAGTATACTGTTGGTGGGAATGTAAAATGGTGCAGCTGCTGTGGGAAACAGTTTGACAGTTTTTCAACAAGTTAAATAAATATAGAATTACCATATGACCTGGCAATCCCACTCCTAGGTATTTACCCAAAATAATTAAAGGAGGGATTCAAACAGATATCTGTACACCAATGTTCATATCAACACTATTCACAATAGTCAAAAGGTAGAAGCAACCGAAGTGTCCAACAATGGACGAGTGGATAAACAAACTAAAAACATGATATATACAGTCAATGGAACAATATTCTGCTATAAAAGGAATAACTTTCTGATGCATGCTACAACATGGAGTGAACCTTGAAGATATCATTTTGAGTGAAATGAGTCAGACACAAAAGGACAGGTATGGTATGATTCCACTTATATGAAATAACCAGAACAAATTCATCATGGACACACAAATTCATAGAGACACAAAGGTTACCAGGTACAATAGGAAAGGGGGAGCGATGGGGAGTTAATACATAATGGGGGTAGGATCTCTGTTTGAGGTGATAGAAAAATTTGGGTAATGGATGGTGGTGAGGGTAGCCCAAAATTGTGAATGTGATTAGTCCCACTGAGTGTTATGCTTGAGAGTGGTTGAGATGGGAAAGTTTACGTTGTATGTATGTTTTCACAATTAGGGGGGAAAAAAAGAGAGATTAATGCAGGACACAATCTTGGACTAGATCTAATAATGGAGGAGAAAATGCCCAAAAGGACATTACTGGGACAAATAAAAAAAGTAGAATATAGACTATATGCTTTTTTTTTTTTTTTTTAAGATTTTATTTATTTATTCATTTATCCCCACCCCCCGCCTTGTTTCTGGTGCTCGCTGTGTCCATTTGCTATGCGTTTTTCTGTGTCTGCTTGTCTCCCCTTGCTGGGTCGTCCTGCTGCGTCAGCTCACCACGCTGTGTGGGCCGGCTTGCCTTCATCAGGAGGCCCCGGGTTCGCCCATATGGTAAACGGGAGCTCTACTGATTGAGCCACATCCGCTTCCCAGACTATATGCTTTTATATCAATGTTTAATTTCTGGAACTTGATAACTAATCTTATGTAATGAGGTTACATAAGTGAATATCCTTGTATTAAGCTTTCAAGGAGCATGATGCATGCAACCTACTCTCACATGTTTAGAAGACAGATCAATAGATGAAAAAGAGATAGAAAGAGAAGGAGAGAAAAGAAAAAGGAAGGGAAAGAGGGAGGGGCAAAATGTTAAAAGTTGGTAAATCTGGATATATAGGTGGGGGTTATATTAGAATTCTTTGTTTCGGTTTTGTATCATTTTTGCAACTTACCTGTGTGTTTGAAATTATTTCAAAATAAAGAGTTCCAACTTTCACTTATATGTGCACGAGCCTCAGCAAATATACAGTTCTCACTTCCCCTTCCTTCAGTCCCAAGAGACAGGAAGTTCATGCTCTGCCTAATTTCAGCAGGTACCATGGAGTTAGGAAATGATGCTTAATCTAGGGAAAACAGGACTTACCCTTGCTCTCAAAACATACTTCAAACATGTCATAATCTTCAGTGGTAAAGGCAAATTTCCCCTTAGTTGCATCCTCCTTGGAGTACAGAATATGGCTAGCAGAATCTGTGATCTAAAATAGAAATTAAGTAAGAATTAAAAAAGAATAGCCAGCAATCGACATTTGGGAAGGGAGCTTACAGAAACTGGAGATCTGGAAAGAAACATCATCAATAAGAGACAATTTATATTTTTCCCATTATGATGACTATGTTCCAACCATGCCCAAAGACAGAAAGTGGATTAGAAGATGAAACCCAAATACAGCAATTTTCATACATTCAAACAGCCTAACACACTGCAAACTAAACATGTTGTCTCTATAAGATGTCTTACAGTACAAAAAAATTAATACAACGTTCCAAGTTATATAAAAAGCATTTATTGGCAAAATCGCACTTTATAGAATGTAGACTAGTATCATTCCCTATAAAGATACATGTCACAAAAACAGAAATAGATAATTATCAAAAGCATATACTACAAGAGAAGAAAGACATATAAGAAGACATTTCTTCCATAAAACAAATCTTGACAGGATGAGGGGTGGGGGATGTAAGTGGGACATCTGAAATAAGGACAGAAGGAAAACAAAGCAATTACAGAGATGAAAGTCTTGGCGATCTATTCCTGCAAATTTCATGCTAACTGAGTCACTGGTGAAATGGGGTGGGAGTGAGGTATAGAGATAAACAAGAAGTCTGTCCTAAAAAAAGGCATTATTGGTCTCCACAAATGATCATTCCTTTCTTCTTGGTATTAAGTTTTAGTTTTCCAAAACTTAAAACATGTTTCATTTCTACAGATGGCCTGTGAGCACAGATGGAATAGCATATATTGGTAAGTGAATGGCCACATATAAAACAAGGCAACGATATGGTAATTTAACAGATTGAATCCTAGATTTCTTCACTAGAGTACACAGTTGTCTTTTATCAGAAAGCACATATCATTACCAAAGACAATAAGCTACTTCTGAATGTGGAGCAAAACAGTAGTGGGCTTCACTACATTAAACTGGATGTTCTAGTGTTACCTGTTAAAATACGATCCTTTTATAGATGAAATTTTAAACAGGGAAACTAAAGCACCCTCATATAAACTAATTTATGAAAAGCACTTTTATTTCTGAGTAGTGGCACTGTAGAATGGTACAGCTTCTGTGAAAGTCAGTTTGGCAGTTCCTCAGAAAATTGAAAACGGAATTAATTACCATATGACCCAACACACCAATGTTCATACCAGCATTATTCACAATAGCCAAAGGGTGAAAGCAACCATAGTGACCATCAATAAGTGAATGGATAAAGAAAATGTGGTATGTATATACAATGGAATATTCAGCCGTAAAAAGGCATGAGGCTTTGCTCATGCTACAATATGGATAAACCTTGAAGACATCTTGTTGCGTGAAATAAGCCAGACACAGAAAGACAAATATTACATGATATCATTTATATGAAACACCTAGAAGAAGAAAACTTCATAGAGACAGATAATAGTTTATAGGTTACCAGGGGTAGGAAGTTGGGGTGGGAAGAGAGAGCTATAGCTTAATGGGTATGAAGAGATTCTGTATGGGGTGATGAAAAAGTTGAGGTAGGGATATTGATGATGAAAGCATAATACTGTGAATGGAATCAATACTACTGAATTGTATACCCGAATGTGGTTAAATGAGAAATTTCAAGTTGTGTATTTGTTACTACAATAAAAAGTTTAAAAAATAAATAAATAAATAAAAGTGACAATCCAGGCAAAAGAGACAGCACGTATGAAGTGTTGAGGTCCAGAAAAAAAACAAAAAACAAAAAGGAAAAAACATGGCATCATCATCAGAATACTAACAGCTAATATTTACTGAACAATTACAAAGTGTTGAGTACTGTGCACCAAGTGCTTTAAATTTAATCCTCACTATAACCTGATACTTAAGAACTATTATTTCTCCCATGTTCCAGAAGAGAAAATCGAGGCACAGAAAGATTAAGTGGCTGGAGAGATACTGACAAAATCATGTACAACTTTAACACCATGCCAAGGAGTTTATACATTAGTACAAAGTATAGAGGCAATAAAGAATTTGAAACAAGAGAGTGACATGATTAAATTTGCACTTTAGAAAAAATGAATTTGATAGTACTGTGAAGATAGAATTGAGAGGGACGACACGAGAGATGGAGATAGAATAGGACACTATTCCAGTACTACAGGTGAAAAATGATAAGTGTCTAGGAAATGGAGAGAAGGCAACAGATATGAAGGATTTTAAGGAGGTAGAGCCTACAGGACAAGGCCAAAAAGCAAATGCCCACAGGAATCAAGTGAGAAATATAAGTGAGTCTAACAATTAGACCAGTAGAAGTCTGCAGGGAATGGTGTACAATGCAGCAAACATGGGAGGACAGGCCTTTCTCAAGGGAAAAGACAATAATGGCCATGGTACTCCTTGTTTTCAGATTATCCAATTTCTCAAAAGAAGCTAGACTTTTAAACTTTTATTTAAAATCTCCTAATTTTTAAATTCTTGCAACTAGTCCTAACACTTAGAAAAAACATCTTAAGACCAAACAAAACACATCCACAGAACCAAGTTCTTCTAGGCCACCAATTTATGACCACTGCACAGGGCAGGAAGAAAGCTGACTAAAATCAAATTTTAGAAAAATTACATGGCAGCACTAAGGTCTCAGCTGAAATCATGAACCACAACTTTCTACTAGCAACACTAGCCAGGATGCAAGAGCAAAGAAAAGGAACATTTATTAACTGATCTAGGTTTGGGGTTCTGAAACTGAGTGGTTTGGAAGGATAAGGATTGATTAAGGAATCAGGCTATATACTTTATTTTTATTTTTATTTTTTTTTAAAGATTTTATTTATTTATTCATTTATCCCCCCCTTGCTGCCCGCGCTCGCCGGGTCAGCCAACCACGCCACGCGGGCGGGCCTGCCCCCACCAGGAGGCCCCGGGAACCGAACCCGGGGCCTCCCACACGGCAAATGGGAGCCCTACTGATTGAGCCACAGCCGCTTCCCAGGCTATATACTTTAAATACATAATCGTTAATCTCACAAAAATCCCAGAGAAGTCAGTTTTGTTATCCCCATTTTATGAGGAATGTCTGACAAGTGGAATGTGCCAAGAAAGACAGAGAATCTGATGGATTCTTTAGACCAGTACAAGTCAGAGAGCCTGTTCAGTCTGCATTCTCCATTTTTTTTTTTTAAGATTTTTATTATTTATTTCTCCCTCCCCCTGCCCTCATAGTTTGCGCTCGCTGTCTGCTCTTTGTTCGTTGTGCATTCTTTGTGTCTGTTCATCTTCTCTTTTTAGGAGGCAGCGGGAACCAATCCTGGAACCTCCAATGAGGTAGGTGGGCACCCAACTGCTAGAGCCACATCAGCTTCCCAGCATTCTCCACTTTAGCAAGATCAGCAGGTGTCCACAAGGTAGAGGCCTTGACATCAGCAATAGCTGAACAATCTGCAGGGAAAAATTTAGCCCTGAAGATTCCTAAAGACCTCTTGTTCATGTGATACTCTTTCTGAATCATCAACTAAAAGAAAAAGCATAACAAAGAACTACTTTAGAATCTCAGATACATATATATTATAGGTAAAAAAGATCTGGAAACTAATCAATCCCGAAGTAATGTATAGTCACTAATGTGGTGCCACTCTTCTCTTCCTTATCAATTCATCTACCCACTTACTCACTTCTCTGCCAGCCCCCTAAAGCACAAAGACAATTCTTAAGAGTAAAAGAGGAAGTTCAAAAGGTAAAAGGCAGATTTTCACATTCAGAGCTTATCTAAGAATGCTAATTTGGATTTTCTGCCTATGAATAAAGTTGCAGACAATATAAGTTTCCAGATTTGCTCACTCCACTAGTTTAATTCTTAAGGGAGAAGATAAGTATTACAGGTTACTAGGAATGTTTAAATGTAAATGAAACTGGTAGAAGACAGCAGGCAATAAGCATCAAGGGTATAGCACTGAATATAATCATCCCAGATTTCATCATCTCCACACTCAGGCAAGATAAAAGGCCAAGTCACTGGCCTAGGACAAACAACCCAACTTATATAGGGCTTACAAGATTTGGCACACATTGCCCAGTGTACCTTACTTCCTTGAAGGCTATATTATGATATTCTCCTCTATATTCTTTATTTATAAAAAGAATCCTTCAAAAATAATGTTTTGGTTTTTTGCTTTTAATATAAGGACGGGACGGGAAACGGATATGGCTCAAGAGGTTCGGCGTCCGTCTACCATATGGAGAGACCGGGGTTCGATCCCCGGTACCTCCCGGTAAAAAAAAATAATAATAATAATAATAAGAATTAAAAAATAAATAAATAAATAAATAAATAAAAAATGTCCGTCTTAAAAAAAAAAAAAAAAAAAAAAGGACAGGTGCCTCTCTGGATGATAAAGATGCCTAGATGCAGGTGAGAAATACTAAGGCTTTGGTAAAAATCCTTCACTAATTACTTTGCAAAATGAATGAAGTCTACCAAGTTTTTCTGAAAGACTCCATTATAATCCATACCTCAAATTGGAATTTAGAAGGGGTAGAAGAGTTTAGATTGTCCTCTTCCACACTACGCCCAAGAATTTCAATCACGGAAGAACCACTTACTTTGTTTGTTCCTCCATGATAGCTACAAAACTATGATTCATTCTAGGGCAAAGATGCAAATACATTACAAAAGGCAGAAGGCAAACGACTTCAGCCTATATATCTTTTCTCACCATGAAATTTACCTTCCAAGAATAGTGTGCAATAATGCCCACGGGACCCTCATGGCCTCTACATGTCTATACTCCCTATAACCTTTAGCTGGCACAACTATATTAGGGTACTTATTTGGATATATGGAAATACAGGTAAGCAACTTGACAATGTACCTTTAAGAATCAGTGAGCTCATGGACAGTTGGGTATTTGAGCAGTTCCTAGAATTTTTCTAAAAAGCAGTAGGTTTTCCCGTCTAGTTCACATAACTTTGCAGCTTTTAAGGAGCCAAGCCATTGATCCTCAAAAAAAAAAAAAAAAAAGCCACCACCAACCCTCTCCGCCCCCAAAAAATATACCACCCCTAACCCCAACATAATTATATAAACTAGCAGGTAGCTACAATTAGAGAATAGGAAACTGAGCCAAGCTCAGTGACTTACCAGAGCTGGCAAAGTCTAATTGGCTGAAATGATGGTTTTTAATTTCCTTTAGTTAAAATGTTCTGATTACAGATCACCTTAGGTCATCTGGTTTCTCAAGAATTGAGAGGTTTTGTTTTTTCTTCTTAAACTCTACCAGAGAACCACCTTGGTAATATGCTAAATAATTGCAGCTTTCAACTGCTATAACAGCACTCCCTTAAGGATTCTTTTCTTCCATTTTAACAATAAAAGAACTTTTAATATTTATCATAAAGTTCTTTAATTAAACAAAGGTAATATCAAGACTTAAGATTCATCCACATGGCACCAAGGAATGGAAAGTAATAAAGATTTGTTTTTAGATAACACCTTCTGAAGAAAAGCAAACCAAAGTTCACAACTTAAAAAGTATGGGAAAGGTGTTAATTCAATATACAGAGTAGGTGATGTCAAGAATATGTGAATACTCACAGTGAAACTGTCAAATGAGTGAGAATACAGGTCACTGAAAAAATAAATCCATTTAGAATTGGATTTTCTTGGATCATTCTAGGAAGTGGCTAGAAACAGGTTCTTGACTAGATCCTATCCTGAGGCCTGTCCCCATTCCTTTACCAAACATTCAAGATAATACCCTGCCTACTTTAAAAGGCTCTTAAGTAGATGAGGCCAATATGCTGGGCAAGTACAGCAATTAGGAATAAAACAGCACGGAGTTCATCTAAAGGAAGAAGCAAATTAGGTGCTATCAAGAACTTGAACTAAGCAAATAATATCTGCACAATAAATATGGCTCTAAGTTTTCTGGAAGCCAAGACTAAAAGGCTAAAAGAGAAAACAACTTGGGTTCCACGCACATCATTTTGTTTTCTAATGAAAGCTCACAAATTTATCTTCAGAAACAATTTTCCTGGAACTAAATACCGGCAACAATTATCAGCAAGGTCCTTGTAAAAAGAACTGTGACCAATATTAGACTCCTCATTTTCTACCATAGTATTACTAAAGTTCGAATGGGTGCTTTTAGTGAGCATTTCTAACAATTGATGACCTGACATAAAGAAGATGTGGACCCTGAAAGAAGTAGATGAATGCCCCTATGCCTTGGTTCTCTGCCCTACCCCTCAGAACTACCACTTTTCTCCTCTTCTGAGCCTACTTTCTGCTGTTCACAGACTTACCACTTACTTTAAAGTTACAAATAAGATGGTGCTACTTATGGCCAGTTGCTGCAACCACAGCTGTGTTAAAGGGAAAAAACTCCTGGGAAAAGATGTCTTAAAAATACTATCCACCCAGATCTTGGTTTCTAATACCATGCTTCAAAAAAAGGAACTAGGGTTCCCTTGGAAAAATGGCAGGAAATATACAAGATGAACCCAGAGCATCTTGTAGTGTCAGAAAGTAAAGAAGTGGGAAGCGGCTGTGGCTCAATCAGTAGGGCTCCCGTTTACCATATGGGAGGCCCTGGTTCGGTTCCCGGGGCCTCCTGGTGAAGGCAAGCCCGCCCGCACGGCGTGGTTAGCTGACCCAGCGAGCATGAGCAGCAAGGGGGGGAAAAATGAATAAATAAATAAAATCTTTAAAAAAAAAAAAAAAAAAAAAAAAGAAAGTAAAGAAGTGCCAAAAAGAAAAAGGGATGGGGGTTGTCAAAGGGACACAGAGCTCCTAATGGCCAAAGATGGAACAATTTGAGCAATAAAATATAGTACTGGAATATACCCAAAAGTATAAAATAAATACCCATGAATCCATATTAGTATAAATAAATGGGAGAAAAGAGACAATTCTCCAGAGTAGAAGAAGCCCAAATAATTTATGTAAATCTTCTACCCTCAAAGAAGTAGAGAACTCGCTACTCCTTATGTGTGGTAAGTGCACAGTGACTTCCATCCAAAAAGTACAGTATGGAAAGGGATGAAAAAGCACAACTTTACAGGCAAGAAACCTGACAAACACTACCTCAGCCAGGTGACTGAGGAACATCAACAGTGTTAATTCATATTGACAGTATGTACACTTGATTTGATGTGATGAGATTGGCACTTCTGTGGACTTCTTCCCCAAAACCCATAACCCCAGTCTAATCATGAGAAAAACAGACAAATCCCAATGGAAGAACATTCTACAAAATATCTGACCTCATAACAGCAAAGGAACGTCTGAGATACTGTTGCAGTTAAGAGGAGCCTAAGGAAACGTGATGGCTAAATGTAATTGGTACCCAAGATGGCAACCTGGAATAGAAAAAGGTCATTAAGCAAAAACTAAGGAAACCTGAATAAAGTCTGAACTTTAGTTAATAATAACATATTGATATTGGTTCATTCATTGTGACAAATGCACCACACTAATGTAAGAGGTTAACAATGTACTGTAAGAAGGAAACCTAAAGTATTACCAAAGAGGCTGAGAGGTTCTTTTCATAGAAGTGTTGTAAAGCAGAAACAGAAAATTTCCAGGCACTGGGATGATAACGGATAGATGTTCTCTTCCTGTTTCTATCAGCATTTGCTACATTAACTTAACACAGGCAATACGTCATGCTTGACTAGAGGGTTGAGGGGGAAGAAAAAGCGGGGAAAGAGAAGGAGGAAGAGAGAAGAATGAGAATGAAAGAAGAGTTGCTGCCCTGACAATACTACTGTGGGGGTGAAGCGAGATCAAATTTTTTTTTTCATACTGCTCCAAAGTTATTTACAGTAAAAACCTTCAGCGTGACCCTTTCTGGCACAAACAAAGCCTTGTTCTTTCTTAACAACTGGTCCCTTGATTTCCCACACGGTTATGCTGAACAATAAGATTGGAGGCACAGGATAAAGCAGATGACATCAACCTCCCTCAAATCGGAGGCTTGTTTGGAAACCCAAATTGTGTTCTGTGGCCAGCTGGCCAACTTCACAGAGGGCTCTACTGTCTGTGCTGGGCTGCATATATGCATACACAGGGCAATGGTGTGGGATCAACCACCAGTCAGCAATTCCCTCAAGAAACAGCAGAGAAGTCCCTGCACCCCACTAGGTTACCTTTACAAATTTGTTCCCATTTCCCTAGAAACTAGACTCAGTCTTCAGAAGTCATCATAAAGATATAGTAATCTCTGTGCAGCCCCCTTCTCTAGATCAGTTCAAAAGAGAAGGCTGTGGAACAGCTGTTCAGTGAATAAGAAGAGAGATTTAAACAAAGTCAAACGCGTTTTAACTTTGTATTTTTAAAAATTTGTGCTTTACCTTTTATAGAGAAGGAAACACAAGGTCAAGGTTTTAATTTAAAGCTAGAAATTTCATATGTAATACAAAAAGAAACTAGATTTTAATACTATTAAATGCTAATTTACCAATTAGCCTTCTCCATTGAACCATCTATTTATTGACCTGTTTTAAACCCACTGGACAATAGTCACTCAAATAAAAATTTGAAAGGGCCAATTTTTTTCCAAAAGAAAAAGCTTATCCTAAGTAAGGGTCCATAGGGTAGTTATTAATAAAAAGGATGGCTACTTTTTAAGGATGAGTGCCAAGCATCCTATTTTTTCTTCTCTCCAAAATAGAAGAGCCCTCAGTACAGACACCAGTTGTAAGTTGAAAGATAATAGTTCCAGATTAAATCACCTGTAAACCATAGCACATACACTATTCTTTTCATAAGTTTTTGGTGGGGAAAAAAAAAGTTATAAGCCAATAATTTCCCAACTACTGTTTAGCAAAATGAATTATTTCTTAGCATTAGCACTCTTCTAAACTGACCATTAAAAAGATAGACCAATTAGATTATTTGGAAGAAGCTGAAAAAGTGTTTAAAAATGTCTTAGATTGGGGGCGGATGTGGCTCAAATGGTTGGGCGTCCATCTGCCATATGGAGGGACCTGGGTTTGATCCCCGGGACCTCCAGGTAAAATTTAAATATATATATAGAAGGTGCATGGGCTGCCAGGCTCTGTGTGCCGGTGAGCCGCCAGGCCCCAGGAGCCATGCAGCAAGATGACGACGTAACAGGACAGAGACGCAGGGGAGAGACAAGACGCAGGGGAGAGACAAGACGAGATGCTTTGAAAACTCCGAAAACCAGGAACCGAGGTGGCGCGGGTAACACCTCTCTCCTACAAATCAGATGTCTCCAGGATCGAATCCTGGTGAAGACTGGAGGAGGAGGATGAGAAGAGATGGCAGGAAACAGATACAGAGAATTGCCCAGCAAATGGACACGAAACAGCAAATGGGGGGGGGGTTTAAATGGATAAAGTAAATAAATTAATATTTAAAAAAAAAAGTCTTAGATTATTACCATCAGGCTTCCCCCCCCCTTCTGGTGCTGATGATGATAACTCACAACTGTTATTCTCTCTCTGTAATATATTTTCCAAGTATAAACCACTGTTAGGCAACAACTCATGTCAACCCCTAATATTAAAAAAAATTTTTTTTTCCCTACCGGGAGGTTCCGGGGATCAAACCCAGGTCCCTCCATATGGGAGATGGACGCCCAACCGTTTGAGCCACATCCGTCCCCCCCTAATATTAATTTATCCCAAAATTTTAACTATTAACAAGCATTCTTAAAAAAAAAAAAAAAAAAAAAAAAAGGACCTAGGTCCTATTAAACTATTACAGTATCATCTAGTCTTAATGAAAATGTAATTTTCAATTCAAAATCAAGAGAGCTGAGATTTAAAGTCCCTATAACATGCTTATTACAGACCTGAAGTATGGAGAAAACTTCTATATTCACTATGAACAATGAGCTGACACTTCCTGCTTCAATTCTGTGCAAAGTCTTTATATCTGATACTATTTAGCACAGTTTTAGTCTCATTTTGTAAAACGAGTAGCGAAGGGGCTCATGGGAAAGGCTCAGTAAAAAATCTCAACACAAAATACATCTCCAGTGTAGGCCTGAAGCAGAAATCTTCACAGCGGAGTCCCCTCCATCATTTCAATCCATCTTTCTCCGTTCAGAGAGGTCTTCCATGACCACGCCATCTTACCCCATCAATATCTCCCCACCTCCTTTAGTGCTTGATTTTTAATTACAGTACTTATCACTACCTACAATTGTGGGTATGTACTTTTTAAACATGTTTTTTTTAAAACAGATCAATTTTACTGATACATATTAATAAGGCATACAATTCAACCAAAGTGTACAATCAATGGTATTTGGTATAATCACATAGTTGTGCATTTATCTGCCATTTAACAGATATTAAATGGAAACTATGAAAAAGGTTGCAAATTGTAATAAGGGATGGCTTTAGCCCACAAATGTGTTCTGTGAGCTCCACAGTATATTATATTTTTAAAAATTATGCCCAGCTTGTGGTTTCTAAATACCACTCCCACAAAAAGGACCAGAACCCCTTAAAGGAAGAGCTGCTTCCAGGTCAGGGGTTGTACATACACAAGATGAGTCTGGTACATCTTCTTGTGCCACAAAACAAGGAAGCTATCAAAGGCTAATGGAACTGTGTCAAAATGATAGAGAAGCCAATATGAAGGAGTTGAAGAACAATTTGAGTAGAAAGAACAAATGCAATTGACTGCAACATAGTGACTCTAAACAGCAAAAACTGAATTCATCATAATTCTTAAAAAAAAACAAAACAAAACCTTCTTTGGACAATACTGGAAATGACAAAGGCAACAATTCCTACCGTTGAAAACTGTCAATTAAAAGGAATGCATTTTTATATGAATTGTAAAGTTTCTTCTTTCCAGCATGAATTGTAAACTTTAGGGTAACTAAATGGCCTTAACTGATGAATTCTTTAAAGAATAATTCCAGCTAATAAATAGGGAAGGAATAACAGAATAAGAAAATCATCACTTTACAACCTTAATGAAATAAAGATATTTTGATCAAATCATAATTGAAAGAGTAAGGGGAAGTATTACATTGGAGGCTTTAGACTGTTTCCAGGCAGAACAGTCGACCCCCAAAGATGTCTACATTCTAATTCCCAGAACCTGTAAATATAGTTAGCTTACATGGCAAAAGGGATTATGCAGATATGAATAAATTAAGAACCTCAAAATGGTGAGATTATCCAAATCCAGTGTAATCATAAGCGTCCTTATATGGGAAAGGGAAAGCAGATGTAATGATGGGAACAGAGGTAAGGAGAGAAAGAAAGAAAGAAAGAAAGAGAGAAAGAGGAGAGAGAGAGAGAGAGAGAGAGAGAGAGAGAGAGAGAGAGAGAGATGAAGATGTTATGCTACTGGCTTTGTTATTTATTTATTTAGAGGAAGTACTGGGGATTGAACCCAGGACCTTGTACAAGGGAAGCAGGCAATCAACCACTGATCTACATCTGCTACCCTTTTAAAAAAAAATTTGTTATTCATTTATTTAGAGGAACTACTGGCTTTGAAGATGGAATGGGAGAGCCACAAGCCCAGGAATTCAAGTGGCCTTTAGAAGTTGGAAAAGGCAAGGGAACAAATTCTACCCTAAAGCCTATAGAAGGAACACAGGCTGGCTGACACCTTGATTTTAGGACTTCTGACCTCCAGAACTACAAAATCATAAATGTTGTTTTAAGCCACTAAATTTGTTATAGCAGTAGGGAACTAATGCACTCCTGAAACCACCCATCAAGCTTAGCAGCACAAGGGTCACAAGTATGGTGTGCTCCTGTTGTGATGCCACATGAAGTACATAGCACCACCCAGGAAGCACCCTCTCCAGAAAGATAACTTGGATCTAATTACATCTTTATTGCTGACTCCTTTTATAAGAAAGATGGGGTAAAGAACTGGTTAAATGACCTAGAGGAAACAGACAAATCCAAAACGCAGGACATTCTTTAAGGGCAACTGACTCCAACAATACAACTGCAAGCATTAAAAGAAAGCAGAAGAGTGGACTGCTCTAAATTAAAGAGACTTGAGAGACATAACAAATTAATGTTAAATAGATAATTTTTGAGACAAGTGGGGAAATTTGAATATGGACTGGGTATTCCATGATATAAAGGTATAGTGTTAATTTTGCGGGGTGTGATCTAGATAGAATTGTGGTTGTGGTCACATTTTTAAAGAGATGCATGCTTAAATATACAGGAGTGGCATACCATGAAATCTGGGATTTACTTTAAAACAATCCTGCAAAAAGTGAGAGAGGGAAGCAGTTAAGATGAAGCCAGTGTTTTAAGACCCCGATAATTGCTGAATCTGGTATGGTGGGCTCACTATACAGTCTCCACAAACTAATGCCAAAACCAATTTGAATTAATTGGTGATATTTAAAAAATCAGAAGGTTTAACATCAAACTCTGGATTTCTGACTTCATTTGAAATGTCAGATCTCGCAACAAGGGCCCACATGCCTGCATGGCAAGCCTCATTAATTGATTACTAGCCACTTCAAATTAAGTCTCCACCACTTCCAATTACCCCCCATTTATCATTACTCATGCTGCTTTTCTTATTTCTGGCCCAGTCCATTCATTTGCTACCTATGTGGCATTTGGGTTTCAAACCCCAGGAGTAGTCAGATTAAGCCAATTAGTAGCATGAGAACAGAGTAGACATGGGGAGAGCCAACTGAGTGATGGCAAAATGCTAGTACATAGATGCACAAATTGCTGCTGCTGTGGTTCCTTCAGTAGCCTTGTATCCAGATGTAATTCCCATAAGTCCATGTTACATTATGGTTCTTATATTTATTGAGTGCTTACTAGAAGCAAGACAGTGTGCTTGGCACTCTGAAAAAACATGACTATGAAAATAATTCCTGCCTTCATGATCCTGAGTAGGCATGAATACAAGTAGTTATGATATAAAATAGAAATAAGTGCGTTTAGGGTATTGTTCACAGTGTGGCTCATATGTTGTGAAATTTAAACTTCATCAGAAGAGCTTTTGAAGGATTTTAAAAGGTAAGAACAAATCAGAGGGAGCAATGCTGGAGATAAGATAGGATTAAATTATCTATAAGGACTGTTTCACTGCTCAAATTCTCTTATTCTATGCACCACATCCTTTAAAGAGCCAGAAGCATGATACCAAAAAATCTTTTATATAAATCCCTAAAATCATGCCATCATCACTTCCTTGGCCAGACAAAAGTGTGATAGCTGAAAAGAATAACATAGTATGGCTCATAGGGCAATAGCTCTGAAAATTGCTTCTATCTCATGAATAAAGTAGAAACAAATTATATCTATTAAATTATTCCCCCACTACTAGGTTTCAATACCTTAAACACGAGCTATGGCCTTATTATACCTGAACCTCTATGTAAAAATGTTTCCTCCTATTTAATCGAAGAGAGGAAGGGAGGGAGCAAGGGGAAGAAAACAACAGACACACCACCATGCTTATTGTGCATGAATAAAATTACCTAAAATCAATCAAACCTTGTTTATTTTAATATTTCAAAGAACAGACCAGTCCACCCTAACTGCAAATGGGACCACACTGGCATGATGGTAGTAGTTGTCACCATCCAAAAGTGTAGTAGACCTTTAATGCAAAACTCATTAAGTCCAGACTCTGGGGTACCAAAGGGAAAGAAATAGAGACTGAGACCGTTTTGTGATCAATAATCGACTTTAATCAATCACAGGAATTACAAATTAAGGCAAGAGAATAATATTCCAGCACACTTCCATCAACATACTGAACTCTCAAACTAAAAATCAACTCCACTTCTGATGCTTATCAGTTTATTTTACCTGAGTCTCAGTTTTCTCGCGTGTACAATGGAGCTAAGAGTACCGACTTCGGAAGGTAGTGTAAGAACTAATTGATAATGTATGTAAAGTAGCACAGGCCCTCATATACAGCAGATGCTCAATAAATAATAGGTTTTATCATTCACAGTAAGCTTTAATGCCTCCATTACTTTCCTGCAGATTCCCACAAATGCCCAACATCCAAAGACTTTTTTGGAGAACCAAGTGACAGCTCATAGTACTTGAGACCAAGACAGGTACAGGACCCCGACAACGACCGAAACAAAGTCGAGACCACCCCACCTCGCCTGTCATCACACCCGCTAAGGCGTTGAGGCCTTTCTAAGAGATCGCGGGCTTTGGCGCCCAGCCCCGCCCCGCGAACCACAACCAGCGGGGTGTGGGGGCGGTCTCGACCGCAAGCGCTTCCCGATCCCGGGAGGCCTTCGCGTCCCGCAGGCCTGGGCGGGCCCGAACCCCTAGATCCCGAGCCTCCCCTGGCCTACATCTGCGGTCTTCCCTACCCGCCCCGCGCCGCCCGGTGTCGCACCTTGAGGTGGGTGCGCAGGCCGCCAGCGCCCCCAGACTGGTCGGTTATCTCGTACGCTCCCGTCACTAGCAGGTCCTTGTGGATTTCCTCGCGGAGGCACTTGCGGGAGTTAACGGGAAGATGGAAGGAGATGGCGAAGACCGAGCTGGGGACGAGCAGGAGCAAAAGTAGCAACGCCAACGGGCAAGGGCCACGCTGGGCTAACAGGCTAGACAAACCAGACATGGTGTCGGAGACTCGATAACCACCCACGGCCTGAACCGCGCCGGAACCGAGAGGGCCCACGTGACTAACCTCTGACCCGCTAAGGCCGTCGGCGTCATTTTGGAGACTGGCAAATAGACTAAAAGTACATAGCGTATCTTAGGAAAGGTGGGGGAAAGGATGTGGTACCGCGTCAGAACTGCAAGTTAAAGTGGTTAAACGTGATTTCGTGGAAGTTTTGCTACAAAAGTTTGATTTTTGTGGAACTGAGTTACTTCTGAGTCGGCCACGGCAAGTATGGGCATCCCTGGAAGTAATTAGCCTTTAACTTCCGGAAGCTGTACTAGTGCGTTTTAAGGTCGGTGATACCCAAGCAAACAAGCTCCAATAGGGAACGGCCACAAGTCTCTTCGCTGGGCCCGCCTCTGGCGGCTTAAGCGCGCAGGATGAAAGCTGAAGTTGAGCCTCCTGGGATTGGGGCGTTTTGCAACTACCCCTGCGCCTTGACGCCGTGGTGACAGCACTTGAGGGGACCTTGAGAGGCCCAGGGAGGAGAAACTCCGGGAGGCCGAGCGCAAAGATTCTAACCTGGCTACTGGGCGAGGGGGGCCAGCACGTCAAAGAAGTTGTTGAGGTCACCTAGTGAATGTGCGCCGGGCAGTAGTGCAGCTCAGTTCTCTGAGACGGGTATTTGGGCTGGAGTAACTGTTTAGCTTTCTGGATGTGTATTTTACTTATTTAGCAAACATATATAACTCTGCCGGGTTACATTGAAACTAAATTTGAATTTTATTTTACTTCAGCCTGAGAGAGGGACAATACGAGTTTAGCAGATAAGTGTTGTCAGGGGAGGGGGGATATTTGTACGCAAACACTTTAGGGATAGAATTGGCTAGTTTAGACTAAGCAAAATCGCACAGTAATCATTTATGCATTCATTTAACAAATACGTATTGAGTACCTACTATGCGCCAATACCCTGCGTGCATATCAGCATATTTACTGATTTAACAAACCACTGTTAGGATGCTATCGTATATTAGGGGCTGAAGAGTTAATATGTGAAAACGAATGAGGAATACACCAGCCTGTATTTGGAGTCATTCACTTTGATTAATATTTATTGGGCATCTACAGAAATACCCAGGAGATGGCCTATCTACCCTTAGTAATTTAAATGATTGTTTTGTATTTATAACTCCTTTCGGTCCATCTAGTTTTTTTTTTTTTTCCTGGAACTAAAGTCCCACCAACAAACATGAAGAAGCTGTAAAGCAGTTTAAAATTTGACAAATACCATATAATAATTATATTATGAGGTGTCCACTTAGGAACATTTAGTTTGATTATTTTACTCCTAATCTAAGATAAGATTGCTGTTCTACTTGCTCAGTACATCCTGATAATTTGCATTGGCCTTTTCCCTGCCAATGCAGAGACTGTGCAAGCAGTTATCTAATTCATTGTTTACTTTCAGTCCTGAGGCTCTTCTGACCATTAGCAAGAGATTTGCAGCCCTGTGTTTTTTCTTTAAATTTCTTACATTTATATAATAGGTTTTAAGTTCTTAAATGTTTTGCATATATTAATGATTCAACATTTTCAAAACCATGTGAAATAGGCTGGGCAAGTCTGTTCATTTTACAGATGAAGAAACTGAGGTTCTGAGAGGCTAAAGAACTTTTGTACCCAAAGTCCTATAGCTTAAAAGTGACAAAGTCAGTTCTAAGATCCTGGGCCTTCTGCAGGAAGGGGCTATTATTTCTTATTTTACAGACTCAGAAGACTCTGAAGTTGAATTACTTTTGATGTCACAGCTCTGAAGTCCTTTTTTGTCTTATATTTCCACTTATATACTCAGACCCCAACTCTTCCTGTCTCCTCTGTATATATTTCTCCTTAGCACTTATCTCCCTAAGATGTCCTGTTTTGTGGGGGCAGGGATTTTTGTCTATTTCGTTCACTGCTTTATCTTCAGAACCTAAAATAGTGCCTGGCACATAAATACTATTTCAGCGAATGCAAGACTGGTTCCTTAGCTCCTTGCAGAGTGCCTAATGGCAGGTCCCTTCCATTGTTCCTTAACTGTTTTCACAAATAATGTATCTAAAGTGTAGGTATTATATTGGTTTCACCAACAACTTGCATACCTTTTTTTTTTATTTGGGAAAATGTCCTTCTTTTCATATAAGGACACAGAAAAAAAAGTTTTCCCTCTATAATGTGGAAGAGGGGAGAGATGAGATAGGTTAGGGAACTGAAACTTCTGAACTCTGTCTGCATTAAAGAAGGTAGCAATTCACATCTATATGGGAAGAAAGCCTTATTCTGAATTGAAGAACAAGTGGAAAGTGTCCGACAACTAGAGGCCCAGCAATGCTCTGAATTCCCATCATCCTGAAACTTCTTCAGCCAGAATCACCTAAGATTCCTGAACTGCTGGAGGTAAATGTCACAAGGAAATTCCCTTCACCCTAAGCCACATGTTTCTCAATTTGTAGTTTGTCTAAGAGGGAGTACATTTAAAACAACTCACCCCAGATAGTGAATACAAATAAGCATTTGTAACAAGCTTGCTAGGCGATTCTGTGACTGGGAGTTGTCGGTAGTGCTTTGGCCCTCTCCTGACACCTTGTTTAACCAGCCAAATCCCCCAGTGTGGCTTGAGGTTCCCCAGCTCCAGTGCAGAAGCAGTCAAGGATTCCTAAGTCCAGTGCCCCTACCCATTCATGTGTACACTTCCATTTTAATAGCTAAAACTAGATGGGTTCTATGAAGATACAAAAGACCATTCGGAAAAGCAATTTAGCAACTTCTGTCATGTGCCATGCCCTCTGACGCAGGGAGTGATCCTGGAGGTCACTTTTATGGGTCCTTTACATGCTGGAGTTCCCCCAGAACCTAGTCCCACAGCCTCTGTGCTGCACTCTAGGTGATCTCATCCAGTCCCATGCCATCCATAGGGCTATAACTCCCAAATGTGTATATCTTGCCGTGACCTCTTCCCTAAACTCCAGAGCCTATATTGTGCTCCCTACTGGACATCTCCACTTGGATGACTAATAGACAACAACTCATACTTAACTCTTGATTTCCCCTCTTCCCCAACTCCCAAATCTACTTCTTCCCCATCTTAGTAAATGGCACCACCTTTACCAGGTCACTGAGACCATCCTTGTTTCCTCTTTGTCTTACCTCCTTCCCACACAGAGCTAGTTCACCAGCAAGCCCTATCAGTCTAAGTCCTAAATATATGTTAATCTGTTTCTAATTCTGTCTAAGCCAGGAGTTCACAAACTCCTGCCCAGTTATGCAGGCCAAAACTAGCCTGCAGCCCCCTGTTTTTGCATGGCCCAAGAGCTAAGAATGGTTTTTACATTTTTAAGATTGTTAAAAAAAGGAGAAGGAAAAAAAAAAAGGAAGGAGAGGGAGAAGAACATGCAACAGAGATCTTATGTGGGTATCACAAAGCTTAAAGTATTTACTATCTGACCCTTTACAGAAAGTTTGCTTCTCTCACCTAGACAGCAGTCTCCTACTTCTCTACTTGCATTCTTGCCTCAGTATAACCATGCTCCTTAGTACGCCCAGGGTGCTTTAAAAAAAAAAAAAAAAACAAAAAGTGAGGAGTGTGTATAGCTCAGTGGTTGAGCACCGGCTTCCCACGTACGAGGTCCCGGGTTCAATCTCTGGTACTTCCTTGAAAAAAAAAAAAAGTAAATCCAAACATGGTATACTCCTGCTTTAGTTACATTTGGAATAAAACCCAAACACCTTACAATGGTCCAAAAGGCTGTCATGATCAGACTCCTGCCTACCTCTCTAATCTTATTTTACCCAGTGACCACTTCCTTGTACCTCCCATCCTTCCCACTCCCCCACCCTGACCCCCACCCATTTGCTCTTCTACAGCTACCCTAACCTTCCAAACAGTTCAAGCTTTAACCTGCATCAGGGCCTTTGCACTTACTATATACCCAGAGCTTTCTTTCCCAGATCTTATCACTTGGACTCATGTACCTCATCATCCAGGTCTTAATTCCAGTGTTACCTTCTGTAGAGCCCACCCCATCCACCTAATTCCTTCCCCAGGCCATTTTCTACCACATTATCTAGTGGTTTTTTTTAAAGATTTATTTTTTAATTTATCACCCCACACACACACCACTTGGGCTCACTGTCTTTTCTCTGTGTCCATTCGCTGTGCATTCTTCTGTGTCTGCTTGTCTTCTCATCTCGTCTTCTCTTTAGGAGACACTGGGAACTGATCCTGGAACTTTCTGACATGGGAGAGAGGTGCTCAATAGCTTGAGCCACCTTTACTCCTTGGCTTGTTGTGTCTCTGACTGTCTCTCCTCTGTGTCTCTTTTTTTTTGTTGCATCATCTTGTTGCACCACACGGGCCAGCTCTCCTCACTGCGTCAGCCAGCTTGCTTCCACCAGGACACCCCGGGAACTGAGCCTGGGACCTTCCATATGGTAGATGGGAGCCCAATTGCTTGAGCCACATCTGCTTCCCCTATCTAGTTTTAATATCTACATAGCTTTCATCACTATTTGAGAGTATCTTGTATATTTATTTTCTTGTTTATCACCCCACCCCACTGGAATTTAAGCTCCAAGAGAAGAAGGGCTTTGTTTTTTGCCTGATATATTCTTAGGGCCAGGCACAAAATCCTGCACTTAGTGGATGCCCACCAAATAATTGCTGAATGAATGAATGAAATAATACATCATATATAGTGCACCTAGGACATGAACACAGAGCAGTTGCTCAATAAATGCTAGTTCCTCTAGTAGTCTTTTTTTTTTTTTTTTAAGATTTATTTTATTTCTCCTCCCCTTCATTGTTTGCACTCGCTGTCTGCTTGTCTTGTCTTTTTTTTTTTTTTAAAGGCACCGGGAACTGAATCCGGGACCTTCTATGTGATAGGTGGGCACCCAACTGCTTGAGCCACATCTGCTTCCCCCTAGTAAGTATTTTTTTTTTTTTGCTTGCGCAGGGGCCATGCTAATCTTCTCTGTATCGTTCCAATTTTAGTATATGTGCTGCCGAAGCGAGCACCCCCCAGTAAGTATTTTGATTGCCACTTTTCAGATGGAGAAACTGAGGTCCAAAGCTGTTAAATGACTTGCCTCAAGCCATAAAATGAGTCAGTGTGTTAGAGCCCTGAAAATAGAAACAAGAGCTCCTAACTACAGACCAGTTTTCAGATCTAATTGTTAGTATATTTGATAAAACTTGGTATCTATATTTAGTTCCCATTCTATTAAGAAGTTTTAGATCCCTGGGTAGTCTTTCTCTTCCCTCACTTTTATTTAGAACACATTTTTTGTGGCATAGAAGTGAATTTAAGTCTTTCAGAACATCCATGAAAATGTTAATAGTTAATGCTGAAATTTGTAACCGCCACTAGCATCTCCTGTCAACTCACTTTGCTTAGAAAAACAGGGTTTATCTTCCTTTTCAGATTCCCGTGGTGCTAAATTTTCATCTTCCTAGATGGGAAACATGAACCCCTCCCCAATTCCCTGTGACAATCAATGCCCTTCATCAATGTTGTCTGTAAAACATTGCCAAGATAAACTATCAGGACCCTGTGTTATATGCTGAAGCCTGTAAGTCCTAATTGCCAGGATCAAAGTTCTAGTGATAGCTGTGAGCTGAGATGGCTAAGTCTGGATTTAACAACAAATTTATTAGAAAGGATTTTTAGAGATGCAGCAATCAAAAGATACAAAATGGGTCCCAAAAGAATAAATTACAGAAAATTTAAGAACTATCACATGAACCATGCCACTGCCCACATGCCTTAAGAACAAAACAAAGTTGAAAAGGACGGGCCTAGGAAAAGGGAGTCCAGGTCTCCTCTGCCCCACAAGCACTGTTTGCTTATAGTGAAACTGGTCCCAGAGCCCTGTGCAGAGATGAAGTCCTGGAGGCCAGGAAGGCAGAATCCCAAGACAGAAATGAGATGAAAATGGAAGGCAAGTCCACTGGACCAGCCAAGATGGAGAGTGTGAGGGACAAAAAGGAAGATAGAATTGTAAAGATAGGACTATTGGTGAGAAAGAAGAGAGTCAGGCAAGTAAGATGGGTCTGTACCCACATACTGCAAAGAAGAAAAAAAGCATTGAGAAAGAAATGGGGAAATTGCTCAGTATTCTTGAAATGGCTCCAGAGTTAAGGCCCTCCAAGGTTACTGGAGGACCAAATGGCATCTGTCCCCAAACATTAGCTCCACTCCGCCCCTGGACAGAGCCATGCCTGATGACTGTGCTCATGTATATCCTCAGAGAGCTTGGACTTATTTCAAAAGGGCTCTGAGGCCTTAGAGCTTGGTGACCTAGAGTGGAGAACGACACTGTTTTAGGACTTCACCCTGGTTCTGAGGAAGTTTTGGTTTCCTCTCCAGTTCATTTTTTCTTGCCAGGCCATTGAGTGGTCAGTATCTGGTGGTCACCATCACTGGCTGTCTCTGAAATCCACCAAAACTCATCCATCCTTCAACAAAAACTCCATCCTGGGAGAGAGACATATGATATAAATGAAAAAAGAGCACCAGCTGAAGGCACCTTGATGTTGCCTGCATGCCTGTTTTCCCTTTATTATCTACTTGAATAGCCTCTGCACACAAGAATCACCTGAGTAGCTTTTTAAAAATACCAATGCCCGATTCACCTAGGACCCAATCCAGACCCTGGAAACCAAGTGTCTGGGTATGGAGCCTGGAAATAGCCTCATAAGTGGCTTCCTAACTTTACTGCACATTAGAATCATCTGGGGATCTTTAAAAAATACTAATGTGTGGCTCTCTACCCCAAACATTCTGTTTTAATTGGTGCTGGGATTTTTTAAAACTCCCCAGATGATCCAATGAGCAAGGTTGAAAGCCAATGCTCCAGCCTAACCCTTGCCCATTCCTACTTCAGCACCTAACCTTTCAATAGCAGCCTCTCAATAAGTATTTATCAGTTTGATTTACATCTCTCTCCTGCTGAAGCACTGCTGCCCTTTCTACAACACAACATAAAGTAAGTCTTTGGGTAGGTAGAGTACCCGAAGCTTAAGGACAAGTTTCCTGTGCTGGCCACATGCTACCAGCTAAAGGGTTAGCAAAGAGGTAGGAAAGGGAAGCAAAGGTTTCAGATGAGGAGGAAGCTCTCTCTGCAAGCACATGAGGGAACCTTTTTCTTCTCCCTTGCAGAAAGTCATCATGGCACGTGGACAAAGGAAGTATTAATAATCTTTCTAAAGAGATACTTCTCCAAGATTGGTGTTTCACAGACCACAAGCAGTGCTGTCAGTTCTACAGATGGCCAACTTCTGCATTTTGGATGGTGGCTTCTGAAGACAGCTCAACTTGCATCCTAAAAGAGAAGACCCAGCTATGTGGAAGAGGATCATCAGAGTCTCTAAGCCAGAGGTCAAAAGCCACCACCCACATGTTAGTCAGGGACAAGAAAGCCATCAAGCACAACCATTAGAGATCATCTTTCTGGGAATGAAATTAAAGTAACATTACAATGACCAGAGATTCATGACAAGTCCACATTAAGAACCATGAACTGGGTGGGCATCAGAAGATACAGGGGTCCTGGCTCTGCCCTGCCCTCAATTCACTGGGTAACCTTGGGCTGGTATTTACCCTTTCTAAGTCTCAGCTTCCTCCTTTGGAAAATGTGAAGCCTCAACTAGATGAACTTTCACAGCCAAAGCACCCACAAGCCTGAGACTAAGGAGAGAGGTTTTGTTTGTTTGGCTGCTCAAAAGCCTGCATCCAAAGAGAAGTGGAGAAGTAACAGGTTCACAAGGCAAGGACACTCCATCATTAACAACTGTGCCTCATCACCCTCTTTCAGGGTCTGGTGTCCTGGTTGGGGATTAGGTACACACAGCTGAGGCTTTGACCTCCACAGCTCAGTGTCTAATCGCAAACACCTCCCCAGGCAAATGGTGAGACTAGGATGAGAGACTGTATTAATTTCCTGTGGGTACTGAAACAAATGAACGCAAAATTGGTGGCTTAGAATATCAGAAACTTATTCTATCTTAGTTTGAAGGCTGGAAATGTGAAATCAAGGTTTCGACAGGGACTTGCTCACTCCTAAGGCTCTAGGGGAGCCTACCTTGCCTCTTCAGCTTCTGATGGCCCCAGACATTCCTTGGCTTGTGGCTGCTCACTTTAATCTCTGCCTCTGTTTTCACAATGCCTCCTCTTCTTTCCGTGTCTTTCCTCCATGTGTCTCTTCAACTTGTCATTGGATTTAGGGCCCTTGCAGATAATCGAGGATGATCTCAAGATCCTTAATACCATCTGCAGAGACACTTTCCAAATAAGGTCACGTTCACAGGTCCCAGGGGTTAGGATGTGGACATATCTTTTTGTGAGGACAGCATCCATGCCAATACAACCTCCAAATGGAGAAGGGTAGAGGGATATACAAAATCCTACCCATCCTTAAAGCCCAGGTCAAATGCTCCCTGAGGCCTTGCCACTTCCTACCACCCAAATATAATTTCCATCCTGGATGACTCTGGCATATTAACTGTGCCACATTTTTGGTCATGAACACTTTCTGCCAGGCCATCTAGGCATTCTTGTACTGTACATGTCTTTTCCCCCTACCTTAGACCACCTGCATCAGAATCACTTAAGGCACTGGTTAAAATTTCAGGGGGTGGATGTGGCTCAAATGGCTGGGCGTCCATCTCCCATATGGAGGGACCTGGGTTCCATCCCCGGGACCTCCCGGTAAAAATAAATAAAAATATAGAAGGCACGCGTGAGCGGGTGCGCCTCCAGGCCCTGCAAGCGGGTGAGCCCCCCAGGCCCCACGCATGGGTGTGCTGTCAGACCCTGCTAGCCACGCAGCAAGATGATGACGTAACAGGAGAGTGACACAAGGGAGAGCCAAGGCAAGATGTGCCAAAAAACCAAGAACTAAGGTAGCGCAATTGGTAGGACACCTCTCTTCCACATTGGAGGTTCCCAGGATCAATACCCAGTGAAGCCAGGAGGAGAAGGATGAGAAGAGAGGGCAGGAGACAGACATGGAAAATTGCCCAGCGAATGGACCCCAAAACAGCAAAAACGGGAGGGGAGTAAAAATGGATAAAAAGTAAATAAATAAATCTTAAAAAAAAAAAAATACAAATTTCGGTCCTCTACTCTGTCTCCCACCCCACCCTGCCTAAGAATGGGGTCCAGAAGTGTGCATTTTAAATCATGTCCCTGGGTGATTCTGATGTACCTGAAGTTTGAGAACCATCTGCCATATGTGACTCCTTAACTGGTTCTTGACTGTATCCTGACATCTTATATTTATTAGAGCTGATGGGAGGCAGGATTTAAGTTTGTGGGCCCTGGAGTCAGAATGCCTGAGTTCAAATCCAGTTCTGCTACCCACCAGCTGTTTGACTTCAGGCAAGTTACCTAAACTCTCTGTGTCTCTGCTTCCTCATGTAAATACACCTACTTCTGTAAGGTTGTGGTGAGGAGTAGATGAAATAAAGTATGTAAAACACTTAGAACAGTGTCTGGCACACAGCAAGCCCTCAGTAAATCATATAAAGTAAAAATAGAACAGGTTGGCAGTGGGCTACTTTTTCACTATATTCCTAGATCCTTCCCTTCCAAAAACTTTCCTTCATCAATTATTGCTAACATTTACTGAATCTCTTCCAGGCACCATGCTAAGCACAGTCCTTGCTTTCTCTTGTTCCATCCTCACACGAGTTCTGACAGATGGCATTCTTGTCTCCCATTTTATGGATAAGAAACTGAGGACTGGACAGGTTAAGTAACTTGCCTAAAGTTCCATGCCAGTCAACAGTAAGGTGGGAATGTGAAGAATCAGGATGGACCTCCACCCCCGCTGCTACTCTGCATTTCTGTGTCACCCTCAGAGGCATTCCTTATGCTCTCATTGGACCCAGCCATCTTAATCAACTGCCTAAACCTCCCCTCATATAGCTTCCTGACTTCAAGTTCCATCCTTTCTGATCCCTTCAAGCCATGTTCTTTTATTGCCTTTATTGGTCTGGTTCCCTCTAAGAAAATAGCCTCTTCTCAGAGGTGTTGAATCAAACCATATTTCTCCTCCATCTTAGTAGGGAGCATCTTCAAATCCTATATCTGCCCCTGGGTCTCCCAAACCTGGATCTCCCCACTGCCCCATACAGCATCCTCCTCTCACACACACAGCCACTCTGGCTGGCTTCACCCCAAACCCCCAAGCGACCTTTGTCTCCATTAAAAGCCAGCTTCCCTCTTGTCTCTCTAGCTCCTTCAGGTGAGGGAAAACCTGGAGACCTACAAGTCAGGGGAACTGACAGCCAGTCAGCCCTTGGGATGCCCCTCCCATCCTCTGCCAAATCCCGGGTCTCTTGGCCACCCCAATCCTTTTCTTACCCTGCCCCACTCTGCTGCACCCCCCTCCCACTTCTTGTCACAAGCCCAGAGCATGAGGTGTAGCAGCAAGGCCTTATCACTACACAAACACTTCCTCTTTCCCCTGTACTGGTTCTCACACAATCGGCAATCAGGTAAACTTCCTCTGAAAATTTACCAAGCAAACATATGCTGTGCTAAGGGCTATGGGGGACCCAAACCTGGTCTCCACCTCGAGGAGCCTCAATTCTGGTAGAGATGAAGCATACAAGTGTTATCACATGCCAGGAAGGTGGGAGGAAGCCCTCAGCCGTGCAGCTGGCACCCCTGAGTTCTGATCCCATTTCTGCTCTTTACTAGCTCTTTCACCTTGGAGCAAGTTACTCCCTTTCTGATTTTGAGTTTCCTTAGCTATGGAATGGAAATAATGCTGCCTGGGTTGTTGTGAGATAACTCAGATAAGAGCCATAAAAGACCTGGCAGAGCATCTGAGACAAGGACGTTGGGTCCCTGAGCTTAAGGAGGCTTCTTTCGAGTTGGAGGGGAATGAGGTTTTCAGGAGTGGCTTTTCCAGGGACTGCCTTCTGCTCTGAAGCAAAACACTGCTCAGAATGACTTCCTTCTCTAGTCCCCGCACTTTTGAGGTCCAGGAGTGGGTGTGGTACCACCTTTCAGATATAAATTGAATGGTCTCTGCATATAGTGTCAATCAATCCATCAGTCAACATGAATGCATTAAAAACCGATGGAGGAGGGGACAAATGTGGCTCAAATGGTTGGGCGGCCATCTCCTATATGAAAGGACCTGGGTTCGATCCCCGGGACCTCCCTGTGGGGGAAAAAAAAAAAGATGTTGCTCCAGGGAAGCGGCTGTGGCTCAATCAGTAGGGCTCCCGTTTACCATATGGGAGGCCCGGGTTCGGTTCCCGGGGCCTCCTGGTGAAGGCAAGCCCGCCCGCACGGCGTGGTTAGCTGACCCAGCGAGCACAAGCAGCAAGGGGGGGATAAATGAATAAATAAATAAAATCTTTAAAAAAAAAAAAAAAAAAGATGTTGCTCCAAAAACCAATGGAGGTTGCAGAATATTGCGAATGTATTCAGTGCCACTGAATTGTACACTTAAAAATGGTTAAAAGGGCATATTCTATGTTATGTATGTTTTATGACAATTTTTATTAAAAGCCATTATACTGAGCTATGTATTGGATTATGTGAAGAAAATGAAGTCTAAAACATAACCCCTTAGTTTAACTGGGGGTGGTTCACTGTAGCATGTCCATATGTAACAAGAGTACATTACAGAATTAGTTTATGGACACAGCCTATAACGGAGAGATCATTGAAGGTCTGGAGCAGTCGGGAAATTTCTTACTCTTGTATGCAAAATCACAGCAACCCAGGCAAAGCAGTCCACCCCAAGTCTAGAGTAAAAACAGTTCCCTCCCTCCACTCTAAATGGACCACCTTTAAACTGATTTTTATATGTTTGGCTCTTATTACTTTAGGATGGCTTCTTGCTTCAGCATGGGTGGTAGGAAGCATGAGCAGGGCAGAAGAGAGAGGGCCTGGAAAGGGCTAGGCAATGGTCCAGGGCACTCTGGGGTGGGAGGAGGGGGCACGGAGGGATGGGCAGGGAGCAGCAGGAATCAGAGAACTGGGGCAGCTCCCCCCAACCTAAAATGGGGTAACATTGAAGTCAGGGAAGGTTGATGCTGATTGTCCCTCCATTGAAGGAACATTCTAGAGAAGCACACCAAGAGGGTGGTACAGCAGTGGATGGAGCATGAGCTTTGGTATGAGGCCCACCTCATTTTCATTGGGCCCTCAGCACTTCCTGGATGTGTGACTTTGCGTAAGTGATTTTACTTCTCTTAGTTGCAGTTACCTCATCTCTAAACAAGAATAATAACATCTGTTTCACAGAGCTTTTGTAAGAACCATAAATTATATAACACAGAACCTGCCAGAAGGTACGTGATCAAGCCCCATTCCCCCTTCTCAAGCTTCTAGGAATGCCCCAGAAATCATTCTCTCCACGGCCAACTCATGGTTAAATTACAATTAAATTATGCTAAACACCCCACCCCAGCCCCAATTTTAAAATTCTTTGGTACCATTCTAGGACTTTTCATAGATTTGACCCTCACAACAACCCCCTGAAGAAGCATCACTGTCCCCATTCTATAGATAAAGAAACTTAGAGAATGGAAATAACTTGCCTGGAGTTAAACTATTAACAAGTGCCAGAGCAGGATATAAACCTGTGTTTATTGTATCCCAAGGCAGTAGTTCATTGCAACATTCTCGAAGGAGAAATTAATCATTATCTCTCTCCACTATCAGGGAATAAAAATCCTCAGGCAAATAGCGCCCTGATAGCAATGGCTAATTGGAGACTGGAACTAATAATGCAGTCAGAGGGAGCAGGGTAAGGAAGGAAAAGAGAAGTTACTAATAGTCCCACCACCATAGCAATCTAGAATAAACCTTGTTTCCTAATTTGATTTTTGGTCAGTTAAGAATTTGCACTCCTTTCCTTTTGTTAAAAAACAGTTTACAGTCTGTGTAAGCATTTAGGGTCTGTGAAAGTATCACCTGTGGGTAAGATCTCCTGATTCACCAGAATGTCCTAAGGGTACAAGTAACCTTTCTGATGCCAAAATGCATAAGCCAGACGGCTTTGGCCTCACTGAGAGTCAGTGGGCTGGTTAGTTTGGCGCCTCTATCTTAAACTTCCAAAGCTAATTTTCCAGCCAGAGGAACAGGACGTATCCTTTAGAATATTGGTTTATGCCCAAGTACTCTGTAGGCTTAGTCTCTGGCACCATTTCTACTTTGAGCCATGAATGCCTTTTTAAAAAAACGTCAGTGCTGGTGCTCAATTAAATCTGTTCAAAATTTATCAAGCCACAGAGCACGGGACCTTGGGAACTTAAAAAAATGAGGTAGACACCCTTCTTGTTCAACAGCCGAAATAGCTTGCAGGGTGTTATTAACAGGTACTTAAAGTTTCGTTAGGGAAGGGCTGGTTAAGTGAGATAATAAACTGAATGTGGAGAACCTGTAACACAGGATGAGAACTCTGGATGCTTCATTCTATAGACAATGGAGAGCTGTAGTAGGAGATAGGAACAAATTCTGAGTTAATGAATAGAGAAGAGGCAATTTGTTGGAAGGATATTGGGGAGTTTGCAAACTGAAGAAAATCTGACTAGATGAGAGGGGACTTCCAAGGGATGAACTCATGACTCAGCTTCACTCATTTTAGAAGCAATCAGCATGGAAGGATTCATTCTGCCCCTGAATCCTCACTCACAATTCAAACTCCCAGGATAAAAGTTCAACTGTCTTAGCTGGGGTCATGTGTCTACCTTGAGGACCTGGGATTGACTGTCCACCAGAATCCTGCAGACAAGGGAAAGGGAGACAGTGCTCAAAGGAAGAGATGCTGACCAGACAAAGCCCTGTCTGCTCCAGTAGTCACTGAACATTTCTACACATAGAAATCATGTAATGGGCCTGATCATACTTCATTAGGTGTTTTAATCAGGGTATTGTAAGGCTATCCTTACAGTAGCCCAGTGATATGGGCTCGTTTATGACCCCTTATTTTTAAAGATGAAGAAACTTAAATTTTGAGAGATGAAATGACTTTTCCCAAGAGGTAAAGCTCTTTTTTGACACTAAGTCCTGTTTCTCTTTACTATAATATATGATTTTCTTGTGCTTTCACATCGTTGTTTTGGCCACAGTGTTTAAAGAGAGAGGAAGAGGTAGGAGATTAAGTTAGGAAGTCCTTAGAAGCAATCAGCATGGAAGGAAGAACCTGGCTGGGCCAGTGGGGAATAGAAGGAAATGACTAGATATGAGGCACAAGGGCTGGAAAAGCAGTTTGCAAACTTGACTGAACACTAGAACCATCTGGGGCAGCTTCTTAGAAACACCGATCCTGGGACTCCATTTCCACCCTGAACCAGAGTCCTCTCTGGGTGGTAACTGAGAAACTGTGATTTTTAAAACACACACATATCCCCAACATAAGTGATGATTCTGCAGCCCTGCAGCTGGACATGAGTCTATAGACTGGCATTTAGGAATCATTGATCTATAGGACTCTTTTTTCTAAATGTCCTCTAGTCCAGTTTCTTATCTTATCTCTTTGCTGTTGCAGGTAAGCATTACCGAGGTCTGACTTTTGAGTATTTGCAATTTGTACTAATTTAATTTACAGCCATGTATCTGCAGTATCTCTTCTGAGATCTTAAGGATGAAAACAAGGACAGAGAGGTATAGTGGCTCCTAGCTGTCCTTTTATTTTGTTAGTGTGTCTGGGGTTTATGGCTCTGGACCTGGACTCTTGGGAGATGTCTTTGCCAGCTTTTCCTTCGAGGAGAGTAATCCTGGGTTCTTACCCTCCCTTTCGCTAAAGTAAATCTCCATAACAAACACACCCAAGTCTGGTATTTCTGAGCTTGTGGCTCTGTGCTGAATACTCGCTGTTCCTGGAGCCAGGCTCATCTTGCAGTTTCTCCTCCTACCCCACCCTTCGGTGCTGCCGATGGGCTGAGCCAGCGTTGGCACGTGATAACCTACAGGTTCTGGGTGTTCTGTCTAGGACATTGCAGAGCAATATAGAGTTTTAAAAAATTAATAGCTGGAGTTAAAGAGAATGGTGGTCTTTGGGAGTGGGGGTCTGGTACAGGTGGGAGAACAGGATTTGTGGTTGCTCCTTCCTATTCCTACAATGAAGGACTCATGAGAATGAATAAATAGGAGCGGGTTTCCCAAACTTTGCTCATTTGAATACTATCCTCGTGATTTTTTTGCCAAATCTGTGTGATATCTGTTAGTTAATGTTTTTCATTAAATTCATTAACATGCTTTGCTGGAGTACTCCTTGCCATAAACAAAAATATTTATGAAATCACAGGTCTGATATGCTTCCTACAAATTTTTTCTGGTACACAGGATATATATACCTTTTAAAATTGTGTAAATGTTCACCCCCAGACTACTCTTCACTTACTTGATACATACTTTTCCTTCAAGGCTAATTCCGTGCATCCTCCTCACTTCCTAAACAGCCCTTACCCCATCTTTCATGTTTCTCCCTATATTAGTAAAAGCTATTTCCCTTAGCTTGGAATACGATTTGCATTCTCCTATTCACTCTTTCAGGTCTTCACTTCCCTGTAACCTGCTTGGAGGTGCTCCAACCCTGTGTTCCTGTTATACTCAGAACTTACACCAACAGCGCACAAAACTAGAAGAGTGAAACCACCTTCACCCCTACTCCCACTTCCAGAGAAGACTTGGGAGGAGAGTAGTCTTGATTTTTGGGTTTAGTCTGGCACATCCTTATGAGTCAGGACACAAGCTTTAGCCAAATCTTCGGATTTGTACAAGAAGGTCTGGAGCTTGGGAAATCAGAATCGATCTGCATAAGAAAAAGGAACTGATTCAGGGGAAGGAGGAGTTTGGCCCAGAGGAACGGAGATATGATCATCAGAATCCCTGAGGTGATCACAGAATTCACAGGGTGAGTATCAGAACTTCTATGAATGTGTGCAATCAGAATGGTGCAAAGGCATACCTCCTGGGAGCTAATCAGTATGCAGACTCCACTTCTATCCTCCACATCACTCTGCTTTGGAACTATGGCTGCTGACCAAACTCTGCCGATTAGGATCCTAATCCCTCCATTTTGATTCCTAGTTCCTCTAGTAAAATTTCTAAAATAGTTCCCCAAAGATTTCCCACACTAATCCCCTGGAAACTCTGAATATAACGAGATTTCACTCCTGTGATTGTGTTATGTTTTATGGCACAATTAATTTTAAGATAGATTATCTGGTTGGGCCTGACCTAATTACATAGGCCCTTAAAGGCAGAGAACTTTCTTTGGCTGGTAGAGGAGGAGGAATTCAGAGATCCAAAGCATGATGAGGATTCCGTGTGCCATTGCTGGCTTTGAAGATGGAGGCAGATACATGAGCAGGAATGCAGGCAGCCTCTAGGAGCAGAGAGTGGACCTGGATGCCAGTCAGCAAGGAAACAGGGACCTCAGACCTACAACCACCATTTGCCTTATTTTTCCTAGCTGAATATGCCAACATCATCATAATAAACGCACTAACAACCACCAAGAAACTGGATTTTCTCAACAGCCTGAATGATCTTAGAAGTTGGTTCTTCCCTAGGGTCTTCAGATAAGAGTCCAACCTGTTCAACACCTTGACCTCAGCCTTGTGAGATCCTAAGCAGAGAATCTGACCAAGCCCAATGGGCTTTTGAACTACAGAATTGCAACCTACTAAATGGGTACTGTTTTAAGTCGCTAAGTTGGTGATTTGTCACCCAGGAATAGAAAACGGATATACCTTCCAGATATACCTCCCATTTCCTGCTCAGTGTTGACCTCTGACACTATGGGACTCAAGTACTGGTTGCTTTAGTTGGACCCCTTTGCTACCCCTCACCATCTGTCAAATTCTACTAGCCTGGCCTCCCTTGGATTGTCCCATCCTGGTGATTCTTGAGCCATATCTGGACCTGGACCTGGACTTGGACTATGCACTTCTTCCTACCAGTTGTTTGAGTAATTACAACTCCAACAGACTTGGACTGGAGAATCCCCTACCTAATGGAACTGTGACCTATATTACCAATATCCCTAACACCTAGCATGGTGCCTAGCATATAGTTAGTGCTCAATAATATGCAATGTTGATGCTGATGAAGACAAAGAAAAGAGTATCTCCAGATCATCCTCATCAATCATTCCCCATGTTGGCCTTTCATGCTGTAGCTATGTTGAAGTACTTGGAATTCCCAGAGGACAACCTGGTCCACTCCTAACCTGCTTTTCTTCCACCTTACCCTCTGTTCCTTTGTCCCTCTTTTACCTGGTCAACTCTGCTATTCTTCAAAGAGGTCTCAGCTCACATATGACTCTGAGTTTTCTCAGGTCCTCCAGTTCAAGATTAGTAATCTTTCTTTTGTTCCCTAACAGTACTCTGTGCTTCCCCCATCATTGCAATTGTCTTCGTAATTGTCATTGTCATTTTGCTGGTCTGTATTCCCTACTACATGGGGGTCGGATGTGGCTCAACTGTATTCCCTACTACACTGTGTGCTCTATGATGGCAGAGGTTTGTTTCTTTTTTTCACTTTTGCAGCTCCAGTACCTAACCCAAAGTGGGTTCTCAATAAATATTTACTGATGACCATGCTTCTTGATCACCTCGGGATCCTGTTAAATGTAGATTTCTGCTTTTTAGACCTCTTTTGGGCCTGAGACTTTGCATTTCTTTTCTTTTTTTTTTTTTTAAGATTTATTTATTTACTTTTATCCTAAAATGTTCCTGGTTTTTTGGCACATCTCACCTTGGCTCTCCCTTGTGTCACTCTCTTGTTAGGTCATCATCTTGCTGTGTGGCTCGATGGCACACCCGCTCTTGGGGCCTGGTGGCCCACCTTCCTTCTTTATTTTTTCTTTATTTTTACCAGGAGGTTCTGGGGATCGTACCCAGGTCCCTCCATATGGGAGATGGACGCCCAACCATTTGAGCCACATCTGCCCCCCAAGATTCTGCATTTCTAACAAAGTCCCGGGTGATGCTGATGATGCTGGTATCAGCGAGGTAACAGCATGTGCACTTCCATCATCACCTCACTGTGGCAGAAAGTTTGCTTTTGAAAGAAGTTGAACAGGGTTTGGGAGTGCAAATAATGGCCACAGAACAAAATTTCCCCTCATTGCTGAGCCAGCTGACTCATTTACAGAGATGAAGCCAATAACTCAGGCCTTATTAGCAGCTGAGCTAACTGCCACAAACCAATCAATAACAACATTTGCCTAATTTGCATTTCAAAACCGTTCCCTTCCCTTGCTCACACTCTAGTGAAGGTGTTAACGAACCATGAAATGTCTGAAGCTTTGGCAGCAAGGAGGAAAAGAGGCAGGGTTGACCCACATCTGAAGAATAATACTCTCAAAAGCCAAAGTGACTAGATGCAATGTGGTACCCTGGATGAGATCCTGGAACAGAAAAAGGACATTAGTGGAAAAACTGGTAAAATCTGAATAAAGTAGGGAGTTCAGTTAACAGTAATATACCAATGTTGTTTTTTTTAGTTTTGCCAAATGTACCATAACAATATATTACTGTTAGGAACAACTGGGTGAGAAGTATATAGGTACACTCTGTACTACCTTTACAGCTTTTGGTAAATCTAAAATTATTCCAAATAAAAAGTTTATTTAAAGGAACTGGATGTGGCTCAAGCAGTTGGACACCTGCCTCCCACATGGGGGGGGGGAGGTCCCGGTTTCAGTTCCTAGTGCCTCCTAAAGAAGACAAGCAGATGCAATGAGCAGACACAATGAGCAGATGCAGTGAGTAGGGAGCAGATGTGACTCAAGTGGTTGGGCACCCGCCTCCCACATGGGAGGTCCCAGGTTCTGTTCCCAGTGCCTCCTAAGAAAGAAGATGAGTGGACACAATGAGCAGACAATGAGTGGAAACAATGAACAGACAGATGAGGGAGCCATCTCGGGGAGGGGGATTTATTTAAAAAAATCAAGAGCTAAACTGCATAAGTTTCCTTTACTTTACATAATAACATTACAAGTTTCTGTAAATTTAAAAATATTGTATTACTTGAGAATACAAAATCAGAGATAGGTATTTGTATTAGTTCCCCTAAGGCTGCTATAACAAATTACCAGAAACTTTGTGGCTTAAAACAACAGAAATTTATTCTCTCACAGTTCTGGAGGCTAAAAATCTGAAATCAAGATATAGGAGGGCCATTAGATTACATAAATGTTTTTTTTTTTTTTTTTTTTTTTTACCAGGAGGTCCTGGGGATGGAACCCGGGTCCCTCCATATGGGAAACGGACGCCGAACCAGTTGAGCCACATCTGACCCCAGATTACATAAATGTTACACACATACACACACAAAAAAGATATAGGAGGGCCATTCTCCATCAGGAGACTCTAGGGGATAATCCTTCCTTGCCTCTTCCAGCTTCTGGGGGCTCCAGGTGTTGCTTGGCTTGTGGCTGCACAACTCCCATCTCTGCTTCTGACTTCACGTGGCCTCCCCTATGTGTCCCTGTGTCTCATATCTCCCTTTCCTTGCTCTTATATGGACACTAGTCATTGAATTCAGTCCCACCCTAAATCCAAAATGGTCTCCTCTCAAGATCCTTAATTTAATTCCATCTGCAAAAACCCTACTTCTAAATAAGGTTGCATTCACAGGACTGTGTGTTAGGATTTGGACATATCTTTTTGGGGCCACAAGTCAATCCACTACAGTGTTCATGGAAAAAATCTCCAGCCAAACCATGCAGAACTCAAAGAAGAGGTTAGAAGGTGGCTAGTCCCAATAACAGACCTGGCAGGGTTGCACACCAGTAGTGCCTACACTTTGGGGAATGCTTTGTTATATATCATGAATTCCAAGATATTCTAATTGCCATTGACTCCTGATTCCTACCTTCCTTTCTTCAGGATGTCAGGAATGTTCTCCCTTCTTGGAGATGCCTTGATTCAGGGCTCAGTGTGTCTTTTATGTTTATTTAGTTTCCTCATTGCTAAAGCAAATACCACCCAATGGGTTGGCTTAAACAATGGGAATTTATTGGCTCATGGTTTAGAGGCTAGGAGAAGTCCCAAATCAAGTCATCATCAGGATGATGCTTTCTTCCTGAAGACTGGTCTTCTGGGGCTGGCTGCTGATCCTTGGTCCTGGGCTCCTCTGTCACAAGGCAGTACACATGGCAGCATCTTCTCCTTTCTCTTTCAGGTCCCATTGACTTTCTTTCTTTCTTTTTTTTTTTTTTAATATACTAATGCTAAGATTTAAATTTTTTTTAAAGATTTTTATTTTTCATTTTTTTATCCCCCCCAACCCCCCCGAGATGGCTCCCTTGTCTGTCTACCCGTTGTTTGCTCATCTTCTTTAGGAGACACCGGGAACCAAACCCAGGACCTCCCATGTGGGAGGTGGGCACCCAATTGCTTTAGCCACATCTGCTCCCTCCCATTAACTTTTGACTTCTTGCTTCCTGTAGCTTTCTCTATCTCTGCTTGAATTTTATTCTGCTTATAAAGGACTCCAGAGATAGGATTAAGACCCATCCTGATTGAGGTGGGCCATGCTTTAACTGAAATAGCCTCCCTCATCAAAAGGTCCTACTTACAATGGGTTCACACCCACAGGAATGGATTAAGTTCAAGAACATATTTTTCTGGGGTACATAGCTTCAAATCACCACATTTGTTTAGGTAACAACATCACCTTATAGATTTGGTCATTTGGTTACATTCTGCTACAATTTATATACTATAAGTTCCTTATATACTAGAGACTCCCAGACTGGTGAGGGCATGGACTTGAACTTATCCATCATTGCATGTCCAGCACTTGACTCCAAATTGGGCATATCGTAGAAGTTCTGTAATTATTTTGTTGGATGAATGAATAAATGCAGTACTGCAGCATTTAAGGTAAGTTTCTGTTTGAAGAACATTAATTTTCCAGTGATGTTTCATTATGTAAATATATTCCTTTGATAGATCTCTCTTTTTAGACTTTGCAAGAAACCTATCAACAGGTCTTTTCCAACCCTGGTGAATTCATAGAATGCCATGAAGATCCTGTGAAGTCTTACAGAAACCATGACTTTAACTCAAATGGTGCAGCATGAATGTGCTCTGGTTCACAGAAGGCTGTTCCCTGGGGCTTGCACTGAGGCCCATGTTCTCGGGCACTGGCCTAGCCACAGAGGGATGGGCAGAGGCTATACGGGCAAAGGAGAGTCTGCATTGGGATCATGTTAGTGGCAGGTATTTTGTGCTTTGTCTGTCCTGCAGGACCTGCCCCCCCCCCCCCAAGGAAGCGGCTCCTCTTCTTTTCTACTTTGGTGGGAAAGGAGCTCAGTTTACCTGCCTCCTTGGTTGACCTGTGACTCCTGCTGGGCCAATCATAACCTACTCTTTGATTTTTAAAGCTTAAGAGCTGGAGGACAAAGGGCTTTTGCCTTTTAGAGCATGGAATTGGGAGGATGTGACTCAAGGGCAACTGTAGGCCACTTTCCTGCCATGTGGAGCAAATCTGCAGCAGGAGAGAGGGGGACAGAGCCAAGGTGTGGAAATGGAGAGACAAAGAGAGATCTGATATCCAAGTTTGAGCCCCTGGATCCAACTGTCTTTAAGTCCGCCTTCACATCCAGCTATGAGAGCCAAAAAAATGTCTCTTTTTTCTTAGACTGACTTGGGTTTCTGTCAGTTGCCGGAAAGTTCTGACTAATTCTATACTCTTTTAGAGAAATGTGTAATTTCCTTCCCACACTTAAGGGGGACCAATATAAGATCAGGTAGGGAAACAGCTGTGTGGGCCTCTGTTTGGGCTGGGTCCTCTGGCAGAGATAGCCAGCTGTCCACCCAAAACTCAGGCTCTCCCTTCCATTGCATGACCTTGTCACTGGGGCATGGCAACTCGCCCAGGGACTACATGTCCCATCTCCTCTTGCATTTAGGTAGGGGCACATGATTAGCTCTCACCAATGGAACATGAATAGAAGTGATGTGTGTCACTTCCAGGCTGGAAGCCTGGTAGAAGTAGGGGTTCCTTCTCCACTCTTTCCTTTTTGCTGAATAAAGAGGAGTCTGAGGCTTGCAAGGAAGACAGAGCCAAGAGCCTGAATCCTGCTCCCTGACCAGGAAAACTCACATTTGACTGTCATGTGATTGAGAAATAAGCTTTCATTGTGTTAAGCCATTGAAATGTTGGGGATTCATTTGTTACAGCGGCTAGCATTACCCTGACTAATCCATTTCCAAAGGCTAAAGCTGGATTGGGTTGACGATTTTGTAAACAGGAAAAGTCAGAAGCAAAGCATAAGCTATGTCCTGAGAGAGGTCAAGGGTCGAAGTCGAAACAAGAAACGCTGAATTACATGGTTGAGTCCGAGTAAAGATTTCAAGGATGGAAACATGAGAAAAAGCCAAAGGATCAGCAGCCAGGTGGGCCCTGAAGGAGAGTGGGAATCAAGAGCAGGGACAGATACATAGTGAGAGCATGCCTGGGACTTGGTTTTTGTGGCTGCCAGTGGCATGGAGAATGGGTGGGTCTTCCCGCTTTAGAAGGGCAGGGTCAGGGTGGGCAGGAAGCACAGGTAACCTGGGGGAATGTTGCCAGGTGTGGGGCCAGGAGGATGAGTCGAAGCCACAAACAGGAAATCAGTCATGACGTCAGAACCTCCAAGGCTTGGGAACATGTTGGGATGCAGAGCAGGAAACTGGTCAAGACAAGTGGTTCAGAACTAATGACTGAGGTATTTTGGAAGTTTTATTTTCTGTGGAGTCTTGGGAATGGGCCTGGTAGGGAAAATAAAGGAAGGTAGCAGGCCAGGTGGGGATGGGACTAAGGGAAGGGCACATGCCCTGACCAGAGGGGACAACTGCTGCTCAGATACTGCAGGTTGTTGCCATGTGGGCAGGCAGCCCCAATGTCTTCAGATCTTCCAGTTTTTTCAAGAAAAGCAGGAAATCCTGATTTTTATGTGAAATATCCTGATTTTTAAATGCTGGCACCCAATACAAAAATCTTAAAAACACCCTGTAGGCCAAATAAAACACATTCACAGGCTGAGCTGGCCCACAGGCTGCCAGCTTTTGACCTCCAGCTTAAAGGAAATGGGCAGAACCAGAAGCATGGAAAAAACAAAAAACAAAAACATGAAAATCACTCAGAGTTTCCCCTGATTTCCAAGCACCACAAGATACGACTCCAGAAAGAGCTTTGCAACAACCACTAACAAAAATCCAATACATTTGGTCGTTAGAAAAGCTATGGGCTTCTGGAAGTGGCCAGAGATGTGCCTTGAAGTTCCCCAAATCTGTTGCCGTTTCCTCAAAATTGGATCTCCAGCTTTCTTTAATCATTCTCTCAGATGCATCACTTTTTAGGGTCACCTTCTTTTCTGAAAGCCCATCAACCCTATCTTGACAGTCAAGTTTCCAGTAAAAGCAATCACTTGGGGGAAAGCAATTTAGAGAAATAGTACTAGAGCCAAATAAGAGTTTGATTAACTGATTTTATGATAGGAAATGCTTCCAGGCTAGCTACCTCACAAAGTGATCAAAGGTTTTCATAGACTGGATCCAACTGGTTCAGTTTATTAACTTTGGCCTGTGTGTGTAACAGGGTCATACCTGGAGGATGTGACAAATGTAGACTCTGATTTTTTTTAATGTGGTCCCTTAGAGGGTACGTACCAGTGTTACAGGCTGCTGAACTGTTCATTTTTGGTGCTCTAGCTTACGGCTCTGCACATCCCAGCAGGGTGATTAACCGTCCTGGGTTGCCCAGGCCTGAGATGTTTTCTGGGATATGGGACTTTAAGTGCTAAAACTGGGAGGGTCCCAGGCAAACCAGGGTGGTTGGTCACCCTACATCCTGGGATTCTTTTCTCAGGGTTTGTGCTGTGAAGCTTTGGCACTTTTTGGCTGTCCATTAAAAAAACAAAACAAAAAACAACAACAAAAAAAACCTCCATCTTCAACCGCAGTAGAACTGAGATTTCCTGTTTCGTTTTGTTTCCTATTTCTCTAATCATTTTTACTCATCTCCTTTGCTGATTTCTCTTCTTCTTCCTACCCTTCATTTCTGAATTGCTCTTCAAGGTCCAGTTCTTGAGCTTCTGTTCTATTTTCTGCCCATCTCAGTGGATTCACCGTTACCAAAAGACACCCACGTTTAGCTCTCCAGCTCATTGTCTTGCCTGAGAGCCAACCCTCCAGCCCCAACACTTACATGAACTTGTCCCCTTAGGTGTCTTGACCGTCTCTCACCCTGAGTCATTTTCTTCCAGTCCAATCCGGCTCCCACTCAGTCACCTGGTGTCCTTTTCCATTAGAGTCAACAGTATATTTTAAAGCCTTCAGTCTCAAAATCCCAGACTAATCCCAAATTAGCATCTGCACACTGTGTATGTATCCTCAGCAGCAACCATACTGCTGGGCCCATTGAAAGGACTCAATAAATGCTTGTTGAACCAAATCAGATACTGGGCAAGGAGAAGGACCAGTGACAGTATCCTACCTTAGGTCAAGGATACCAAAGTAAGTACCCAGATTTGCAGGGAGAAGCAAAGTAAGGACCATGCAATTATCATCATTGCAGACATAGTTCACTCAAATCCTCGTTGTTACAACTTCAACCATAGACCATTGATCACTTATATATCAGTTAAATTAAACAGTGTTATTAACTTTCTAGTTCACTTTCAGGCACAAAGATATTTCTGAGGTTCCAGACAGTTATAAGGGTTAACATGGCAAATATGGATTCCACTGTTTCTCTTTATTTGCTAGGTTCCTGACAAGAAAGTCTATCTTTATTCACCAAATGTCCAGAATCAGAGCATAGCTAATGTCCAGAGCCCAGATCTCTCTCCTTCCTTTCTCTGCCCTTTCCTACATTCTTTTATTTTCCTTAAAAGAAAAAAAAACCTTATTAGACAATCACTTTTAAACTACTTTTGAAACAGTATTATGCCATGTTTGAGATGGGAGCCAGCAGCGTGGACACACTGCTCTTATTCTTTAGGACATCCTCCTCTCGGTGGGTGTTCCTTTTCAGATATCCCCATGGCTTGGGGTTCCTCAGAATCCCTTTTCTCTGCAGCCGTAAAGTACACAGACACCTTAGACCACTCACTATTGCTATTTGGGGTGGGATAACTCTTTGGGGGTGGGGGAACTGTGCTATCCTGTGCACTGTAGGATGTTTAGTAGCATCCCAGGTCTCCACCCATTGGATACCAGCAGCATATTCCCTGCTCCAGTTTTTTTTTCTAAAGCTACCCTGGCAGAGATTGAACCTGGGACCTCGTATGTGGGAAGCTGGCGCTCAGCTACTGAGCCACATTGGGCTTCCCTGAGTTGGCTTTTTCGTTTGTTTGCTTGCTTGTTTGTTTTTAGGAGGCATCCAGGAACACGGACCTCCCTTGTTGGAAGCAGGCGCTCAGCCGCTTGAGCCACATCCGCTCGCTCCCCTGCCCTGCTCCACTTTTTTTTTTTTTTTTTTTTTAAGATTTTATTTATTTATTCATTTATCCCCCCCTTGCTGCTTGTGCTCGCTTGGTCAGCCAACCACGCCGCCGGCGGGCTTGCCTTCACCAGGAGTTCCTGGGAACCGAACCCGGGGCCTCCCACATGGCAAACGGGATGCCATGTGGCTCACTGATTGAGCCACAGCCGCTTCCCTCTGCTCCACTTTTGATAACCAAAAATGTCCCTAGATTTTGGCAAATGTCTCCTGAGGGGACAAATGGCACCTGTTTGAGAATCACTGCGCTTGATTCCTTCACTGAGTAAACGAAAACGGGGCATATGTTTCCTGCACTGGTGAAAAGCCTGGGTTGTTAGAGTCCACGGGGAGTTACTCCTGATTTGCCCACAGCTCCCTGAGGTGGGAGGAGAGGATTATCTCCAGGTGGGGACCAAAGCTGGACTGACAGTCCCATCAATCAAGAAGACTCTATGTGGTCTACAGTGTGAACTGTGGTCTATGGTTGGTAGCAAGGCTCCAGGATGTATAAGTTCATTGAGGGTGGTGGGCCACACTGTGGGAGATGTTTGTGTGGGATGTGGTGGGAGGTGTGGGAGGTGGGCAACATGGGAATCCCAGTGGGTTCCGTGTAATATTTTGGGTAATCTAAGCACCTCTTAAAATATATGTATATATATATATATAAATAACATTTTTGTAAGCAAATACACATATATGCACATATATTTATATATCATTATGCAAATGTTTGTATGTATTGTGAGAATTTTGATTTTTACCCATAATAAAAAAAAAAAAAAGAAGACTCTAATTTGACCGATGACCTCACCTGAGCGCTCTCCTTGGCAGCTCACCCCGAACCGAGGTGCCTCTGGGAAAATATTTTTCCTTTTCTGAGGGGGCGGGGAAGGGGCAGGAGAGGGACCGCTGGGGCCGGGGTCTGCGGCGCCCACAGAGGCTTGGCCTGAGTCAGCAGAGCTGCTCCAGGGCGCGGGGATTTCCATGGGGAACTGTGTGGACAGAATTCCCCCTGGATGATGGTCTAGACAGGGCTCACCCTTCCCTCTGCTCACCAGGGGCTTCTGCTTCCCCTTTGGGGAGAGGAAACACCCCGGCTGTTTATTTTGGGGCTGAGGCTCTGCGGTGAATAAGCCCCAGGATGGGCAGTAGGACAAGTCTCCTTGCAGGAAACGCAAGCGTTGGCAGCAGCCTTTCGCCACAGCGCTCCAGGGAGCAGGTCTGCTATTAGATTAGGAAAATAAAGGAAAGAAACTGCTGAGAGTAGGTCCAGCAAATAAGAAGATGTAATTTAAAAGCAGATTAGAATCCTTGTAACGTTCCCCAATCTAAACAACAATCTTCTTGTTAAAAAATATAAATTAATTTAGAAAAACTGCAAAATATAGGAAAGCAGAAATAAAGGGAAAAGGCACATATAATCACATGTGCATTGACGGCAGCTATTAAAGTGCCTTTCGTGGGCAAATTAACATATACAGAGCTGGGCTCATACTATACACACTATCACATAATCTGTTTTGTTTTGTTTTCATTTAAAAATATATAAAACACACACACAAATACATAGTGGAAAATACAGAAAAATCACAAAGGTGAAAATAAAAATCACTTATTGTTCTGCGACCCAGGGAAAACTGGCTGTTAGCATTTTAGTGTTTTTCTTTTTAGTCTTTCTATTCATATATGTATTTCTAAAATATGACAGATATGTTTGTGTATGACAATACATACATACATTTATAAATTTTTAAAAATTAACGTAATCAAGACATGCCAACATTTAAGAAGTAATTGATTTTTAATGTCTGGGACTTGCTTGAAATAATATAGAGGGGAGTGGGTATAGCTCAGTGGTTTGAGCGCCTGCTTCCCATGTGCGAAGTCCTGGGTTCAATTACTGGTACCTCCTAAAATAGTAATAATAATAATGTCGAAAAAAATGGAGGAGTAGAGGAAGCAAGAATGGATTTGATAACTGTTGAGCAGCATGATGTGAAAAAGGGGGTTATTACATTTTTTTCTTGACTTTTGTGTGTCTTTGAAAATGTCCATAATAAAATGAACTTCTTTTTAAAGGCACCTTATGTTCAAAATGGAGAGAGGTGTATGCAAATCTCTACTTTGTTGCAGAGTGCTGAGATGCTCTAAATGGAGGAGCTTGTTAGTGAATAAACATTTATTGAGCATCTGTCTGGTGTGTCCAGGCTTGGTGCTAAGCACCCAGGATAAAATGATGAACAAGACACACACAGCCCTGCTTTCATGCAGCAGTGTACAGTCCAGCAGAGCCTATAAACATAAGGACAAGGAGTAAAAGGACAGACACAGTGTCCTAGGACAGTGTGTAACAGTGGGCACTCTCTAGGTCTGGGGGTTCAGGAAAGTGAGGGTAATAAAGGGCGAGCAGGAACAAACTTCCAGGCAGATGGAACAGCATGCATGATGGCTCTGAGGTGAGCCATGAAGAGCATGGAACCTTCCAGGAAACCAGAGGAGGCCAGTGTTCCACGACAGACAGAGAAAGGAGGAAAGTGGAGAGAGACAGGCTGCACCAGTTGGCAGGGGCCACAGACCCCGTGGGGATATGAAGGTCCTGTTACACATTTGGGACTTTATTCTCCACCACGAAAGGAAGATGCAGAAAGGTTTCTTGAAGCAGGTGGCCTATGAACCAGGCCTTGGAGGTTGGGCAGAATTGCAGCAGGCAGAGGTGGCCCCAAAAGGCATTCCTGGTGAAGGTAATTGAGTGAACTCTGATCCGGAAGGAGACAGTTTAAGGAGTTGAGGAAACTGTGAGTTGCCTGGCAAGGGAGGAGCTCATGGTGCCTGCAGGGGTGTAGAGGGCAATCATCCTAGACAGGAACGTCTGGCACAAGTGTAGCCATGGAATGCTAAAGAGTTTGGACTTTATTCCACAGACAATGGGGAGCCACTAAAGATTTTTTTGATGGCTGGAGAGATATGATCAGAGTGGGCCCTTACCTTAGAAAGGATGGACTGGTGAGGAAACCAGGCAGGAGATTATTATTTATGTGAGAAGCAATGTGGGTATGAATTTAACCCTCACTAATTTAGTTAGCACATACTGTGTGCCAGGCAATATGCTAAAAGCTGGAGGTGCAAAGAGGAATAAGGGCCTGTGTCTGTTTTGTCCCATGGAGCTCACAGATGACAAAATGACAATGATGGGGGAGAACAGCCAGGGAGAGAAACAGTTCCATCCCTTTGTACACACTGAGTCTGAGGGGCCATGCGGCCTTCAGGTAGAAATGTTCTGGTGGCAGCTGAATGTACAGATCTGTGTCAGAAGTTGGGTTTGGATTACAGGGTATGGTTGGAGTTGTGGTGCTGAATGAGATCCCTCAGGGAGCATGTGGAGGGTGATGAGAGAAGGCCGAGGGTGGAACCCCTTAGAACCTCGGCGTTTAAGAGGGGCTGAGGAAGAGGAACCCAGAGAGGATCCTGGGGAGAAGCCAGGGAACCACAACAGTGGTTGGAAGGAGGACCAAACAGGGTATTCACTGGAAGGGATGGAGCCTGGGCTCCCTAAGGAGGTAGACTTGTTAAGGGATATGTGTTACAGGCGCGTATATAGACAACTGGGTTTACAGCGATGCCTTCCCATACGTTTGGAATATTAAGCAGAAACTCTTTCACATAAACCTTGGTGCCACCGGGTGACCTGGCCCAACCCTTCCTTCACTGTGGTCCAAATACGTCAAGAGGAGCCACCTGGCAGGAAGGAGCCAGGTGGAGCAGACAACAGTCAATCTTGTAGGTGATAACCAGTGATAAGGAATATCAAATAATCAAGAACTGGCGTCACCCTGGGGCAACATATCAAGTGTCTTTAGCAAGGAGACAAGGAAGAGGCCGAGGGAGGGGCCCAGAGGCTGGGAGGAGAAAAGGGAGGGAGCTCACCTTTATGGAGTGAGCCAGGCACTGTAGTAGGCTCATTGTATGCTATCTCAACCCTCCCCACAGCCCTGCCCCTTTCCAAGATAAGGCAATTGGGGCTCAGAGAGGCTGAATACCATGTTCAAGATCTCATAGTCATGGGGCGACCTAGGATTTGAACCCAGAATGCCAAAACCTGCTCTGTCTCAAGTGAGCACTTGCTCTCCAGCTAACTCGATTTCCCTGGTGACCTGAAGGTCCACATTCTCTAATATTTGGGCACCAACCCACACCTTCCTGTTGAAGCTTGATCTGAGCGATGGCTCAGCGCCCAATCAGCAGCCTGAGTTAGATGTTCTCCATGAGTGGTTTCCTACTGGCACTTGCTTCCAAACCAGACTTCCTGTTTCATCATTCACACCTATTGTCTCCCTCCTGGTTTCTTGCCAAGGGTCTTTCTTGCCACTCCCAGTATGGAGGTGAGGTGGCAGCAGGGGACCAGCCTGCAATGAGGAATTTGTCAGACCTACTTACCTCCCAGACCATAAGACCTGTTGAGCAACCAGCAACTCTGGGAGCTGGCTAATTCTCAACCACTTTTCAAGACCCTAAAAGACCCCCCTTTGAGTCTGATTACAAATCAAATAATGTCATAGCCACAGGGCATCTGGTGGCTGTCTGTGTGCCAGACCCTGAGCTGTGTGCCTTATTTGCATTGCCTCATCAAACCTTTGTAACAACCCCATGAGGTGAAGTGTGGTTATTAAGCCCACTTTGCATGCAAGGAAATAGGCTCAGAGAGGAGAAAGGTGCCTCCACCCAGTAAGCACCATGAGTGTCTGAATCAAAGGCAAAGAGAGGTGCCTGCTGGGCCACCCTCACTTCTTCTGTCCCAGCCCAAAGGCTCTTGGCTTAGACACCCTGACCCATGAAAAGTCCTCTCTTTTTCTAAGGCCAAGAGAAAGTGTGGCCAGGGTTACAAAATGATAGCAAAGGAAATGTGTCCCTTGGGGGTACCCAGAGTCCCATTCTGAAGCTTCTATACCATAAATCTTTTTACAAAAGCGAAATAAAAGGCTCTGCACTCTCATCCCCCTCCTCAACCAAAATGGTAGAGTGAGACACTTCAGGGCTCTGTCCCCCTACAGAAGCTTTGAACAATAGCAAAATCATGAGTAAATATAAATACCAGTATTATTTTTTATTTGTAACTCTACTTCTTACCCTTACAGGATCTAAAAGGCGAATGCATAAAATGTAATGATAAATCAACCGTTTTGGACTCAAAATGTATAAATATATAATATGCGACAAGAACTACATAAAGGTGGGGGGATAGAGGGTATAGGAACATAGTTCCTGTATGCTATTTTTTTTTTTTTTTAAGATTTTATTTATTTATTCATTTATCCCCCCCTTGCTGCTTGTGCTCGCTGGGTCAGCTAACCACGCCGTGCGGGCGGGCTTGCCTTCACCAGGAGGCCCCGGGAACCGAACCTGGGGCCTCCCATATGGTAAACGGGAGCCCTACTGATTGAGCCACAGCCACTTCCCTCCTGTATGCTATTGAAATTAAATTAGTATTAAAGCAAACAAGATTGTTATAGATCTAGGATTTTAAATTTAAGTCCTATGGTATCCTCAAAGAAACTATCAGAGAATGTGCAAACTCATAGAGACAGAAAGCAGATTATAGGTTACCAAGGGTGAGAGTGGGGGAAATGGGACGTTAATGAAAAATTAGTGTAGGTTTCTATTTGGGGTGAAGGGAAAGTTCTAGTAATGGATGGTGGTGAGGGTTCTGCAACATTGTGAATATGATGAATCCCACTGAATGGTATGTGTGTGGGGGGGTTGGGATGGAAGATTTATGCTGTATTATGTTTCCACAATTAAAAAAAGAAAGAGAAACTAAAGAGATAATGACAATTAAATGTAATATGTGATACTGGATGGTATCTAAGAATGGAGGAGAAAAGAGTGAAAAGGACATTATTGGGACATAAGAAAAAATTGGAATAGAGAATATAAGTTTCATATCAACATTAAATTTCTTGAATTTGATAAATGCACTTAAGGTGATAATATAAGTGAATATCCTTGTTCATAAGAAATATATAATGCGAATATTCTTGCTGTCCTGATTTTGTGATAATCAGGGTAGGGTAAATATTCGCTATATTAGAAACCATGCATGTGTCCCCAGACCTAGTTTTTCTCCCTAGGTCTGGTTTTTGGAATGCTGGTGATAAACTAAGCCTGATTTATTATATGGCCATCCTTTATGGGAGAAGACTGTAACTTTGGGTATCTTTGGTCAACCTTAAGAGATATAGCAGGGGGACAGATGTGGCTCGGGTGGTTGGGCGTCCGTCTCCCATATGGAGGGACCTGGGTTCGATCTCCAGGTCCTCCCAGTAAAAATTTAAAAAAAGAAAAATATAGAAGGCACGTGGGCCACCAGGCCCTGTGCGCACACTTCAAGATGATGACGTAACTAGAGGGTGACACAAGGGAGAGCCAAGATGAGACGCACCGAAAAACCAGGAACTAAGGTAGCACATGTGGTAGGACGCCTCTCTCCCACATCGGAGGTTCCAAGGATCGAATCCCAGTGAAGACAGGAGGAGAAGGATGAGAAGAGAGGGCAGGAAATGGACACAGAATCGCCCAGCGAATGGACATAGAAACAGCAAAAACAGAGGGGGGCGGGTAAAAATGGATAAAAGCAAATAAATAAATAAATAAATCCTTTAAAAAAATGTATAGGGGAGTAAGATACGGACAATGCACTTTCATGATTTGTTAACAAATGTTTCACAACAATGCAGGGTGTTTGTGGGGGCGTGATGTGTGGGAGCCCTGTATGATGTTATGCATGTTTGTTTTGTAAGTTCACAATGTTTACTGAACACTTATAGTTTATGTATGTTCATGTATGAACGATATACTTCAATAAATTGTTTAAAAAAAGAGACTAAATTAAAAAAAAGAAATATATAATGAAGTAGTATGTATTCAAGGAGAATTATGTGTGCAATCTGCTCTCAAATGTTCAGAAAATAAATAGATGGGTAGAGAGAATGCTACAGCAAAGGTGGCAAAATGTTAAATTTGTAGATCTGGGTATCTGCGGGGATAGGGTGGGAGTATGTTGGAGTTCTGTATGGGGTTTGTATTATTTTTGCAACTGTTTTATAAGTTTGAAATTATTTCAAAATAAAAAGTTTAAAAAAAAGACCCTTGTTCCCTGTTACAGGTATTTGATATTATCAGTGGAACTGATATGGAAGGTGTGTGAGTATGTGTGTGTGTGTGTGTGTGTAAGTATCTGAGGAAAGGGTAGGAATTGGGCAAATCAGCCTCCTAGGTAGGTCTCTTCTTTGTAGAGTTGTGTGTGGTTACAGTGACCATATTTTCTGAACCAAAAGTCAGGATGCATGCATGGACTGACCAGAACAATTGTCCCTAGAGGGATAACACAACAACAACAAAACTGATACCATCCACATGAGGTAAGAGGCTGTTGGCTAACAGTTCAGCAGAGATGCTCTGGTGTGCTGTTGGGGACAGCCCGAGGGCCTCTGGGAGAGACAATATTTTGCCAAGAGTAGAGCCTGGATATGTAAACATTGACTTGACTGCTGCCCACAGCCCATTAAGGATTAGCGTTATTATATGTAATTTAAAAGATGCTGTCATGGAGCCTCTGATATTCCCAGAACATTGGAGAGAAACTTTATAGCCTAAAGCTACAAGGGAGATCTGAAATAACATCTTGTTTCAGGGGCTATTATAGAATGCATTACATTAATAATTGAATCTATTTATACACATGCAAAATGTCATGGAGAACTAAGCCAGCATGCCACACACATGAGGTGAAAAAGATGACCTCTGCTCAAAATAGCCAACTAGTGGAGGTTTAAAAGTGATTTTTGTTTTTATGCAACAGTAATTCAACAAATATTAATTCCTACCCACTAGCTTCCAGATACTTGGTGTCAGATAAAGAAGACCGAAACTCTGCTCATTAGCAATGCAGTGATAAGTGGGGCTACAGATGTGCAGGGGAGAATTATGATATGGTGTGAGGAAGGTTATAATCCTACCAAGTAAAATATGCTGTGAATCCCAGAGGATGATTAATTCTTGGGAGGCAGTGGTATAAACTTAAAACAATAAACATTAATGATCTCATAATTTCCGTGGGTCACGAGTCCATGCTTAACCAGGTCCTCTGCCCAGGGTTTCAGAAGTTTGCACTGAAGGTGTCGGCTGGGCCATGTTCCTTTCTAGAGCTCGGGGTCCTCCAACATGGCTGTTGGCAGAATTTAGTTCCTTGTATCTGCATGATTGGAGTCCCTGTTGTCCTGCTAGTTGGCCAGGGACTGATCTCAGCAACTAGAGGCCACTCTGGAGCCCTTGCCACGTAAGCCCCTCCATTGCTCCTCTTGTAACCTGGCAGCTTACTTCTTCAAGGCCAGCAGGAGAATCTCTCTGACCTCAGGGAGGGGCCTCGTACCCTTCTTTTGAAGGGCTCACTTGATTAAGTCAGATCTACCCAGGATAATCTCCCTTTTGATTAGCTCAAAATCAACTGATTAGGGACCTTAATTACATTTGCTCTTTTGCCATAATCAAGAGAGTGATATCTCATCATATTCACAGATCCTGCCTACTCTCAAGAGGAGGGGATTATACAAGCTGTGTACCCCAGAGAGCAGAAATCTTGAGGACCATCTTAGAATTCTGCCTACCTCGGTGGTAGGGAAGAGGAGGAAGGGGTAAGTGCTGGGTAGGTCGCCTTTGAGCTGAGTATTGAAAAATGAATTTTGTTCTCTGGGAAGAGAAGGGAAGGAGGCTGGAGGGTAGGGGAGAGGGAAGGGTGGAAAGGACATCATGGAAAGAAAGAAGGCCATGAAAATAGGTTCAGGAGCCTGAAGAAGCCTCTTTAGTGGTAATGGAGTTGTCCAGTGGGGCTCTTAGGGCCATAGTTAGGGGAGCTGCAGAAGAGATAGACAGAATATTAAATTTTTTCTTTTTAAGATTTATTTATTTTATCCATTTTAAAGCCCCCTCTCCCCCATTTGCTGTTTTATGTCCATTCATTGGGCAATTCTCTGTGTCTGTTTCCTGCCATCTCTTCTCATCCTTCTCTAGTCTTTACCAGGATTCGATCCTGGAGACCTCTGATGTAGGAGAGAGGTGTTCTGCTGCCTGCGCCACCTCGGTTCCTGGTTTTCAGAGCTTTCGAAGAATCTCGTCTTGACTCTCCCCTGCGTCTCCCTCCTGTTACGTCATTATCTTGCTGCATGGCTCCCGGGGCCTGGCAGCCCATGCGCCTTCTATATATATATATTTTTTTAATTTTACCAGGAGGTCCTGGGGATCGAACCCAGTCCCTCCATATGGCAGGCGGAAGCCCAACCATTTGATCCACATCTGCCCCCCAGAATATTAAATCTTGAACAACACGTTCTTTCAACTCAAGGATAAGCTACAGAAAAAACAACTGCTGTCCAACAACAGAAATTTTACTCTGAAGTGCCCCACCTCCCGCTACCATTCTCCAGCCCCCATCCACCCCTGTCTCATCTCTTTTAGAAAAGTCCTTTCCTTGGAGATCTCTCTCCAGGGGTCCCTGACCTCACTCATCAGTGCAGCACAGCTCTATTGGTCTAACAAGATGAGTATCCACATGCTCCCCAAACCCATATGCCTGTGTTTCTAACTGGGTGAGAGTCTTGTTTACTGTGTCAGCTTCTGGATGGGATGCTTCTTTTTTGTATGTGAAGAAGCCAAACAGTAGGCAAAGTGGAAAGGAAGCAAAACAGCCAGAGATGCTAGTCAAACTACACAAGGGAGACCAAAGAGAGAAGAAGGTGGGAAAGGGAGAGAAATATCTATTTACCTGGATATCTGGAAGGTTTAGGGTATCTGAGCAGCTGTGAGGTTTGGAAAGAGGAAAGAGGAGGTTCACCCGTATGGCTATGATGACTGATCAGATCCTCTACTGCTCTTCTCAATGTTTAAATAAAAATGGGGATTAATTTTTAGATTAGTTTTTTTTTTTTTTTTTAAAGATTTTATTTATTTATTCATTTATCCCCCCCTTGCTGCTTGTGCTCACTGGGTCAGCTAACCACGCCGCGCGGGTGGGCTTGCCTTCACCAGGAGGCCCCGGGAACCGAACCCGGGGCTCCCATATGGTAAGCGGGATCCCCACTGATTGAGCCACAGCCGCTTCCCTTTAGATTAGTTTTTAATGAGTTTGGATTGTTTCTCCTGTGTGGGGTTTTTTGTTTGTTTGTTTAAGACAATACTGTGCAAATCCTAAGCACCACATGGTAGCTCCAGTATTTATTCAGGTTACCATGGAAAGAAAAGGACCTGATAAATCGCTACTACATAATGGTTTAATAGTTCCCCACCCTCTGGAGTATTTATGTAAAAGAGAACTCCAAGGACAGAAACCCCCAATATTAATGTGTAATAGTAGAATTTCATTGTATAGGATGGTGGCTCTTTCCTCACCAAAAAACCACAGCCCAGTCTAGCTCTGTCTAGTGGGTACTACTCATGTAACTTCCCTGGTCTCTGGGTCCTGGGGTTAGCCATGCTTCCTCCCTTGGAATTTATATCTAGTACCCAGTTGTTGGAGACTGAATCATGTCCTCCACAAAGGCATGTTTCGGTCCCAACCCCTGGCCCTGTGGGTGTGAACCCATTTATAAATAAGAAGATGTTATTAAAGTGTGCCCATACTGAATTAAGGGTGGTCCTTAATCCAGTATGGCTGAAGTTCTCATTAGCAAAGGAAATTGGGCATGGTGGGAGGAAGCCATGGGGAGCAGCCAGAAGCTGGAAGTCAGCAGAACCCGGAAGAGAAAGAAGACGCCACCATGTGCATTGCCATGTGACAGAAAAGCCAAGGAACGCCAAAGATTGCCTGTCAGCCAGAAGATACTGGCCCTAGCCTCGGAAGCTGTGAGCCGATAAATTCCCGTTGTTAAGCCAACCCATCACGTGCTTTTGTTTTAGCAGCCAGAAACTAAAAACCAGTGATCAAGATGACAAACCTTTAACTACATATTTTTGGGGGAAAAAAAGTTATTTTGCCTTGCTTTTCCTCAAGTGGGAAAAGGACAAATGCTGCTCGGCTGGACAGCATTTCTGTCTATCACATCGGTGAGCAGTAGTTTGTTCATGGTTTCCAGACAAGGGAAAGGCCCTGAGGTCTATGGAAAAGTCAGCCAAAAGTTCACCCAGTCTTGTCTCTCTTCTTACCTTCTTGGCAAAACCTTTTAATCTTCAGATTGTGCATATTCGGTGGGACTGATTTAAATTTGGAGGGAAGGGAAGCGGCTGAGGCTCAATCAGTGGGGCTCCCGTTTACCATATGGGAGGCCCCAGGTTCGGTTCCCGGGGCCTCCTGGTGAGGGCAGGCCCGCCCGCACGGCGTGGTTGGCTGACCCAGCGAGCACAAGCAGCAGGGGGGGGATGGATGAATAAATAAATAAAATCTTAAAAAAAAAAAATTTGGAGGGAAGACAGTAGGGATTTTTGTTTGTTGTTGTTAGGTTGGTTTTCAGTATGGGATTTGAAAAGGGAGAGCATCACAGCCAACTCTGACCTCACGCAGCTCAGAGAAAGGCCGTGTGGAGGGCAGCAAAGAGGAATTGTGAGGTAAAATGGGGGTAGCGTGGGACTGACTTCCTCCTGAAAAGCCAGGGAACATCTTCCCCCCGTAGCCAGGTGTCTCATTACCAGCTCCCTGTTCCTTCCCTTGCACTGTTCTCCTCAGAGCAAGGCTCCACGTGTACACACACACGTGCACGCACATACACACACACTCAGCTCTCTCTGGTGACAGATTGGGTCTGAAAATTCTGGCAGTCGGCGTGGCCGATGGCAGAGAGTTGGGTCTGTTCTCACTGTCTCCCTGGAGTCCCTCTGCAGACGCAGGTGCGCGTCAGTGCCTGCTCTAATTTTATCCCTGGTTGATGGAGGAGACTAAGTGAGCAGCAGGGAGGCTGCTATTTTGGGTCTCTCTGAGGCTCTGGGTTATATAAAGCCTATTGCCGTGACCTGCATTGCTTTGTGGCTGTGCCTCACTCTCTTGCACGTTCTGTCACAATATGTCATCAGTTCAGACATTCTCACACACACCCCCGGGCCTCTTGGAGAATGAGAAAGGAGATGTGTGCTGGAGGAGTGTGTGTGTGTGTGTGTGTGTGTGTGTCTGTGTGTACACATGCCAGCCCGCCGCGGGAGGAGGCTCGCATGTACTACTGGAGAAGGGTGGAGGTGGGGATTGTACGTGAAGGAGGTTTGTTTTTGAAGGAAACGGAAAGACCTTTCTGGTGGAGGAACATGAGTGTATGTGCTGTGTGCTCTGGGCTTTCAGGACAGAGTATGTTTGTGAGATGATGTTGTGGGGCTGCTGTTGGCATGACGATAAGAATAACTTCTATTTCAGTAACTCCTTTCACTCTGAAGGAACCTAAGGCTTTCATAAATTATACACAAATGGCTCTGTCTCCAAATGGCAGGAATTTTTCGCCTGGAATTAGGGGCAGCAGCGAGGCGAACAACCGTGATAGAATGAATTTAGGGATGAGTTGATGGCAGAAGATGGCATTTCCAATGTCACTGGGGACAAATCTCACTTGGAAATGTTTCCTTACTGATCAAAAAACCCTTATGCTGCTGGTATTATGGTTATTATATTATAAAGGTTTGTGCTTGCTAGAGTTAACCATGTTTGATGTTTAATTTCTCTTTGTATCTCCCACTGTTGGAGTCTTAATATTTTTAGATATATGAATTTTGATGGATGAACATACCACAGAATCCTAATATAATAGGGCCTATTGTTCTATGAACTTGAAAGTTCTAAGTTCCTCAAAATATGAATTATTCACACAGAACAAGCCTAGCATAGCAAATGAGCTTATGGCACAGGTATTTATCCTCCCCCCACCCTCCTGCACTAGCAGTGGAGAGGAGCAGTCCCATTCTTGGAGCTGTGTGTTTCCCACATATAATCCTCCAGGGCATATTCTGGCCGACACGATGGAGCCCATAAGGTATTACCCAGAGGAATGAAGATCTGCCATGTCCACGACTTGGCTCTTAGCACCTGGCGGAAGGTGAGGCCTGAGGTGGCTGCTCGTGCTGCTGATTCGGGTTTTCCTGTCACTGGCAGCTTCCACAGTAGGTGGGGCGTCCATGACTGGTAACTTGGCTGAAGCATTATCTCTTAGAGGCTCTTTGAAAGGCGTCAAAGACTCTTCTCTTCTACCGGCCAAAGCACTCCGAAGGGATTTTGTAGAGGAAAACACTGAGAAAACTGGAAGAATCTGGCAGCCTGTTACATAGGACTAGAGGGAAATGGCATCTTAGAGATTTGCAGTGTAGGGAGCCACTAACGGAAGAAGGAAAGGGAAACAGACTAGAATCAACGGCAGGGCTTGCAGGGCCCAGATAGGGAAATGAAGCTAGGAAAGGGGAAGGTAGGGATGAATCACTATGGGTAGTTTATTAATAATTGGCTTAAAGCAGAATCTTGCTGCTCGTGCCCCTCCCCCCACCCGGCTGGGGCCAGGCCTCCCCACTCGGGCCCCTCGGTGGTCTCCTTGCTGCCCTCCAATCCCCCTCTACCCTGCTGTCAGAGTGAGCTTTCTAAAACACAAATCAGGTCATCCCACTGAGTAAATAAACCTCAGTGGTCCCTCATTTCTCTCTCTGGAGAAAACCCAACTGCTTTAGCAGACACATAAGTCCTTCTCATCTGTGATCTGAGACCTGCTTATCTCTCTGGCTTTGCTCACGTAGCTGCTTTCTCAAGTCTCCCTGCAGTGCCCCCCACCCCCTCCTTGCAGTCCCTGACACCTTGAAGCTGTAGCGAACCACTTGTAGTTCCCTGAATGTGCTATAAACTCTCTTGTCCTCTATGTGTTAGCATGGGGTTCCATCTGCCTGGCATGCCCTTCCTGTTATTTTTTTTTCCCCTGGAAAATTCCTACACTACCTTCAGGCCTCAACCCAAGCAAGCATCTCTTCCTCCAGGAAGCTGGGTTTACTCCTCCTGGATTAGATGCCTCTCCTTTGGCATCTTTGCTCACCTCTGCTGTAATGCTTTAAACGCTGTGCAGTCTGCCCTGCCTGGCCTGGGGGCTTCCACAGGACAAGGACTGTTGTAGCTCCTCACCTGGCCCACTGCTTAACCTGCTCAACCAGTGTTTGTTAAGTGAATGACTGAAGTAGGGCAGAAGCTACATTTCAGAATCAAAGTTTCCTTAAGTGTCATGAGGGATAGGATCTGTGGGAAATATCAGTGAAGTGGAAGAGGAAAGGCCAGGTCCTGAGAAGTATGAACATGGATAAAACCAGTAGGTCCTCAATTGTCTGCCTGCAGAGCTTAAAACAGAGGGGCACGAAATAGACCTGTGCTGCTTCTGCCCCCCTGCTGGGGCAGGGAGCTGCTGACATGAAGCCCGTGCCACCCAATGACCAGCCTTCATGGACAAACGTGTTTCCCACTACCTTCAGCAGGGTCTGCTTTTTCCGCACTCCACTCCGTGATGCATCCGTGGTGATACGGGAATTGCGTATGGGCCTCAACATCCTTCCCAGAGGATGGCAGGTCCCCACAATGCCCTCCTCCAATCCCCAGCCCCGCCAAAGAGCTGCCAGGACAGCTGGGATTCTACCACCATGATCAGACCCTCAGAGCTCCCTCAAGAAAACCCATGGGGCTGGATGCCCCTCTGCCTATGCCACTCCCTGGGAGGACTGCCAAGTGGCTGGCCTTAGGGACTTGGGCATGGGAGAGACTCAGCATGTTGAGTATCTCATAAGTGACCAAATTAGATGATACCATCTTGGCTCAGGGAAGTCAGCTCAGCGATTCTGGTGGTAGCTGACTCTTGGTATTTTTGAGGAAACAAGAGACAGGACTAGGGGAGATCCCATACTGTAAATCAGTTTTCATATACACCAAGAATGGTTATTTAATTAAATCTCCATAAGCCTTTATTTAGGCAATGCTTTGTTATAAGATGGCTAATCACCACTTAATTCACCTGTTTCAACGTTTACATTTGCATTTCTTGGATTTTATTAAAGTGGGCCCTACCTTTCCTACACTCTCCCAGCATCACTGCCTGAAATATTTTTATTTAATACTGTGTTTGAAGCTGCCTACTGATCTTCTAAAGATAAATCTTGGTGTGTGTTTTGTCCTAAGTCCTTTTCTCCTTTTCTCAGAGTTGCCTCAAGATAATATAATAATAATACTGATATTAACCCAGGAATAAACTAGCTATGGCAGAGTTGAGAACATAACTGGCATTTTCTGGGAAACTTTCAGAATTTTAAATGCTGCCTTTTTTAGGCTCGTGAATCCTGACAGACACTCACCCTGCTGTGACAGAGAGGGAGCAGGAGAGAGCTTGCATGAAGGGGAGCCTGGGAGAGCAGAGAGAAAAAAAGGATGGCTGGGAGCATGTACACAATTTTAGAATAGCTGCAGTGGTTAAGGTGCTCCCTCTGAATGAGATGACGTGGGTCACTTAGGGGAAAGGGAGAGAAGCTTTTGCTGCAGATGACGAGGAAGGAAGAAGACTTGGTATACTCAGTGGGTGGGTATTAAAGGGATTCTGTGTATTAGGCAGTATTACCATCACTCAGAAAGGCATGCACTTCAACTGCCAAGAAACTAATAATGAATTGGAACATCTTCCAGGAATGAGAACAAGTTAAAACAATATATTCTGTGCTCAACATGTATGATATTTCAAAACCAGTAGCACATTTGGCTTTTTTGGAACATGATGAAGGAGAAATTGTAGAGGATCTAATATTGTCATTTACTTTGTCCTCTTTAAAAGTCACAGGACAAGGCCCTCTGTAGTAAGGATAGTAGCTAACATTTATTGAATGTTAACTACATGCTCGTTGATCTTCTAAATGTTCTACATTTATCAATTGAGGTGATCCTCACAATTCTCTGTGGTAGGTACTCTTAATATTCCCATTTTACAGTTGAGAAAAGAAGCCACAGAGAGGCTAAGTAACATGCCCTAGACCACATAGCTAGTAAATGGCAGAGCTAGGATTTGAACCTAGGTAATTTTGCTCCAGATCTCAAGTTTGTCACCACTATTCTGTACCACCTGTGGTAGAATGGAGCTGTACGTACCCAAGAAAAACATGTTCTTAAATTTAATCCAGGGAAGCGGCTGTGGCTCAGTCAGTAGGGCTCCCGTTTACCATGTGGGAGGCCCCGGGTTCGGTTCCCGGGGCCTCCTGGTGAAGGCAAACCCGCCCGCACGGTGTGGTTGGCTGACCCAGCGAGCACAGGCAGCAAGGGGGGGATAAATGAATAAATAAATAAAATCTAAATTTAATCCATTCCTGTAGGTTTGAACTCATTGTAAGCAGGAATTTTGGATGAGGTTACTTCAGTTAAGGTGTGGCCCACAATAAGCAGAATGAAATTCAGACAGATAAAGAGAAAGCCGTGGGAAGAAAGAAGCTGAAATCCAGTGGAACCTGGAAGAGAACTGAGAGGCCAGGAGAGACCTCCATGAGACAGGTCCTGATAAGACCAAGGATTGCCAGCAGCCAGCCCAAGAATATCACAGTCTTCCAGGAGAAAGTATTGCCTTGATGATGCCTTGATGTGGGCTTTTTCCTGACTTCAAAACCGTGAGCCCCTAACTTCCCATTGTTTAAGCCATCCCTTTGCATGGTGTTAGCTAGAGCAACCTAGGAAACTAAAACCGATTCTGGTACCAGGAGAGTATAGTACTGCTGTTGGAAGTATCCCAAAATGTGGAAACAGCTTTGCAATTGGGTAACGGGTAAAGGCTGGAAGAACTGTGAGGTGCTTGATAGAAAAAGCCTAGACTGCTTTGAAGAGACTGTTGGTAGAAACATGGACGCTAAAGGTCCCTGCAATGACGCCTTAGATTGAAATACTGAATGTGTTATTGGAAACTGGAGGAAAGGTGATCGTTGTTTTAAAGTGGCACAGAACTTGGCAAAATTGGTTCTAATGCCAGTTGGAAGCCAGAACTTGAAAGCAATGAACTTGGATATTTAGCTAAGGAGATTTCCAAGCTAAGTGTGGAAAGTGCAGCCTGGTTTCTCCTCTCAGCTTATAGTGAAATGTGAGAGGAAAGAGGATAAGCTGAGAAATGAATTCTTAAGCATAAAGAAACCAGAAATTGATTCTTTGGAAAATTCTGAGTCTATCCAGATAACGTGCCATGAGACGAGGGCCAAAAATGGTTCTAGCAAGGACCTCCCTAAGCTTCTGGAAAGTGAGTCCCTAAAGAATAGGGTACCATGTGAGGGTTTAACTGAACATGGAACCAGTCAGCCATTTCAGTGGACATCAGGATTGGAAATGCAGTTATCCAGGAAGGATCTGTGGAAAGTCCTTTTGTCTCATGGTTTAGATACCTGTGAACTACATGAAAAGCTGACAAGTTTTTTGTGAAAATTTTATGAGCATATCTACTGCCAGCCTGGATTGAAAGGAACAGAGAAAGTTCAAATTGAAGGAAGAATGACTTCAAAGGCAGAACCACGAAATCTGAGGTCTGGGCGGAAGATACCTCCTCGGGCCAAGAGAATGGGCCCACCCATGTATGTGGAAAGGGCAGGTCACTGTCCTTGCACTTGAAGGGAGGTAAGTGCCTTCCACTCCATTGTTCAGGAAGAGTGCTACCACCCCAGTGCTCAGAGAGGGTGGGGTCTATGTCCTGGCATTTGTATAGAGCCTGGCTGCCAACTCAATGCTTGGAGAGGTTGGGGCCTTCACCCCAGTGTTCGGGAAGAGCATGGCTGCTGTGCTTGCGCTTGGAAGGGGTGGGGCTGCTGCTCTATCAGTCCTGGAGAATAAAACATCCATCCATAGATGGCTCTCGGGCCTTGAAATCTAATGGAGTTTGCCCTGCTGGGTTTGGAATTATTTGGGACCCATAATCCCTCTTTTCCTTCCATTTTCTCCCTACTGGAATGGGAATGTCTATCCTATGTCTGTCCCTTCATTATATATTGGAAGCCAATAACTGTTCTCTAGGATTCACAAATCCACACAGTGGAATTGTGTCCCAGGACAGACCACACCCCTAACCAATTATGATGAGACTTTGTTCTTAGCATTGTTACTGAAATGATTTAAGCCTTTTTTGGGATATTGTGATGGAATGAATGTAATTTGCATGTAGAAAGAAAATGTCTTTTTTTGGGCCCAGAGGTTGGAGTGCGGTGGTTTGCAGCTATATGTACCCCAGAAAGCATGTTCTTAAACTTAATCCATTCCTGTGGGTATGAGTAGGAACTTTCAATGAGGTTATGTCAGTTAAGGTGTGGCCCACTTCCATCAGGATGGGTCTTAATCCTATTACTGGAGTCCTTTATAAACAGAATGAAATTCAGACAGAGAGAACGTCATGGGAACCAAGAGGCTGAAATTCAACGGAACCTGGAAAAGAACAGAGAAGCCAAGAGAATCCACCATGTGCTTTGTCATATGACAGAGGAGTCTAGGACCAAGAATCATCGGCAGCCAGCCCCAGAATGCCACAGTCTTCCAGGAGAAAGCATCACTTTGATGATGCCTTGATTTGAACTTTGTCCTGGCCTCAAAACTGTGAGCTGTTAAATTCCCACTGTTTAAGCTAACCCATTGCATGGTGTTTGTTTGAGCAGGCAAGTCCTTTTATTTTATTTTTATTTTATTATTATTTTTTTTTACCGGGAGGTACCGGGGATCGAACCCCGGTCTCTCCATATGGTAGACGGACGCCAAACCTTTTGAGCCACATCCGTTTCCCAAGGCAAGTCCTTTTAAAACTGCCTGTTGATGGCGTGCAAGGTGTGCGTTTTACCTCAACGCATAGGAATGAGGGAAACTATATGGAAATCCTGTAAGAATGTCAACATGACATCATTATTAATAAATGCTTACAAATCTAGGTCAGTCTTGTCACCTTTAGGGCTTAGCAGCAACTCCACAGAAGACTTAGAGTGAATCTCATTTCCAGACATCCTGTCCCAATGTATCCAATGAATAACTCCTTAGCTCCCATTTATCTATTCACTCAGTAAATGCTTGTTGAGCACTTACTTACTGTATGCCAGGAATGCCAGGCACACTATACTGGACTCCAGAAATAAAACTGGGATTAAGGCATAGTCCCTGCCCTCAAGGAGCATGTAATATGTGGACACTTCTCAACCAATGATCAATGTAAGGGCTGAAAAATATCCTAAAGATTGATGCACATCACTGCCCATTTGTTACCTGTTTCAGATGTGTTGTTATTACGGTTTGCTGGAGGCCTTAGGGGTAATTTGACCACTAGTGGAATAGGCTGTCATCCCTGAAAATCACCAACGTCCAGAAATGTTTTCCTAGCAGTCTGCTTCGAGCCTGAAATTCATTTCAGGGAAGTGACATGGAGTGATGTCAAAGATGACAGGCAGTGGCTAGGAACCTGAGCTCTGGAGTCAGATTATTTGGAATTTATTAGCTTTATGACTTTAACCTTTCTGTGCCTTACATTCTTTTTCTGTAAAATGCAGACAATAATCATTGGGTGTGGAGAGAACTAACAGAGAAAATACATATAAAGTGCTTAGAACAGTGGCTAGCACACAGAAAGCCCTCTACAAATTTTAGTGATTATTTTTATCAATATTACTAGTAGCCACAGTTACCTTTGGAGAGTAGCTTGCAGGGAGGAGGAAGGAAGAGCCTTACTTTTTATTTGCTTTATTTATTTCTTGATCTTTGGAACTTTAAAATGAATAATCATGTATTACTTTTGTAACTTAAAAAAAATCTAACCAGGGTGTCTTTGGGCTCTCCAGAGGTGCCTGTTGAAATGTAATGGGCTACCAGGGAGGTGCGTAAGAGGTGTACACCTTCCACCCTCTCCCACCCCCGTGCCCATTTCCCAGGGAATAGTTGATTTCAGGTAGGAGACATAGAGAGACTCAGGGGTCGTGCCGTGGAACTGAAAAGTCCAGGGATAGTCTGCATCCAGCAAGGCTTCACCTAGGGACTCCAGAACCAGGCCTGTCACCTTCTCTCGGCTGTGCTCTCCTTCATGCTGGCTTTACTGCCAGGCCCCCTGTGTTAACAAGGCAGTGGACAGAAGCCCTGTGCCTACATGCTCCAGGTTCCAGCCCAGTGGGAAAAGAGCACATGCCCTTCTCCCAGCAATCCCAGCAAAGGTCCTGTTGTGTTTCACAGGCTCCCACTGGAGTCATGCTTCCACCTCTACATCAATTGCCAGAGTTAAGGAATTGACCAGAACTCTGACTGGCCAGGCCTTTGTTACAGGCCGACCTATGGAGTGAGAGGTAGAGTCAACTGCATTCAAAGCACAGGGACTGAGAATGGAGGGGTGATTCCCGGGAGGAAAACGGGAATCCAGTTGCCAGGAGCATGAATGAATGCTGGGCGGCAAAACAAAAGAGGTCCACTACATCGACTAAGGAAAATGTGCAGGGGAGGATCAGACGTCTCCGCAGGCGCTTTGCTCTGTCGTGGCTTCCTGAGGTGCAGCAAAGGATTGACCAACTTCCTGATGTTCAAGCCAGGGCAGATTATGAACAACTGTCTCCACCTGGAGCGGCCAGGGATAGGGGCATTTTTGAAATCAGGAGACTCAGGCAGGGAGGAGTAGGTGAAAGTGAAGGCTTAAACATACAAGAGGTCAGACTTGAGGTGTCAGGAACCTGTCTTGAAGCCTAAGCCTCGTGGCTATCTTTCAGATACCCAGAACATGAGCCTGGAATCTCAGATGCCTACGGGGGCAGGCACGTAGAGGAAATGAGTACAGTGGGCTGCTGCACTGAACCCAAGACATGTGCCCCCTGAAAGGGGGCAGCTGGGACCCACGGTCACCATTTTTCCCCCAAGAGAGGCTATAAATCCAGACTGGACATGCGCGTGCATACATGTGTGAAATCTCCCCATTTTTAAATACTAGCAACCAAAGCAAATTTAAAAATACATTCTGTGAGCCAAAACAACAACAACAAACCTGTATCAATGGGTCAGAACCCACGTGTGGACCACTAGTTTGGGAGATCTCCTAGGGTCATAGATTGTCACAGAGCAGGTGAAACTCCTGTCTCCATTTGTGCAATATTCAATCTGTGTGCTAATCTATGCCGAAATGGGCAAGTACCTAGTGACAACCCCTTGTCCCAAGTTCAGGCCTTTCATCTGCAAATATCTAACCAAAATCTGAAAAAAACACTGTGTGGGCCACTAAGGGAGGGGGAACGTCACTCTGAGAACTGTACTTTCATTTCCTGGCGGGGGTGTGGTTAAATTCACAACTTTGGTGTGACACTAACCGTCGGAGGGTTTTACATTTGATTTCCTGTTTCCTTTTCTTAATAAAGAAAGGAAAAGTGGGCCCCCACAGCAACGGTACTCTGAGTTCCATAGGAAGACACCACGGGGGTTCCGACTTGGCCACCAGCAAAAACAAAATGTAACCCCCGACACCTGGTAAATAGCAACATGCAGAAGACTATGGGTCATAGGATTCCTTGGGTTTGTTTTGATCATCTCTAGCAGCAAATTTCCACTTCACACTCATTCAACTAGTGGCTGAAGTCCTCTATTTTTGAGTTGCTGGAACCATTTCCCATGAAGGGTTTGGAATATAATAATGGTGATAATATATAATATAATGGTAATTATAGTAGCTATCATGTGCCAGGGGCTGTGAGAGGTGACTCACATGTCTCTAATTCTCACACAAATGCTCCAAGAATTATCCTCATTTTACAGTTGAGGAAACTGAGGCTCAGAGGAGTTAAGATAATTTGCCTGCCACTTGTACATGATGGAACACTGGGGTTTCATCTTCTCTTTCACTCATCAAATATTTATTGGTCACTTATTTATTGAGCCAAGCACTCACTACAAAAGGATTTCTAGTTAAAGACAGCTGAGTTCAAAATGAAAGTCACTTGATAAAAAGGACCTCTGTGTAGAGGAGGCCACATTTGGAATATTTATCTTGGGTTTTCTTCAAGTTGTTCAAACACATACTAAGCATCTTCTATGTGCCCAGTTTTAGGCTGAGTCCTGGGGGGTGGGAGGGAATGCAAAGAAGTATGAGATGCTGATGGGCTGATCCGTGTCTGGTAATGCAGTTGGGGAAGGCAGAGCCTATGCAATGAAACATTTGAATATTAATAAAAGATAATGCATAATTAAGTGCCAAAGGCAATGGTCCAGAGGAAAACATCCAGAGGGGTGAGAGACCATTCTAGGCTAGAATGATTAAGACAACAGAACAGGGGAGGGAAGTCTTGAAGGTTGACTTGAGTGGCAATGACAACCTCAGGAGTTGTGCCTAAGTAAAGTTGTGGAAGGAGGGAAGACTGGTGATGTTGAGGAATTTGGAGCTTAAGCACTTGGTGTCTACAGTCACAGGGTGCCAGGCACATATCCAGGTTCTTTACCTTCCTACCTGACTGATCTTGGATAAATTGTTTCACTTGTGTTTAGCCTCAGTTTCCTAATCTGTAAAACGGGCGTAATAAATGAAATGCTGCACATAAAGCAGCGTCTCGCACATGGCAAGCTTTTAGTGGTTGCCACTGTTATTATTATTGTCTGTTTGTGGGGATGCCTCTCAGCTGTTCCACCAGAATAGTGGAGAGAGACGTGTGGCCACCCATAACGTAAGAGCCCAAGGGAGGACTGGAAACTGTACAGCCATGAACTAAACGCAGTATGCATCAGCCTCAGAATCGGATAATACAACCAAACCACAAATGTGCTGCACAAGGCTTTCAAGTTCTATGGCAGGGCAGAACCCACTGTAAATTTACTCTGTGTGATGGAGTCAAACCACATTTTTTTTTTTTTTTTCTTTTTCTCATCAGACTTCACAGGAAATAAACTTCTTTGTTCAGATTTGAGATAAGGTACCCCTTCACCTTGACTCTCCTTTGCGGCACTAACTCACCCATTCAGTCCCTCATTTTCTATCCTAGTCCCATATCATCATGATTATATTTAGTAGGCACGTGGGTTTGTATTGCCCTTGTGTTAGAAGTCGAATAGGAGCTAAGACTCGGTTTCTGTTAAGACATGGCTTGTAGTCAGACTGAGATGACAATCTAAGAAAAGGAGGTGAGAGTCTCCAGGGGAATGTAGCCTGGGGTGGGGGGGGTGGATTTTTTTTAAAGGTTATTTTGCCATCAGTAACACTGTTGCTCAATAATTATTTTAGGTTTCATGACTTTCACCCTAACCTTTGTGCTCCACAGAGAAGAGCTATACCGAGGTGTTGACAAGGATTTCTCAGTAGGTATTACAAATTAATAGTTTTGGCTGCCTTCCCAAGTTGACCCATTAAAATTCTCAAGAGAATTGGCTTTAAGGAACTTCCTAAAGACCCCTGGCCTAATCCTCTGCCCTGTTCTAAGAGTACCTATTCCTGCAACTCTTTGGCAGTAGGAGGGAAGTACAGGCAGTAGGAAGAGTATAAACAATAGCCCAGTTGGCTCTAGCTTATACTCAGTTTTCAACAAACTTATCTCAGTCTCCAGAGAAAGGATGCAAAGAAATAATAAAATACCATGACAATAATAACTAACATTTATCGAGCATTCACCATATATATACATTATCACGTCTTCCCAACACTAAAAGGAAGGTACTATTGTTATCCCCATTTTGCAGATAAGGCAACTTGGAAGATAAGTCACAAATGAATGGCAGAACTAGGACCTGAACCAGGGAGCCTGACTCCAGTGCTGGTGGTGTGAAATACTACCAAGCTATGCGTGTTTTACTGGAGGAACAGGGAGAAGAGGTGCAAAGAAGTCAGAGATAGAATTTGGGGGTTTGGCTTTTTGGCCCAGTGTGACACTGTCCTAGTCCCAGAACAGAACCCAAGCCCAGATGGGTCAGGGCACATCCAGACACACAGCCCAAGATCCAGCAGCTGCAGTTTTTTTGTGCCAAGTCTCTGCCCTGCTCATGTTCTGTTTTTGTGGGACCAGTCAGGTCCCAGACCAGTTTTAGACTTTTAGTGGGGATCTAGTGAACCTAAGGGGTTACTGGAGCCATCTCTGGCTCTCAGAGGTCCAGAGTAGCCAGTGAGAGCCCAGGGACCACAATCAGATGGCCTGCCTCCAGGCATGAGCCTGATGTTCCCAAGGAGCCCCAGTAAACTGGATTTGGGGGCCCTGAACCCCTGAGTCCAATCTGGAAATGTCTCAAGCATCTTCACTGGATCCCATGTCACAACTGACTCGGGATAGTTTTGGATAGTTAAAAACAGTCTAGGAAGTCAGACAGTTCTATCACTTGGGCTGTGCATACTTGGGGAAGTTAAAAACTCCTTGTGCCTCCATTTCTTCTCTGTCAAATGGGGATAATAATAAAAACCTACCTCTTTGGATTGCTTTGTGGATTAAATAAAACAGTCCACACAGGCCACTTAAAGCAGGCTAACCGCTCACTAAATGTGGGCGATAGTAATTATCTACACCTTGCCTCCAGTTAAGAAGTAATTCTGTCTCGAGTCTCACAATACTCATGATGGCATCCAGGTAGGGAACAGTCTGGTGAGCAAAGCCTGGGACCATGCCAGGCCCTGTAGCCACGTCCTCTGCCCTCTCTTGGGGAGGAAATGGTTTCATCACCCGGTTGTCTAGGTCAGGGCCACTCTCTTCCGGGGAGGGCTCCGCGGCCTTGCCTGCCGGACATGCTTGGTTACACCCAGCACCCCAGCCTGGCTCAGCCAGCCCCGAGCAGGCAGCGAGCATCTGAAGGAGCAAAGGGAGGCCCACACCCACCTGCCTGGCAGAATGCTCTTCCTGACAGGCCCAGAGTGTAATCGTGCAAGGCCTCCTTCTTGCTCCGGGGCAGGGGAGGAACCCATGCAATTTAGTGCACTTTGAGGTTCCTTTTACTGACCATTGCTGTCACCTTCACCTAGAAAGTCTGGGCATTCAAGGAAAGACGACCCCAGGCAGGATCTAGGAAAAAGGCAGTTTCTAGGTTTTTCAAAGCTGACTTAGGAACTTCAGAAGTGAATCATAGTGATGACAGGGCAGGGACTGGGGGGTCTGAAGGACTGTGTCTGTGTCTGCCCTCCACGGCATCTCAAGCCCCTGGCACCGAGCTGGCTCTCAGAGAATGGCACTAGCACAGAGTGGCTAAGTGCACAGTTCCAGAGCCAGACTCCCTCAATGGTCAAATCCTAGTCCTGTCACTTATTAGCTGGGGGCCTGTTGGCAATTTCCTTAACCTGTCTAGACCTTCACTTCTCCTCTACAAAGGGGACGATGCTAGTATTCACCTACTCATCTCCTGAGGTTGTTTGGAGGATTAAACGAGTTTTTATAAAAATGCTTAGAGGGGGGCGGATGTGGCTCAAATGGTTGGGCGTCTGTCTGCCATATGGAGGGACCTGGGTTCGATCCCTGGGACCTCCCGGTAAAATGTAACAACTAAAGAAAAATAAAAAAACATAAAGATAAATATATATATATATATATATATATATATATATATATAGAAGGCGCATGGGCTGCCAGGCTCTGTGTGCTGGTGAGCCACCAGGCCCCGGGAGCCATGTAGCAAGATGATGACCTAACAGGAGATAGACGCAGGGGAGAGTCAAGATGAGATGCTCTGAAAGCTCCAAAAACCAGAAACCAAGGTGGTGCAGGTAGCGGAACACCTCTCTCCTACATCAGAGGTATTCAGGATCGAATCCTGGTGAAGACTGGAGAAGGCTGAGAAGAGAGGGCAGGAAACAGACACAGAGAATTGCCCAGCGAATGGACACAAAACAGCAAATGGGGAAGGGGGGGGTTAAATGGATAAAGTAAAATAAATAAATCTTAAAAAAAAAAAAAATGCTTAGAACGGTGCCTGGCATATATAGTGAGCAAAAAGGTTAGTTGATATTTCCTGCATGCTAGAGATTTTAGTTCTGGTCAGAGGCTCAGATAAGTAAGGGGGCAAATCCAGGGTCCTAGATGCTGTCTATTTGACTCTGAAGTCCACTCTCTTTGAATGCTACCACCTTGTATGAAAAGAATCCCCACTTTGGATATTTTTAGGGGAACCCAGATTTCAACGTTGTGGGACATTAGGAGCAGGAGTTACGGTGCCTCTGGGCCATAGGAACTTGGGGTAATTCAGCCCAATGGACTTCACCAACTGTGCCCTGTTCCCGGATCCCAAGGCGACAGGAGTCTGGTAAGCATGCCTTTTGACCTGAATATGGGTGACGTTAATAAAACAGGAAGAGGTGAAATGCCAGCCACACCTGGCTAGCCCATAAAAAGGAACCACTTCCCACGCCTTGCCTTTGCACACCAAGCGCCCCCAGGTAAAGGCATCCCCAGTGTGAGCAGCCTGCCTGAATGCCTGGGTGTAGCTGTAGGAACCACCCAGTACAAACTGGAGTGAACCTGCTGCCCTTTCCCTTCCCCGCTGCCAAGTTAAACAGAACACGGGGAACACAAATAGAATCATCACAATAAACCGGTTGTGGGAGCCAGACACAGGAGAACCCACTCCCTGGCACTGTCACCCCCTTCGCGGGTCTAGACACGATGAGGTGCACTGAGGGCTGAGGAGGGTGTGGCCCGTGGGCATTCCTGCCCGGCAAGAAACCCTCCAGCATGTCCATACTCATAGCCACCCACGGGGACCTCTCCAGGAGCTGCCTGCCAAGGCGGGGAGGAAGGAGGGTCTCCCCTTCCTTCAAGCCCTGGATCACCAGGAAATGTCCTTCCCACTCACTGGACTTGACTAATGCTCCTTGTCAAGGAGGGAGCTCTTTAGACACATTAAAATCCTAAAGGCATCTAAGGTCTGGAGGAACTCGTGCTGGACGTGCTTCTTAGCAGGGTCAGGCATGGGGGAGGAGGAAGAGAAGGAGGGGCCGGTCCTAAGTAATAACTTCAGCTAAACCTGGGCTGAGCTCTCTAGGTAGCTAGTGAACTCAGGTGGTGCCCTCCCTAGCCCGGGGCAGGTCAGAGTCTCCCAGAACTCGCCCAAACCTTTCTGCTGCATATGCTCTGGGGTATGTCTCTCTTTGCCTCCTTGGATCTTGGGCCAAGGAGGAAATATAGGTTAATCCCAGGAGGCAGGGGTGGATCCATGTTCTTTGTGGTGTCAGCACCTTTTCCTGAAATTCTAATATCCCCAAAGATCTTTAACCTCCTCCCCCCACACACACTTTTTCTTTTTAATGCATTCAGAGAAAGGGACTAGAGGCTCCCTGTGGAAACAGAAGCTGGGTGAGAGAAGGCTTTCTGGGCATTCCACCACATCTGAAAACAGATGGCTGGGTTGGAAGCCTGGCTCTGTACTGCAGCCTTGGGCAAGTTACTTAACTGCTTGAGCCTCAGTTTCTTTGGCTATCAAAATGGGCACAGGAAGACCTCGTTCGCAGGGATGTTAGGAGGACAAAATGAGAACATATGTGGGAATACCTTGGCACATCAAAAATAGTAGAAAAATCTTGGCTTCATATTTTCCTTCCTCCACGTTCTGTCAGTGGCTTCCTGGGTCGTTGATTGATCTGAAGAATTAAAAAAGAGACCCAGAGAGAGAGAGAATCTTACAGTAAACAAAACTATTCCAATTTAACTCTGAGCTTAAAGTAGGGAAGATAAGGGTTGCTACCTACTTCTTTTCTAGATGGGAAGATAGGTTATTTCTCTGCCTGGGAGTAAATCATATCAGTACTTAATTTCCCATCTGAAACAAAACAAAAACTACCTCATTCCCATGCCCCAAACTGATTAAATCTAATCTACCCACAAGTCCCCTACCTGAACTTGAGGTTTCTCTCTTTTCCATCTGCCTTATACTCTAGGAGGATACTAGGAGGAGCAGGAGGGACAATGGGCACTCCCAAAAGGGGTCTAGCTTGACCATCAGTTGACAGAAACAAGTAGAAACTATCATAGCTTCACTGAAAAGGTCAGAATTAGTACATTGCTACTTTGCACATAATCCTGGAATAAGCAAATCTGCATTGTGCTTGGCTATGTGGCATGAATCTCAATTATAATCTGGGGATAATTTTGATTTTGAAGTGCTGATAGCTTTGTTCAGCTTGCTGTACCCTTCCTCCTACATGGACATTTCCAAAATGCCTACTATTTTCTATTAAGTCAGGACCAGGCTCCAAAAATATTATGGTGGGGATGGGTGGATAGAGCAAGAATTGGGGTAGTGCTGGTCAGCTGGGTAGAATGTCAATAAAGTGGCAGGCAATTAAGGGAGAACTGTTTAGAGAAGGGTGTCAGGGAAGTGAGTAATAGGTAGGTCAGAGGATGGAGCAAGGGAATGTTGAAAGGGAACGGATATGCTTTGTGGGCAGGTGGTAAAATATCTGAATGCGAGCCCAGGGAGGGCTACTGTGGAGTAATAGGGAAGGAACCCTGAGGAGCTGATTTGTCAGAGATGGTAAATGGGATTGGATATGTGTTGGTGGCAGAATAGAGGATCCCAGACCAACCCCAGATGCCATTCATTTTAATGGAATCCTTTCTGCTCCCACTCTCTGAAGCAGCTTCTATGTGCTCACTCCAATGACTTTTTCCCCCTCAGGGGAGAGCGCAAAGGCAGTCCCCCACTACCACAAATTATGCAGTCAAGTTTTCCCACATTTGGACAAATTGCAGGGGTCAGCACATCCGGAGTGCAATGGATAAGCCTTGGTCTGGGAAAACAACCTTCATGATCATGGTATCTTCCCTGCCAGGTAAGTATCCACTGACTTATTTTTAATTCCAGCAAATAATACCCCTTCTCTTTTCCCTTCAAAAACAAAGGACACGATTTAAATTCATCCAGGTTGGAAGATTACAATAGTTGGTGGAAAGTCAAAGTCCTGGGCCCCTCAGTTGTGCTTTATCATTCAAATGTTACATTCTGTTCAGAGTGATTGCCTTCAAATGGTCACCTCAACCCTTTAGGTCTGTTTATTGATCTGCTTTTGTTTACAGTTTGCTGCTGCAAACTTCCTATAACTGTGTCCAGAATTGTGCGAAGGAAAATGAGGCTGGCACACAGAGAGTTCTCACACTCCACCGGCTTTTATAGTCCAGACTGAAGTAGGTAATGTAGAAATCAAAGCTTCAGATGCTTTTGACTGAGGGTTTTCAGGCCCTCCCATCTTCCAGTATCACAGTCCTCAGAGGGATTTCCAAGTTTTCCCTCCCTCCCTCCTCCCTTTAAGTGTTCAACAAAGCTCTAAAGTATAAATGTCTTAAGATCTGCTGCCTTTAAAGAATAAAAGACAAATCCAAACATTTCTCTGATTTTTCCTTGATTCTGGGGTTTACTCCAACATTGGAAGTTTTCTAAGCCGGGTTTTGTTCCCGACTCTCGGAAAAGGCAGTTTGGTCCGTGGTTGTTCTATGGGCTCTGTCTGGAGAAGACGGCCGGTTGGGAGGTCATCCTGACAATTATGGCCAGCTGAGGATGGAGGGAGTGGTCTAGGTTTGGCCCTCAGTCTGGAGTTACAGGCAGCAGCAAGAGATCTTGGCTCAGGACCTAGGATGAGGCGTGCTGGGACAGCCTAGGGGGTGTCTTGGCTTTCCAGGGCCCGGGGATCCCTCTCTGGCCCGGGGGCGGGAGAGGCTGTTCCAGAATCGGTCCTGGCTCCACCACCACCTCAGCACTTTCTAATTCCAGCTCCAAACAACAACAGCCCAAGCTGCAGCCACGGCAACAGGCCCTGCCCGGCCGGCCCGCCTGTCTCCCAGCCAGCAGCACGCGACGGCGACGCCTGCGTCGCTCCCTCCGCCCCTGGCGCTGAGGGAGGGCGGGGAGCGGGGTGGGGGGGGGTGACGTTTACTCTGTCGTCTCCATGGATATAATGCATAGACGTCAACGTCGCCCGGTGTTTGGTGTGTAACGTTCCTCTGTCTCCATGGGAACGTCAGGCAGCCAAACACCGGGCCCCAGCAACAAGCTTCTGATTGGCTAGAGGCTTCCAAAGGCGGGGCTTCCTCTCCCGCAACTGCTCCACTGTGTTGCTTCACTGTTTAGATTGTTTGTTTCCCACTTGTTTATTTCTCCGCAGATCCTGGAGGTTGAGGTCTGGATCCGTCGCCAAGGATGAGATCCAGGAGAAAAAGTGTTCGATGTGCAGCTTACAACTGCCAATTACAGCCCAACAGATGAGATGGCTCCACCGTCACTGCTGTGTCCACTGTGGGGAACCAGTCCTCGTGCCTGGCTACAGTTACAACCCAATATTTAGTGTTACATCCCCGGCCCCTACTCTGCATCACAGCTCAGAAATGCTATTACCCCCTCAGTCACATCCCAGAATCGGCGTTGCCTTCACAGTTACACTGGTTTTTGCTCTCCAGCGCAGTCGGGGTCATTTCATACTAATGCCAGGATTCGATGCTACCCCCTGCAGAATTTGGCTACATTTTCCGTCTGGTCTTAATTCTGTTGAATGACATCATTTGTCCGTATTCCACCCAGAGATGTGCAGATTTCTTGCAGCCTGAGCAGATACCAAAGATTCCATAGGACCTGGGTGCACACTTTCTGTTCCGTGACTCTTTGAATTTTATTCTTTTCTCTCTACTCATTTTAATTCAAAACGAGGGGGACATTTGATTTTTCCAAAAGAAATAGAAACAAATTGGGGACAGAGATAGAGGGAGGAAGAATTCTGTTCTAAAAATTCCAGCTTTTTTGGATATGTAATGCTTACATACTGACGGAGTATAACCATTTGAGGCACAAATAATGTCTCTAGAGGGAAACAGTTTTAACTCACCCTGGGTTCCCATCAGTGAAACCAAAGTTAACATCTGGCAAGAGATAGCCATCTAGCCTCCAGGGTTTCAATCAAGTCCTGCTTAAAAGAATGTCTTAAAATCTTTAGTTATGGTGTCAAATATAATAAATCTTCACCAGCTCATGTACATACAAGTCTGAAATGTTTCATAAAAGGTTTCGATGACCCGATTACATGTTTTCAAGACCCAGAGAGAGAGACTAATACAAACCCTCAAGTTAAAAGCAAGAAAGTAAAATGACTTTCATAGATTGAGGTTGATAAGGAGGGTATTTGTTCTCTCTGCTCTGGTCTTAGCCCACTACCTCCTTCCGCCTTTATCTGCTCTAGTGAATATCTTTGCTAAACACCCTGCCCCACCTCCCTTGGCCAGCCTCATAGCCTACAGTTTCCTTAGGAGATGTAAGAGAAATTAAATGAAATTAGGAGCCTGCTTAATGCAAATAGGACCAAAGGGCACAACTCTTTATTGTAATGAACTTCATTCTGATTAAGTCACCGGGACTCTAAGGGCTTACTATTTACTCAGTAAATATATTAAATTGCCAGGCAAGCCTCCCTCCTGTTCTGACACTGCCAGGGAATATTTGAAAGTCTGATATAAGATCATTTTTAGACTATCAAACATCCCTTTCTAATTCTAATTCTCTCTTTATGATTCTAGGAACACAATGTCTTGGTCTTTAAGAGCCAATACATCTGGGTTATGGAGAAAAAGGAATAATAGGCAGTATTTACATTGTACATTGAAAAGCACCTGAAAAGCTGGAAGAGGACTGAGGACAGTTTCTTAGTGTGGGTGAGGAAGAGGGGAGGAAGATGGAAGACAATAGAGTTGGACTTGACTCTAATACGGAAACCAGGATTTATGACTCTGTCCAAGGGTACCAGTTATAACCTCAAAGCTTCTATGTCCTTCTCCATCTTCCAGTCTGAGTTCCTTTTCTTTTTGTGGGGATAGATAGACAGATGCAGTTTTATTGAGATATACTCACACACCATACAATCCATCCAATGTGTACAATCAATGGATTTTAGTATAATCACAGAATTGTGCATTTATCACCACAACTAATTTTAGAACATTTTCATTACTCTGAAAAGAAAAGCCCCACCTGCCTTAGCAGTCACCTCTCAATCCTTCTATCCTTCCAGGGAATTTTTAATGCAGGAAATACTGAATGGGTATAGTTCTGATGATACCAACAGAAGCAGTTTGCTTCGTTTGTGCTTGCATACACACACACACACTCTCTCTCTCTCTCTCTCTCTCACACACACACACACACACACACACTTGCACATACCCTTCCTGCCCTGTTTTTTGGCCATGTTGCTCTGTATAGCTGAACAAATTCAACAGAAGGACTGTGATGTCCTGCTATGCTGCTGATTTCCTTAAACCACAAAACAATTAATCTCCCCAAACTATTTCCTCATCTATGAAATAGGGTCTTGAGAACTCACTGATCTCACATGGTTGCTTTGACCAAAAAGCCTTGAAATGACATGGTGATTATTAGTTGGCAATGTGGAAATAACAAATGCTGAATAAATAAATGCTTGGTTATTATTGATGGGTCCAATTTCCTCTGAAACCTCCCCATCTCAGTACTGAGTAGAACCTCCACCCACCAGGCTTCCTTGTCCTAGGCCAGGAGGTGTGCAGGAACAGTGACCTACCTGGCCTTCCAAGGCCCCAGCACATACCACACCTCCTCCACATCCCAGCCATGGCAGAGTTCAGCCCTTCATCACACTCTCCTCAAATCCGGCTTTGCTGGATTGTAAAATTGCAGACGTTGCTACCTGCCCTGACTACCTCTCAGACTGTCCATGGGGGTCGTACCAGATAATGTTTGCGAAAGGGCCTTGAAAACCATAACATAGATGGTGTTTTAAAATGTGATCCATAGACAGATCCGTGTGATCTGCTATCCCCTATATCTAGGCTTGTGTCCTACAGTTCCATTGTCAGTGAGATAATCCTTTAGATCAAGCATTTGCCTTCCTGTCAGTTCTTGGTTTTAAAATGCAAATTCTCTTGTGAGGAGTAAGCTCCTGAAGGTTACCATCAATTACTTTACAAGACATATCCCTCCCCAACAGGTGTGACAGAACCACACTGGGAGCGCTGGATGCTGGGATAGGTTTGAGGAACAGGATGCTGGAAGCCTAAGAAGATTGTTCCTTTTAATCATATTCACCCTTCCCAGTCATGCTTCACGCTGACAGAGGACATTCACAAGCAGCCTAGCAGGTCTGTAATTCTACTTAGAGGAGAGTCGGAGAAACTCTTCTCTCGCTGTCCTCAACTAAAGCCTCGGAGGAGATCTCTGCACAGTAATCCAGGGGTTCCCATACTGTTGGATTTGGGGGACCAGCAAAAATTATTTTAAAAGTTGAGGAAGTGACATAGCTTGCCAACTTTTAATTTTACCAGTCAACAGCAACAATTGCTGCTTCTTTTCACCATTTTATAAATGACAGGGCATGCTAATACTTAAAAAGTAGAAAGAATATAATCTAAGACTAAAGGACAGCCCTCTAAGATGACTGTGTGTAGTTTTATGAAAGTACTCTGCTTTTTCTTGATTTTTCCCATCTTTGACAGTTCTACTTCTTTGGTCTCCAGGGAATGGTGCTAACAATGGTGAAAAGCAGACAAAGAAATCAAGGAGAGATAAAAATCTAACCCAAGAATTGTTTAATTTCCCTAATAAAACTGACCATTTCTTGCACTGTTACCTTCGGGTCGCCCGTTTCTGTGGCAAAGGGGAGTAACATGATCTCACCAGGATGGGTTCCAGGTGGCAGGAATATGATACTTTGAGTAATTCTCTTGGAATTACTTCCACTCTCTGGGGCAGATCAGTTTGTTTTCAGTTGGTCCAATCCTTACTTGGACCATATCCCACCTGCATGACCACTTCCGGTTTTACCTTGGGGGTGGGATTACTGACTGCCCATGCCTGCCTCAGCCAGGTCCCGTGGGGCTGAACCGTGGCGACTGGCACGGTTCCCAGAGGAGGGAATGAGCCTACCTTCGAACTGGGTCTCAGGCAGGTGTAGGAGACACCGGCAGAGCCAGTTCAACAGCATCTTGGGCAAGATTTGGCCTGTACTTCTTTCCTTTTTTCCCTGCTTCCAGTTTCCTCTGGTAGAAGTGGAAGCACTCCACATGTCCTGTGGTTGTATATGAGCCCAATGCAACTAGCACTATATGTACATATTCTCTAAAGCCCAATGTACTCAGAAGCTGAGGCTATAATTTAATTTTAAGCAACATAAGCTAAATTAGGGCCCATGAGACTGAGTTTCTTTCTCATCAGTCACTCCATGGTAGTTGAGTTAGGTGCCTAGAGAAATAAATTCACTTATTCAGATCACCAGGGCACTACCTCCTACGCGGGGGAGAATATTTAGCCCCCTTATCCACTATAGATTGGAGAATTATCAGATCACCATTTAAAAGAAAAATTATTGAACCTATTCAACCAAAATAATAGGTGTAATAATATACCTACATCACTGAATTGTGGTGAATATTAAATAACACTGTTTGTAAAGCACTTAGCATAATGCCAGAGCAAGCGTTCACTAAATAGTAGCTATTCTTACTTCCATTCATTTAAGACATATGTTTTGAGCAGCTATTATGTGTTTAGGGGTTGAGAGTCAATGATGAGTAAAATAGGCAAGGTCTCTGCCTTCCTGGAAACTAGTGGACAGATAGACAGTGAACAAATTCTTTCAACAAATATTAATCGAGCATCTACTGTGCACCAGGCTTTCTCTAGGTTCTTGGGGGGTACATCAGAGAACAAAGCAAAGATCCCTGCTCTCACAGAGCTTATCTGTTAGATATTAGTCAAATTGCTTTCTAAATAAATATGTGTATAATTACAAATGGTGTTAAGTGCTATAAATGAAAAGTCTAGGGTGGAATAAGGGTGTCTAACGGGTTCCTGATTCACCTTGGGTGGTCAGGGACATCCTCTATGAGGAACTGATGTTTCAAGTTTGAGATCTGAATAGAGAGTAGGCTTCATAGAGGAGAAGGGTGGGAAGTGGGGGACAAAGAATATGTGAATAGCAATTCGTACTTAATTCGTGCTTTCCATGTCAGATGCCTTGTCACACACACATGTTCTAAAGTTGAGACAACCAAAGATGGGAGATGGTTCTTGTGTCAGAAGTTTGCAGTCTGATTGAATTGGCTTCTTAGCTCCAGAATGCATAGCCTCAGCTATGCTATGGTTTGCTCCTTTCCAAAAAAGCACCAAGAGCGGATCATCCCTGCCTCAGCTTCCCTTGATCTCCATTGCCTGGAACAATTAGTACCGTCTACAACAGGAATGACTTCTCTCTCAGCTTCTTTTACTTGCTGTAATGAAAGTCACCCTCATGCCCCAGGAATGTGTCAGCATACATTTGCTGCTGGATTTAAATAATCAGGCATGGGCTGAATAATCAATCTCTGAGGGTTGAACTGCCCCCTTCCCCCAACACACACACATATTCCTTTAGCACACTTTTCCCTTTGTGACTGAATTGTCTCTCATTTACCTTTTAATGCTTCTTTTTATGTCATGCCCATTAGCAAGTTTTCACAGCCTGGTTCATATTCTAGCTTTGAAATAGTTCACATAGTTCTGTGTAGACATAATATTTACGGGAACTGCAGATGGGTGGGTTCTGATAATGGCTTCTGGAATAGACTCTGTGCAGTCAAAATAACAAAGAATTCAAGAAACTAATGCTATGAGAGTTTAGTCCCCATCCACTTTCAAAATGTACTTGCTTGAATCCTGTGGAATTGTCAGCAGAATCCAGGGGAGAGTTGCCCTGGGTGAGAAGGCTTGGTTTGTTCACTGTTCTGCTGTTTTAGAGCACAAATTCTAAGCTGAACTGTTTATTGTCAATGGCTCTCTAACAAAGGGCAAAATGGAATGTGCCTGTTTTCAAATTCCTGTATAAAAGGGCCCTGGGAGACCTGAAGACCGGATTTAGGATGATTTACATCCCTATTTTTCAATGCTTTCATGTAAGACTCCCTCAGCTATTTTGAGAAGCCTTATCTGCCATTGATTTCGGTGTGGAGCTGTCTATAAGAAGCATGCTTATGGGTTGTTATTGCATAAGGATGAAATAGAACCATTCATGTCCTGTTTGAAGTGCAGTGACAGCTAGGGAGAAAACTGAGCAGGGAGTAGCTGAAACATTTCCAAATTTGGTAGCGCTGATCCAGAAGTTGGTGTTCCTAGTCTGGGGGAGGTGGGAAGGGTTTACTGGTAACTCAGACCCCAGTGCTTATTATGGTGTGCCTTGCAGGGTTCAGAGTGTGTGGGGATCAACTTTTATGTTTTGTGATACTAATTTTTACACTGGGGAGCATTTCCTCTGCCCAGAATGCTCGGCTCCCTGTTCTTCCACAGCTGGTTCCTTCTTGTCATTAATTTCTCATGGAAAATGTCACCTCCTTCCATCCAAGCCAAAGTAGCAACTCAGTCACTCACAACATATCCCTCCATTTTAAATCCCTACCCAGCACTTACTATGATCTGACATTTTTGTTTTATTGGTTTCTTTGTTTATTACATTACTAGACTGTTAGCTTCATGTTGGTAGGAAGCTTGTCTGTCTTGCTTACCAGAATCCAGTAGGTGCTCAATAAAGTTGTTCAATAAAGAAAGAAGAGGATGACTAACGATACAATTTAAGAAATGATTAACTCTTGAGAAGGCCCAGAAGTGGGTAAGAAATATAGTAACTATTCAGTATGCCTTGGAGCTGTCATTTGATTTGATTTGGTGGACAAATGAGTAGAGTGCTAGTTGAAGAACATCAGGTTTTCTCCATTTCCCCAGCCTATTGCAAAACCTTTTGCTTCACTCTCTGCCAAGTTCCAAGCTCAGACACCAGCTGGATAAGCCCTGTGTTCAAATAAACTTGACTTGGATGGTGAAGTATTAGTAGTAAATGGACTCCAAAATCCCCACCTGCTGTAAAATTTCATACTCATGGCTAATGGAGTCCAGGTAAAAGCGAATAAACCCATGATTTATTCCAAGCCACCTGACTAATCTGGAGAAAGGAATAGAAATGGTTCGGCCAAATGATTCAGAAGATGAATCCTATGGACTGATTCCGTTTCTGGGTTGGTAAGATCTGGATGCTAGTCAATTCGAAACAGGTAGGAGTACATGTGGGTGCGCTGTTTTTGACCTTGGGGGCTAGCTCCAGCAGAGATGGCCCTTGGTCCTGATGTAGTGCTGCATCTAGGCCCCAGGTGGTCCTGTGATGTGTGATCCTCTGGTCCTTCTGTACCCAGCAATTTAAACAATCAACAAACACTGACCTGGTCAAGTGCTCAATTATGGCTGGATTGCCAAGAAGCCAACTAAGCACAGGGAGTCTTTGAGAAAGAAATAGGGAAGCTGTATCCATCATCCTATTTATTAAGTGCTTACTATTATTCAAGGCATTATTCCTGGCACTTGGGGAAACAGCAATTTCCCCCCTCCCTCATGGAACTTACATACTGGCATTATTTCGGCATATATATAAGTTTTAAAAATAAAAATTTATGTTACAATTTAATCTTGCTTTATTTTGAATTACTTGGGGGTGGTGGTGGTGTTATAATCACTTTGGTATTTGGGCCATAAGAGTTTTAATCTGGACTTGTGCCCTGCACTTTTAAACTTAAGAGAGAGAGAGGAAAAAAAGAAAGGTTAGGTTTTTATCTTTGTGTCCAAATATCTTCTAAAAAGCCACACTTGTAGTACAGGTCTGAGTTTGTGGAAAAGAAAGGATCAGGGGTGTAATCCACCCAAGGTGAAATTTCTCATTGTGCTGATCACTGTTCCCAGGTGGTTGTAGATTTAAAATGGAAGCAGTCCCATACCCTCTTTTGTGGCAGATAGTAGAAGCCTTTAGAAAGTAGGTATGGTGGATCTGTGCAGTTCTAAGGATGGGTGTATCCCTAGGGTTTATAAACATCTGAATTATTATTCCTGATAAGGAAGGTGATGGTAAGAAGTCACCCATCGAGGCTCTGGGGGGCTATGATACATGTTGCCTGGGTTCGCAAAGGGAACCCACACTGCCTTCTCAGCCATGAGGACAATGGCTCAGGAGCCTTCTGTTTAACACCCACAAACTTTTATTGAATGCCTACTAGTGTTAGGAACCATTCTTGGCACTGGGGATAGCTACCTACTGTGGTGGTTTGAAGCGTATGTACCCCAGAAAAAAATGTTCTTAAATTTAATCCATTCCTGTGGGGGTGGATCCATTGTAAGTAGGGCTTTTTGGCGAGGATACTTTAGTTAAGGTGTGATCCACCTTGATCAGAATGGGTCTTAATCCTCTTATTGGAGTCCTTTATAAGAGAATGAAATTCAGACAAAGAAGAAAGGCAGAGAAACAAGAAGCTGAAATCAACAAAAGCTGGAAGAGAAGGGAAAGACTAGCAGACACTGCCATGTGCCTTGCCAGGTGACAGAGGAGCCAAGGATCGCCAGCAGCCAGTCTGCAGGAAGAAAGCATTGCCTTGGTGATATCTTGATTTGGATATTTTCCTGGCTTCATACTGTAAGCTAATAAACTCCATTGTTTAAGCCAACCCATTTCATGCTTTCAGCAGCTTAGGAAACGAAAACACCTACCAAATAAGACAAGTCCCTGAACTTGTGGAACTTATAGTCTGGTAGAGGAAGACAGTCAATGAAAAAGCACATAAATGAAAAAAACAGGTTGACATAGGGATAAGCACTCAATAGAAAATAACCAGGTAATGTGACAGAAAAGTGACAGAGGGGCAAGAGCAAGAGATGCAACATTGGACAGAGGGTCAGGGCAGCCTTCTTAGAGGTGATATTTGAGCAGATATGACTTGAGAGGAGAAGTCAACATGTCAAGATCTGGGAGGAAGGGGAAACAGTGAGGACAAAGGCCCGGTGGCAGGTTCAGCTTGGCATATTTGAGGAACTGAAAGAAGGCCAGTGTGGCTGGAGTGGAGTGAATGAGGGAAAGTGGTTCAAGATGAGTTTGGAGGGATAGACTAGGTAGAATGTTAAGGAGTTAAAGTTACAGAGTTTGAATTATTTTCTAAGTGTAATTCTATAGATTGGCCATTAAACAGGTTTGGAGGGATAACAGCTCTGTTTAGTATTATGATTCAATTCAGTCTCCCTAAGTAGAGGGGAGTAGACTCTGCCAACTTAAGGTCTGTCCTTGTTTGAACTAATTAGCTCACAAACTTGGATGGGTCAGGGTCTAAAGGTGGAATTTTTCAGTACAGTTGTTGGAACTTCACCAGTGAATTCTAACTCATTAAGGCTCCAGGTTAAAAGGAAATTGAACCTCACCTGGGAGTTGCTACCGGAAGTTTTCTTGCAGAATACTATAGAATATTAAAGTAAGACAAAAAGTTATCACATCTGAGGATGGAACTATGGTCTATTTTCCAAACAGATCAGAAGGCAGTATAACTCTGAATTCCCACTCCTGGTCAGAATTTTCCTGATTTAGGAAAGGGGATTTTTGGGGGGGACTAGGGGGTAGGGGACATAGCAATTAAAGTTTCTCTTAAAGATCTTCCTTGTTGAGAAAAGTGGTAGATAAAATGGTATAAACTCCACTTGGGATGTCTTAACATTCTTCGTACACATCATGTGACAGCCCGTTCTAGTCACCCGGGCCCTGCCCAGGCCGACTGTGAAATTCTCACGTTGGCTAGGAGGCATGCAGTTGAGTTTCTTAGGGTGTGTTGTTATTTACGTGGATGGGGTTCCTTGGAATTCCAGCAGCTAAGTCTACCACAGCTGCAGAAGGTCAGCTCAGGACATCTAAGGAACTGAGAACCTGGATAAGATTTGTCTGTCCGTGGAGAGCTCTTGTTTCTGCAAGGTTTGGCATAATCGATGAGTGCCCGATCTGCCAGTTGTGATAAAAGAGGCCGTAAGCCTGGGCTGAATGTGTTCACTTTAGACACCATAGCTGTTTCCCAATTTCCTCAGCTCCAGACAGAGTGTGTCCCGGGGACCACACAGAGCTTCGTTCAAATGCTCACATTAGCAGAAGGATGGGGATCCCATTGAATCATCATCCTCTGTCAAAAAGCCAAGAGTTGTTCAGAATGAAAACATCGTTTTTTCCCAAAGAGGCAAAATCCCTAGTACTAATCAGTGGTGGCCATGGGGAGTGGGAGGGAGGTCCAGAGTGGGGGGAGGGCAATTAGGTGCCTCCACTGTTTTAAAATAGGGACAAAATTTTGCCCACAGTCTGAGCCATAGGGTGAGTAACATTGACCCCTAAGGCCCTTCATTGTGCTCATGTGTGTGTGAGTCCTGCAGGAATTGTTGAATGCTTCTCCCCCTTGTAGGGTCCAGACATTCAGAATGAATAAATTAGAGGGTGCTGGTAACACAGTCATTGTCATTGCAGACAATGTGGTATTTATATGTATGGGCACTGGCTGTCTTCCTCCTGGGACTCCGTAACAAGGGCAAGTGTGCTCTTTCATCATGAACTGCTAGGGCATTCTTTATACACGGTGGCTGCACCAGCTGAAAATAGCCCAAACATCTTGTTATTTTCTCTTTCCCAATTTCTGCCTATTCATACCCAAAAGTAAAAGACAGCCTGTTCAGCCATTCCAAAGATTTGGAGAACATTACCAAGGTACTCATAAAGAATCACCGTTGTTGTTCACCTTACCTGGGTGGGATCAGTCATTCATTCATTCACTTACCCATACAACGAATATTTATTGAACACCTACCACATGCCAGACCCTGTGCTGAGTGCCATGTGAATAGGGGTACACGAAAAAGAAAAAGGCCCAAAGTACATAGCTGCTGAATAAGCCTCTAAGAAGTGACTTCCCCAAGTCCCTGAAGGAGTTGATTTTTGTATACGCATCTTCCTGACTTCTGGTCCCGTGCTCTGACCACAACCCTTCACCACTAGACCACACTTCCCCAAATAAATAACTACTTCTGTCTGCTGGGGACAGCCTGTGTGCGGCAGCATTTACGTAGGCGGCACAGAAGCAGCCTTTCACTTAGTGTTGTGACAACACCAGGCTCAACAATGTGCACTGACTTCCAAAGTTATTGAACAAATGCTCGACGAGGCTCAGGTCTCTTAGCTGGAGTGCCACAGGGAGAGTGCAAAATAGGAAAGGTCTGTATCAAATAAAGAAAAACTGCTAAAGGAAAAAATCAGTTTGGGCACAATTTAGGTTAAAATCACATGTAGAGTTCTACTGGACTCCTTTTCACTTGGATCCCCAGATAGGAAGAACTCAGCAAACAGATCATCACGAACTACGTAGGATTTGGTTTCGTATGCTGACTTGTCCAGAGCAAGGACTCCGTGCCCTGCAAGGCCTGCCTGCTGGAAGGCAGCACCAGGCTCACGGAGGTACACCTACACCTGCTTCAAAGTCACTCTGACCTTTTCAAATGGCAACGAAAATTTCACGTGGTGGTTCTGATTTACCTTTATTTTTAGGCTACATTGTGCAAGCTCCATTTTTTAAAATGTGATTTTGCAGTCCTGAAATGGATATCATGAGCAGACTGAGATGTGAGAGTATGCTAGAATGCAATCACAGGTTCAGATGTTAATGGGGGCAAGAGAGGGAGGAGTCTGCGATTGTATCACCTGATACTTCTGCTTCTGGCTGAGTGCCAAGGGAGCCCTTTGCAATTTTTAAAATGTCATTTCTCAGGGGACAGAGGTCCAGGCTCCATCTTTGTGTTGGAGTCACTTTCTCTGCGACCGGTCCCCAAGCCGTCTTCTGTGTTCCTTAGCATCCCATGCTTACCTCTATCAAACCATTTACTGCTGCCCTGCAATTTTTGATCGACTTCTCAGTCTTCTCCACAAGGCTGGAATCTCTATGAGGATGGCGGGGACAAGCCCAGTCTGTTTCTCACAGTAAGCACTGGCCCCCAGCCCTTTGCTGAACAATAGGGGGCTCTCAATTTCTTTTTTTTTTTTTGAAGATTTATTTTTATTTATATGATTCCGCCCCCCCCCCCGCTTGTGCTCTCTATGTCCATTTGCTTTGCGTTTTTCTGTGTCTGCTTGTCTCCCTTTGTTGGGTCATCTTGCTGCGCCAGCTTACTGCGCCACGCAGACTGGCTTGCCTTCACCAGGAGGCCCCAGGAACCGAAGCAGGGGCCCCCCATATGGTAAACGGGAGCCCAACCAATTGAGCCACATCTGCTTCCCTCAATCTCTTTTTGTTAAAGAAATAAAAGAAAGAATGAACGCATGGTTCTGTCCTCAGAAGATGGATTTATTAAATCTCTGACTCTCTCGAGATAATGGTGCCAGGAAGGAAAGAGTTAAGCTGTCTGGAGGCGATAGGCTCACCCAAAGACCCTTTTCCTTTTTTATTGGCAAAGGCAGGCTAAATAATATATGAGCTAAATCGTGGATATAAAATCTTGACACATCTTTTACATGTTGGTCTGAGCTACTACAAACTCTGAAGGGAAAGCAAATCAAATCACTCTAGGTTTTTCTCTTAAGTGGCCCTGAGATTCCAGTTGTGAATGGAAGGCAAGTTCAGTTGTGAAAGGAATTCAAAGCTTAACTAACCTATTTTGTCTGAAGTTAGTAAGAGAGATGGATTTGCCTTCATAAAACTTTTTTTTTCTTTTAAATAACCAAGGACAGTGAAGCAGGTTGTCAGAAGATAGAATTAGAGGAAAGAAGGCCTCAGAATTGCTTTAGGATTCAGAGCAGCTCCGAGAAGTCTGTGTTTATAGATTATGTTTTTCCTATTCTCGCCTATTTTTTTAAGTGAGAAAAAAACAGCCTAAATTCCCACCGACATAAACCAGTGACATACAATGATGAAATTCTGTTTTCACCTCTGCCTGTGACAGGGAATGCAAAAATAGCAAGTGGCCCAATTCCACGAATCCCCGCCTCCCTGCGAGCGCAGGCTTCGGATCTCTAAGAATGGAGGTTAGCGCACAGCCCCGCGCGAGGCGCGCTCAGCCCGCAGACCCGGCGGATGATGTCAGGCGGCGGGAGCTGCCGCAGCCGGGCTGGGGAGGCCACGGCCCCGGGGGCGCAGGGACAGAGGGCGGTGTCGCCCGGCGGACGGCACGCCCCGCGGCGCGGCGTCGCCTGGAGACCGCCCTGGCGGCGGTGTGTTGCTGTAAACAGCCGCTTCCCTGTTACTATCTATAGCAGGATCTCCTGGCTCGGGGGGGCGGCGGCTGGAGGCAGGTCGACCGCCCTGCTCCCCGAGCGCCCGGGACGGTCCGCCCGCTGGCTGGGCCGGGAGGCTGCGGGGAAGGGGCGCTGGGGCTCTACCGGGACCTGTGACTGAGTGCCCCAGATGTGACCCGCGAGCGGGGGCGAGCTGGAGTGGTGTGCCCTGGCTGGCCTTTGCAGTGGGGCAGGAGGCTAGGGGGATCCGGGGGCGCGGCCTTGCCGCCTCGAAATCCCGTTTTCCAGACCCGCAGCCTGCGCCTGGGGCACGGCCCACCCCGCGCGCCCCGATCCTTCCCCCTCCCTCTCCAAGTCGGCGCTGGAAAATCACCCGCTGCGGGCTCCTAGGAAGCCCAGCTTCCTGGCGGGACTGAGCCAGCCCCCCACCTCCCCGGCTCGGACTTCGCTCCCCGAAAAACAACCCGCACCAAGTTACCCTGAACGGACGACACTGCCCATTACAGCGCACTCCCCGCCACCAGACAGAAAGAGGAAAAGACCCCTTCGGCTATCCTTGCAATGGGGGCGTTGCACAACGTGTATCGCCTGGTGTCTTAGAAATTTGACAGTGGCATTACTATCCCCACATATGGCCGGGAAAAAACAAAAATAATAGCTAAAATTCAAATACCCAGCATCGTAGATAAAGTAGGTTATCGTATTCTGTTATTTTGGATCCCCCGGCTTTCTGCTCCCAAACGCAGTAACAATCCCAGTAGGACTCGAGCCCCGGGGGTCGAGGCGAGGGGGGCGAGGGTCTGTTCCCATATTTTGCACAAGATTAGAGCTGGAATTGGGAAAGGGGGTGGGCGCATTCCACCTGAGCCCATATACCTGTTTCTCGTTATACCTGAGCCGCAGAACTGTCCCCGGTTTCTGTACGACTGGTAAAGACGCGCTCCCAGCCCCCCACCCCCGCCCCGGGAACAAGGGTCCGCATTGAACAAGGTGCGAAAGTTCGCCCGCGTTCCCCTGCGTTCCCGCCCGCCCTCCCCCGGCCGCGGCCCGCGCCTCCCCCCGCGCTGCCCCCTCGGCGTTGGCTGCAGCCTGCGAGCAGTTCCCGTCAATCCCTCCCCCCATTTACACAGGATGTCCATATTAGGACATCTGCGTCAGCAGGTTTCCACGGCCGTGCCCTGCGGTGGCGGGGGGAGCCATCCCCGAAGCCCCTCGTCTTGGGTGTCCTTGAGACCCCTAGGACCGAGCCAGCTAAACATTCTTAGGGTAAAGGAATAAGCCAAGACGCAGGGTAGGGAGTTGCGAGCGCGGCGGCCGCCGCAAGGCGGTTTCAAAAGTGCCAAGACGCTAGCGTCACCCCTAAAGCGCTCAATGGTTGCGCCGTGACGCGTGGGCTCATTCACAAGCTTCTGTATAAAAGCGGTGGCTGCGGCGCCTCGTACTCCAACCGCATCTGCAGCGAGCAGCGGAGAGGCCGAGACAGAGCCGGTGACCGCGGCGCGGCGAGCGAGCAGTGACCGCGCTTCTACCCAGCCCTGTCCCTCAGCTCCCACCTGTCTCCGCCCCTCGGCCCCGCACCCGGCTGTGACTAACTGCGACCATGATGTTTTCGGGCTTCAACGCGGACTATGAGGCATCATCCTCCCGCTGCAGCAGCGCCTCCCCGGCAGGGGACAGCCTCTCCTACTACCATTCTCCCGCCGACTCCTTCTCCAGCATGGGCTCCCCTGTCAATGCGCAGGTAAGGCCGGCTTCGTGCCGCCTCGGGCACCGGGCTTGGGGTGGCCGGGGAAGAGACCCCGGGGCGAACGCTGGGGAGAAAGGCTGCCGCGGCCCGAGCCACCCTCGCCCGGGAGTCCGGGCGCTCGGAGCGCACGCAGGCTTGCCATGCTAAGAATTGGTTCCCTCTTCCCGCGGCTGGCTCATCTCTAGTAGCCCCCGGCTGTATGGCTGGGTCTCTGACATACGCTGGGGCAAACGTGTCCCAAGCAGACTCGCTAACTAAAGCCTGGCTCCTCGCGGGAGGCGTCAAAAAGCGGCAATCCCCGTGCCCCCCCCACCCCACCCCACCCGGCAGCCTGGATCAGAGAGGAGGGGCGGGGGAAGAGGGTGCAGCAGGCGGGTGTGTAAGGCAGTTTCATTGATAAAAAGCGAGTTCATTCAGGAGACTCCAGAGCGGCGCCTGCGTCAGAGCAGACGTCAGGGATATTTATAACCCCCTTTCAAGCGAGTGATGCTGAAGGGATAACGGGAACGCAGCAGCAGGATGGAGGAGAAAGGCACTGCGCTGCGGAATTCTTGGGAGCAAAGGGGGAGCCCTTTCATCCGGGCTGACGGCTGAATGAAAGGATGGGGATTTTACTAGTCCTACCTGTGTCCGGAACCTGCTCGCTCACGTCTGCTTTCCCGTTCTGTTTTGTTCAAGGATTTCTGCACGGATCTGGCTGCCTCCAGTGCCAACTTCATCCCCACGGTGACTGCTATCTCGACCAGCCCGGACCTGCAATGGCTGGTGCAGCCCACCCTGGTCTCCTCGGTGGCCCCATCACAGACCAGAGCCCCCCACCCATACGGGGTCCCCACCTCTGCCGCAGCTTACTCCAGGCCTGGCCTCGTTAAGGCCAGCACAGGAGGCAGAGCGCAGAGCATTGGCAGGAGGGGCAAAGTGGAACAGGTGAGGAGCTCTTCAGCACCGTCTCTTCCTAGCGGAGGGGGCAGAGGGTGAGGATTGGGGAACGCTGAGAGAGGGTGAAGTCACTGATTGAGGCGACTGACATCTCGAACCAGAAACCCTAGCTCCAAGCCCTTTCCATCCCAAATCAGATCCTGAAAACCCCACCCCAAGAATCACCCTAACAGTTTCTTCCCTTATAGTTTCCTCTCTCATGCATTTAGACCAGGCTTTTCTTTGTTCTCTTGCTTTGAGGACCTTATTTTAAATGCAAGTCACACCCAGCCTGCAACTGCACGTTAGAAATGGCTTTACAGGAGAGATGCCAGGAGGCTGGGAACTCAGGAGCCAGTTTCACTGGGGTGGGTGAATGGAGGTGATGTCAGTCACTGTTACCGAATGCTGATCTTTAAAAAAAAAATTATTATTCTAGTTGTCCCCAGAAGAAGAAGAGAAAAGGAGAATCAGAAGGGAAAGGAATAAGATGGCTGCAGCCAAATGCCGGAATCGGAGAAGGGAGCTGACCGATACACTGCAAGCGGTAGGTGGACCCCATGGATCCCTCCTTTTAAGACTTCAGAAAAAGTTGGAGATGAGGCATAAGGGAGCAGGGTCTCCGATGAAGACTGTGTCTTATGTGTTCCTTTATCCCTCTGTCTACAGGAGACAGATCAACTAGAAGATGAGAAGTCTGCCTTGCAGACAGAGATTGCCAACCTGCTGAAGGAGAAGGAAAAACTAGAGTTCATCCTGGCAGCTCACCGACCTGCTTGCAAGATCCCTAATGATCTGGGCTTCCCAGAAGAGATGTCTGTGGCTTCCCTTGATCTTCCTGGGGGCCTGCCAGAGGCTACCACCCCGGAGTCTGAGGAGGCCTTCACCTTGCCCCTCCTCAATGACCCCGAGGCCAAGCCCTCGGTGGAACCTGTCAAGAGCAGCAGCAGCATGGAGCTGAAGGCTGAGCCCTTTGATGACTTCCTGTTCCCAGCGTCATCCAGGCCCAGTGGCTCTGAGACGGCCCGCTCTGTGCCAGACATGGACCTGTCTGGTTCCTTCTATGCAGCAGACTGGGAGCCCCTGCACAGCGGCTCCCTGGGGCTGGGGGCCATGGCCACGGAGCTGGAGCCCCTGTGCACCCCCGTGGTCACCTGCACTCCTAGCTGCACTACTTACACGTCTTCCTTCGTCTTCACCTACCCCGAGGCTGACTCCTTCCCCAGCTGCGCGGCTGCCCACCGCAAGGGCAGCAGCAGCAACGAGCCCTCCTCTGACTCGCTCAGCTCACCCACGCTGCTGGCCCTGTGAACAGGCAGGGAAGGGGAGGCAGGCGGCACACACAAGTGCCACTCCCTGAGCTGGTGCATTACAGAGAGCAGAAGCACGTCTTCCCTCGAGGGTTCCCGTAGACCTAGGGAGGACCTCATCTGTGCGTGAATCACACCCGGCTGTGGGCCTCAAGGACTTGAAAGCGTCCCACGTGGGGACTCAAGTCCTTACCTCTTCCAGAGATGTAGCAAAACGCATGGAGTGTGTATTGTTCCCAGTGACACATCTGAGAGCTGGTAGTTAGTAGCATGTTGAGCCAGGCCTGGGTCTGGGTCTCTTTCTCTTTCTCCTTAGTCTTCTCATAGCATTAACTAATCTATTGGGTTCATTATTGGAATTAACCTGGTGCTGGATATTTTCAAATTGTATCTAGTGCAGCTGATTTTAACAATAACTACTGTGTTCCTGGCAATAGTGTGTTCTCATTAGAAATGACCAATATTAAACTAAGAGAAGATATGACTTTATTTTCTAGTAGATAGAAATAAATAGCTATATCCATGTACTGTAGTTCTTCAACATCAATGTTCATTGTAATGTTACTGATCATGCATTGTTGAGGTGGTCTAATGTTCTGACATTAACAGTTTTCCATGAAAACGTTTTATTGTGTTTTTAATTTATTTATTAAGATGGATTCTCAGATATTTATATTTTTATTTTATTTTTTTCTACCTTGAAGTCTTTTGACATGTGGAAAGTGAAATTGAATGAAAAATTTAAGCATTGTTTGCTTATTGTTCAAAGACATTGTCAATAAAAGCATTTAAGTTGAATGCGACCAACCTTGTGCTCTTTTCAATCTGGAAAGTTTGTAAGATTCAGAAAGGTATTTCTGGAGGCCAGTCTTTCAAGAAGGCTTGCTCCTGGAGCGGGACACACCCCTCTTTCTTATCCCTTATCAAAGAGGAGAAGGAAACTGCAGAGCTGTTTTTGGAATGTTTTACAAATATGCGTCTTCATGTCATAAGGTAAAGATTCGCTGCTTACTGATTGGGATGCAGCAGGTGTGGGGGGGGGCAGGGTACCTCCTGTGCTATAACTTTGGTGGGAACACTTGTTCCTGCTTCTTTTTCTGTGTTGCTAGCCAAAGAGGAACTATTTAAGTCCAGTTGTGCTAATATTAAATTTAGAGGTCTTGATCTTAAACACCTCTACCATCAAACAAAACCAAGGTTTGTGCAAACCTCTAATTTTTTACTCCCACAAAATCATGCAAACGGGAGCAAATCAAGAATGGTTAGAGTGAATGACTTTCTCTATTCCACTACAGAGATTAGAACCTTAACTTCCTCATTCATTACCCTATCCATCAGATGGTGCTTCCTCTTAACACTGGGTTAAAAAAAAAAGTTATAAAATCATTTTCAGTCTTTAGCTCTAACATAAAGTACATTTAGCTGGACTGTTTTTCTTCTGGGAAGGATCAAAGGTTTTAGTCATATTGAATGCATTGTGATTTCTGAAGTTTCTTTCACACCGTTTGCCTGACACCCAGTTTAAACTGGTTCTGAGAATTTGAAAGAGATCACAAACACTACAAATAATGGTTGATGATTTGGTAAATAAAAAGTTACATAATAGCTCAATAAGGAGAAGTCAACCTGACTCTGAATAAGCTCTAACTTAGAAGCTTTATCTTAAGGAAGAACATGACCTTCGTCTGGGACACCTCTAGAAATGGGGCACTTACACACACATGTGCAAACCACGGAGGAGGGAGACAGTGCCATCCCGCCCCTGCTCCCAAGTATCATGCAGGCCCCAGGCTGGCCGTGTACCAGCTGAACAACAGCTAGGAAGTCCGAGGCGACTTTCTTTATTGCAAGACAGGCTTGAGAGCCAGAGAGTGTTCTCCCATGCACAGTTATACAGAATAGGCACTTCACGGCCAGCCTCCCAGTGCTCTGATTTGGTGATAATAAAAATCACTGGGGGGAAGCGGCTGTGGCTCAATCAGTAGGGCTCCCGTTTACCATATGGGTTCGGTTCCCGGGGCCTCCTGGTGAGGGCAGGTCCGCCCGCATGGCGTGTTTGGCTGACCCTGCGAGCACAGGCAGCAGGGGGGGGATGGATGAATGAATAAATAAAATCTTAAAAAAAAAAAAAAAAATCACTGGGTGGTTCTGGGGTGTCATGCTCAGTCAAGTTAAAAGTTTTAATTTAGAATGACAGTTCCATTAAGGTTGGTGTTCTCACCTGTCATCTCCCTGCTCCTCACATAACATTGGCATTTAAAGCCAACATACTTTGGCCTCTTTAGAACATTCGTTTCCCACAGATCACCTGATTGTGATTTTTGCCACTCTTGCAATAATGAAAGTGACCTTAGGCTCCCTGGTTGTTGTTCAGCTGGTACCTTCTCTGTAGCCTTTAAATATGACCTAAACTAAACACTGAATCCATATAACTAGCTCCCAGAGCTGAAATAACAAAGTGATATACTCTGTAAGGAAACCAGCTGGCTCTTTAAGTATCTGACACTCCCAGCGTATAGAAGGAGATTTCCCAGGTGGAGGATAACTGGACCTCCAGGCCTGGACACAGACCTGCTCCCTAGGACCTCACTAATGGTCCTGCCACCCTCATGCTGACCACAGAGAGAGTGCATTGCCTTCCTCTTTTTTAAGTTTAATTTAATTTATTTTTTTTCTTTTTAGGAGGTACTGGGGCTTGAACCCAGGACCTCGTACGTGGGAGGCAGGTGCTCAACCACTGAGCTACATTTGCTCCCTGTTGCTTTCTTTTTGATAGCCCTGGCCTAGGTCCAGATACAGACCCTTCCCCCAGTTCATCAAAGCCAGCGAGACCAGACTGCTCCATTAACAAGATGGCAAGAAGGGTCCAGGCAGAGGGACTTGCATGCAGGAATCTCTTTAACAGGTTTCTCAGAGGCCACAGGGTCCCCCAGAGCACTTTGCCAAGCTTCCTCTTACCCTCCCACTCTCAGGGGTTGGAGAAAAGAAAGGAATTCCCTCTCTCTCCTGCCAAAGGGCTCCTTCCAAGTCCTCTTTTCCTGAGGACTGTGGAAATGTCAACTCTGCCTGTGGAAATGTCAATTTCCTTTGGGGAAAGACTCCAACCCATACTCACAGTTATGGTCTCATACTGGTCTCAATGGGACAACTATCTCGAGGTACCCCATTCACCATCAATACAAGATATACATATATAATAGAAGAGGATGGGGGGCATTTCCTTGTGGGAGCCATGTCCGGTTTAGCTCACCAGTGGATCTGCAGACCTAGCTCAGGGGCTGGCACATAGATCAAGGTTAATGAATATTTGTTCAGTGGGTGAATGAATAAATTCTGTACTATTTCCATAAGCAGTGATACAACCCGCATATCTTCTCTAACTGCTCCTATTTCCGGCCCTGTTAGGATATTAAGCAGTGGAGATTTCACATCTTTTATATCTTTCATATCTGGCCCACTTCCATCCTTGGCTCCTGGAATTCCTCCACTACCTCCACAGGGTTACCTTCATCAGTATAGCTCTACAAATGTTCTTGTGCTTCCAGCTTCAAATTAATTTTAGATGGAACAAATGTAAAAGAAAAAAAAACTATTGTGTGGATTGTTGATTCTGTGTTGTCTTTGTACATCGCTGTATCTTGTGTAATTATCACAATTGAATGATAACATTAAACAATTTGTCTAATAATAGTAATTTTTGTTCAGCAGCCACTTTCCACGTGTGAATGAAAGTAAATCAACGATGCTATCTTTAATTAATGAGCAAAGAAGAGACTAAGACAAAGTAAAAGTTCTCAGATGATCACTCTGAGGAAATCATCTGAAGTTTCAATATTGTTCAAGCTAAAAAAAGAAAACAAAAATCAATCTTTAAACCATATATGAAATTTCCTTCAAACATAATAATCAAGTCTCTCAAAAAATAAATGAGAAATGAGCAACACTCATCAACTGAATATCCCAGTGTTTTAAATTGTGCTATTTGGCAATTAACGTTGAAGAGCTGCCCCTTGGCTCCTCTGTGACTCCATTTCATGTCCTCCTCCCCCCGCCCCCCCAAACTCTCTCCTCACAGAACTTCATTCCATTCCTCCTGACATATAACACACTTGTTCCTGCCTCAGGGGCTTTGCACTATCCTTCTGCCTGGGCCTCTTTCCCTAGGCTGGCTCCTTCTGGTCATTCAGGACTGAAGTGACATATTCTCCAAGAGGCCTTCCCCAACCCAGCTAGAGAAACTTCTACACAGAATTCCTTCCCACCACTCTCTATCCCATTATCCCACTTTGTTTTTTCACTATCTGCAACACCAAAATTTATATTTTCTTTTCCTTAAAAAAATTCTGCACCAAATACTTGTTGAAAAAATGAAGATGGATAAATAAATGAACTGATTACAAAATGTCTAAAAGGAGTTAACTAGAACTTACAAGGGAAGATGAACTGTGTATGCCATAGATTTCTTCCAGGGTAGAAGAGCATGCCCCTTTGTTTAGAAAATCCCTGTCAAAGATTCTACAATATTAAGATGAGACTCTAACTAGCTTGGGAAAGTACGTTAAGGGGTACAAAAATTACAGATCAGTGGCACCTCTAGACTGCAATTACAAATTGAAAGATTTGCTTCAACATAAAATGCAGAACAGATGCATATATAAATTTAGTTATAATCATCTTCAAAGAAAGGAACAAATTTTTGTTTTTCATTCTTATTGATATAAAGTTTTCAGACTATCACATAAATCCATTTGAGTCCATTGGTTCCTAGCAATGAGTATGCTAAATTATAAATTCTCTAATTTAGTCTTTATCTGAAGGGAATAATAAGGGCTAGCTATTATCACTATCATGATCAGTATCAAAGTACTATCATTATCAGCACTTACTAAGAATATGACCAGGGCCAAGGAAAAGCAGGTGGAAATAAGGTGCCTTAAATCCTGCTGAATGAGTTCAAAGCTCCTGAAGGGGGCAGGTGTTGGGTGATTTCCACTTTCTTTTGTGTACCAGAGAAAGCAACAGAAGCATAAACTGGTTTCATTGCTAAGAAATTCATTTCAATGTTTCCACACACACACACCCATGGACTAAGCTAAGTTGCCTTTCTCGTGCCTGAGAAGCATTGTTCAGCTGCCTGAGAGGACGCAGATCAGAAAGGGCTGTGGCCATTATTCCAACGCCTGGGCACACAGAAGCTATAGGGAAGCGTTCACTATTATTTATTATCTTTAAAATTTAGGGAGATGAGGGTCAGGGGAGAAAAGATATAGCCTCTAGGGTAAGCATGGGCTTCATTTCTTTTATACGTATTTGCTAGGTGTCTGCTCTGTAGCAGGTACTAGATTCAGATGTGAACAAGACACAATCTTGTCCTCATACAGTTCATCGTCTAGTGAGGAGACAAATAAACATTAATCCACCGTGACAATGGAAATGAACACAAGGTGCAGGGGTTGCACATATGAGGGAGTGATTAACTCTGTCTGGGAGAGTCTCTGAGAGGGACACCGCTGAGGTGGGCTTTGAAGATGGATTGAGTTTGATAGACGAGGGTGGAGGGCATTCCAGGCTGAGAAATAGCACCGGAAAGGCACAGACTCATAAAACAGTGCACTTGGTTTTGCTGGACTACCAAGTGTATGCGTACATATGTATGCATGTTGAGGGTGGAGGTGGAGGGAGGTGTAAATTACAGGACATCGCATACGTACATTTGACTTCACTGACATCAAAACGGAAGGGGCTGGAAATAGGTCAAGGAGAGGTGACGGTGGCTGGATCATGGAGAGCCTGGTATTCACTAAGTTCAGTTGTGTGTAGGCTAATCCAAGGTGGTTGTGGTAGAAATGGAGAGGGGAACAAGAGGTAATTAGGGGGTTGGACAGTCGGGACTTGGTGATTGAGTGGAAGGTGAGAGAGATGGAGGAATCCAAGCTCATTCCCAGGTTTCCCAGGCTTGACCCACAAGCAGGTTGATGGCTCCACCCATGACTTTAGGACTATAGGGAGAATCGCAGACTTGTGGGGGAAGGTGCATTTCCTGTTGGACATGTTGAGTTTTGATGCCTATGGAATACCTAGGGGGAGACTTAGGCAGTTGGAACTGCACGATAGAGGGTCGATGATGTGAGTTTATAGAGCTTGTCTGGAGGCACATGGTTGGGATAGATCCTGGAGCCCTAGGGCATCATATTGATGATAATGGCTAACATTCCACATGGGCTTGCTATGTGCCAAGCATTGTGCTATACAATATAGGAAGCCCTGAATCAGTAATCATGTTTGCTAAACATGTACCAGCCACTGGCATAAAATGGGCACACAATACTTACTTTGGTAGATAGATGTTCTCATTTAGTCCTCATAACAATCCTATGAGATATTATTAGCACCCTTAGTTTTAAATATAAGGAAAATGACCTAGGAAAGCTTAGATAAGTTGACCAAGGTTGCACAGCTGGTAACAGATATATAGAATGTCAAAATCTGTCCCTAAATATGTTCTGGTATCACGGTGAGACTCTTGCCCCTCTGAGACTTCTTCCTTGCCAAATCAGGTGTAGGTTTCAAAAATCTAAAAATCTGACAGCATCGGATGACTGTTATGGAAATGCACTGAACAGGCCTACACTGCATCATTCCTAGGTGGTTGATGCTTTGCTAGCAACATGGGGGCATGCTCTGGAGCTGGCATTCATTGTGTTCCTCTCTTGGAGTCTTTTTAGGATAGAAGGCCTGAACAGTGTATGCTGTGCTATAGCTATGTACCAAGCCCAGGAAGGTGGGAGCAGTCTGTCCCAGGTGCAGGCAATAGTGATGTATTCATTTTCTATTCTGGTGGATCAAATTGTCACAAACTTGAAGCTTAGAACAACACATTTATTATCTCACAGTTTCTGTGGATCAGGAGTCTGGGCAAGACAGCTCTGTTCTCTGTTCAAAGTCTCACAAGGCTGAAATTAAGGTGTCAGCCAAGTTGTGTTCTCATCTGGAGGCTTGACTGGGGAAGAATTCACTTCCAAGCTCATGCAGGTTGGCAGAACTGAATTCCTCGTGGCAGTGTATCCAAAGATCTTGGCTTTTTGCTGGCTGTTGGCTGGAGGCTGCCCTCAGGTCTTAGAGGCTGCCCACAGTTTCTTGCCATGCGGGCATTCTCAACATGGCTGCACCCTTCATCAAGCCAGCAAGGAGAAGGAGTACCTCTCTAGTGCATGTTAGCAAGACCGAGCCTTAAATGTATCATGACACAATGACGGGTGTGACATCCCATCACCTTTGCCATATCTATGGATTATAAGCAAGTCATGGGTTCCACCTGCACTTAAGGGGAGAGAATCACACAAAAGCGTGGACACCAGGGGGCAAGAATTACTGGGTGGGGGTGGGGTGGGGTCATGCTAGGCTCTGTCCTCCACAAGGGGTTACACTGCCTGCTGAGAATTTAAAAGTAATAACATTACAACTAAAGTTGGTCTGCTTTTTTTTTAACAGTATACACTTCCAATTCCAGATGCTGTCAATGATAAAATACTCCTTTCTGAAAAAAAATCTTCTGTTGGTCTAAATTCTAAATTATTGCTGAGATTATTATGAATTTTAATAATATATACATAAGGCTCATTTTTGAAATAACTTATCCTTTAATAAGCATTGTATTCTACATGGATGTGAACTCTGTTATACTAACAGTTGACACATGGACTCACTAGCTCTATGCCTTCAGTTTAAGAGTAAACTTCTAATCATTTGAGATCATTTTGGGTGTACTGTGTGTCTCCAACCCCTGTGGGAGTACATATTACTGTTTAAACAGTAGATTTGACATAAACGAAAGATAGCACAGTGATTGCAAAGACAAACTAAACTTGAGTTACTCTGGTCCTGTCATTGTATATGATCATTTTGAATTTTTATTTGTGTTTAAAATTTAAAACTGGGAAACAGTGCAAAACGTGAAAGGTAATGCTTTTATTTGGTAAATGCACATTTTAATTAATACATGAAATATTTTATTAAATTTTAATATCGCCTTTAAAATGGAAAATTCTTTTAAAATTGTTTTAAAACTAAAGAATGACTCGAGAAAAGAAAACATTACATCAGTAGTATGATTTAGTAGTTGCCTAACGCCAGATAAGCTACTGTTGCGCTGCCTGGAAAGAAAAATAAATAAAAGCAGCACTAATTTGGGCTCACATGTGCTAGGCACTGTTCTAAGCGCTTTATATATACATATTAACTCATTAGAAAAATCTTCACAACAAACCTCTAAGGTAGGAACTGTTATCCTTCTTGTAGAAATAATATAGTCTAGGGTGCAGAAAGATTGCGATCGGCTCAAGATCATCCAAAGGAGTATTGGAGCTGGAATTTGAGCAGGGCAGCGTGGCTCCAATGCCTGCGCTTTGAGCCACTAGAAGGGAAAAACAATGCAAAAACAAATCCCCAAGAACCTCGCAGGCAGGCAGAAGTCCTTCAGAAAGGACAGGAGTGCTGCTGGTTCTTGGCCGGAGGGCGAGCCCAGGGACCTCCCAGGGGGATTCTGGGGGTGCTTCCTCGACGTCCCCTCCTCTGCCGGCTTAGCACCCTCGCCGCGCCCTTGCCGTCATCTGCACTGCCAAGGTTTCTTCCAGCCCTTCCCAGCTTCCGGCCCTTTGCTCCAGGCCAGGTCGCTAGGGCAGGCGGCGCCAGGAGCGCGCGAGTCTATTTACTGTTTGGTTTCCATGGTGACACGTAGGCGCCATCAGCGCCTCCCGTCACCCGCCCCGCAGCGCGGCCTCCACCCGGCGCCGTGACGTCTACCAGCCGCTTCCGTTCTGCCCATATTTGGCGCAGCCGCTGCGCCGCGGGTCGGGAGGCCGGGAGAGGGACTCCCGCTTCGCCCCGCCCCCGGGCGCCGGCCACGCCCCCCGAGGAATGCTGGCGGGCGCTGCGCTCGCGGCAGTTCCGGGAACGGGCGGGGGGCCGGGGCGCTCTGGGCTGGGCGAGGGGGACGCGTGGCCTGCGCGTGCGCTCCGAGGGCTCCGGCATTCCCTGACTCGGTGTCTGCGCGTCGAGGCTGCAGAGTCCAGCCTTGGGGCTGTCTCTCCTGTTCCGGGGGCTTGATCTGGGATCGCGATTCTCTCACTCTGTGCCCGGAAATCATGGACACTGCCACCTCTCGGCTAACTCTGTTTAATACTTTGTAGGCTCGAACTCGTTCATGGCGCAGTGGAAAGCTTGGAAGACCGAGGTTCAGGGGTCAGCGTTGCCCCTTGGCGGGATAAGTGACCTTGGGGAGGTCACGTCCCGTTTTGGCCGATTCAGATGCGCTGTGGGGGTGGGGCCCCGAGCTGCTGGGAGGAGACCCCCCCACCGCCTTCCAGCTGCAGCGCCCCCAGCCCCGCGTGAAACAGCTGGGGCGTCAGGGAAGTTCTTTGAGGGCCCCTACCGTAACTGACGCGTGTGCCTCGGCGCCTTGCTCATATTAGGCGCTTAATTAATTTTAGTTAAGTGATTGTTGGATAAATCCCAGGCAAGGTACCTTCGGATTTCACGTTGGTAAATCCGGACCCCAGCAATTAATTCCTCTTAGAGAAGGAAGGTATATTGCGATGATGAATAATCGCGCCGCAGGGTTGCTGATGTAAAGCTATGTGCAGATGTAAAGGGCAGCAAGCGTTCCTGGGAGGAATCCAGCAAGATTCCAGAAGGCTCCCCGGGAGCCGTGGGCGTGGACCCGCCCGCTGGCCGTGGGGGCGGGCGTGGGGAGGGCAGTGCGGCGGTGGCCGCTGCTGGGCATCAGTGCGACTGGCCTGGACTTTACTCTTCAAGCTGCTAAGCCGGCCCCTCCGGGACTCCCCGGTCCCTCTCACTGAAAGAGTGTGTGCTTTTCAGAATGTCAAATATGGAAGACACATCAGAGGTTATCTAAATTAGCTTCTCTGTTCTGCAAATGGGGAAACTGAGGCTCAGGGAAGTTGGTTCACTGGTCCAAACTTGCATAGCTAGTAAAAGACAGACAGAAGCCAGATTTCTGACTTCAAGCTGGTGTTTCTTCCATTAGACGGAGTTTGTTTTTGTGTCCCTGTGGCTTCAGAGCTCTTGCCTGCACAGCTGGTGGGGCTTGCAGTAAAACCAAGGACGCCACTGGCATGCCTGCTGCCACACACAGCCCCAGCTGCTACCAGGCCTGGGGCGATGACCAGGAGGTACTACCCAAAGCTACAGCATCCCACCTGACAGTGACAGAAATGGCTACCCTGGCCAAAGGGCTATGAGTCGGCTGTCCCCAAACCAGTCTTAGACTAGCAGCTGGTGACTTTTCCTAGTTTCCCAAGCCTCCTGTTAAGCTTTACTCAGCTAAAACAAGAGCAGAAGGGGTAAGTACCCTGAACCCAAGGAAACCCCTGTTCTGCCACTTGGAAAGTCTTTTCATGCCACATGGAGGTTCATTCTTGAGAGGAAGCTCCTCTTTAATGCTTTTCTCTTTCTCTCTCTTTTTTCCTCAGGCTCACCCAACTTCCTCTTATACCCATTTCTTCCCTAATTTCTAGGTTTCATCCGAAGGCAGTTCAGAAGGAAAAGACTGGTGCCTGCCACCTGCCCTAATGCCGGGCTCTTCCCAACTGGCTGATTTGAGGAAGGGTCCTTCACCTTTCTCTCCTCTTGGACTTGGTGCCTTAGTAGCAGCAGCAGCTCTGCCTCCTGGTGGAAATGGGAGGCAGGGCTCCAGTCTCCCATTCTGAGAGCATCATCCTGGTGGTGCAGGCCAGAAGAAGAGTTTTTCTTTGTTCACGCTGATGGAAAGAGCAAAGCTTAGCAGAAAAAAAAAAAAAAATCATTCCAGTTTTTCCTCCTGGTCTCTTACTGAGGATCTGGTAAGGTGATTTGGATGCAGAAAACTCTTCTGTTATTTCTCCGGCCCGAGTTGCTTTTTTCCTTCGTACTATTCAAACTATGCCCCTTCTTTCAAACTCCAATTCAAATTCCACCTCTTTTATAATAACTTTTCTGACACTCCTTTTATCTATCTCTTGAAATATAACTGTACACAGATCCAGCACTACCTAAAAAGAGCATGCACAATATGCTATTTCTTTAATATTGTTTCCTTGAGGTTGGAGACCATGTCTTATATGTCTTTTGTGTTTGTAGACTCCCATGGTGCCCAGCACAGGGCTGGAAACAAAAGCTGCTCTCCATAAGCCCTTGCTTATTAATTAATTTCTACAGAAACAACTCTAAACCCTTGCTTCAGCAAACCTTCCAGAACTCTTAGTTCTTTGGGAAATCTAGATCGTGATATAATCAAATGCATTCTTGCACAATAAATAGTTTCACAAGGCAATTTCAAAAGCAGCACCACCCACGGTGGGATGAGGAAGTTTGAAGTGGAGGAAAGATGAAGAGGGTGGTGATGTTGAAAAGTCAAAAGACAAAGAATCAGAGGACAGGAACCTCTACCCCTGGGATTGGAGAAGCAGCACCGCTCTGGAGTCAGGTTCAAATCCAGACTCCACCACTTACAAGCTGTGTGACCTTGGGCAAGTTAACACTCCTCTCTGTGCCTCTGTTTTCTCCTCTGTAGTAGTAGTGCCTATCTCATAGCCACATGAAGAAGAAGAATTGAGTTAATGTTTGCAAAGCACACAGAACAGTGCCTGGTACATAGTAAGTGCTGTAGAATTATTTGTAAATGAATTTTCCATTCCAGCTCAGTCATCTTGTAAATGGAATGACGCAGATTTATTACCTCTGGGTTCCCTTTGGGGGCAGTGCATGAGCTTTGATTCCTGTGTCTGTCAATAGTTGTGTGACCCTGGACAAATCGCTCTACTTTGCAGAGCCTCCGTTTTCTCACGTGGGAAGTGGGGATAATTGTGTCTATGTCAAAAGACTGCTGCGTGTATTATGCGTTTATAAAAGGCCTGGCACATACCGAACTTAATAAACAGACACTATTGTTTCCATTAGTACGGATGAGAACAGCCACCTATAAAGGAGGAGTATCTCCAAAATGTGAAGTTTCAAGAGAGACTGAACGTATTGAACAACAATGCCATCAGCTCAACTTCTGGAGGTCGGGGGAAGGGGATGCTGGGGCTGGCCGGGGCTTGATAACACAACATCCGAGGAAAGCAGCGATGGCTTGACTTGCACATCTGCTCTAGGAACATTTGCTGCCCGAGGGCTGTGCTGAGGGTGTGGACCCAGTGGGGCTGGATGCCAGGAGCTCTAGGCCCCTCCTGCTGGTGCATTCAGGGGCGCTGGGGGGGGGGACAAAGAACTTTAGTAGGAGAGGGTGTGGACAGGGTGGGCCTTAGAAACCTGTTGTTGAGTGTGCGTGCATTGGTGTGTGTGTGTGTGTGTGTGTGTGTGAGGCCCAGAGACATCCTGCCCTGGTGTGGTCTTCCCTGGGGCAGAACCTGCTGGTGCAGCTCCTCCAAGCCACCGTTCCCAATGTTCATTGCCGGGGGTGCGGGGAAGGGAGGTTATGATACTCTTAAAGCCAAATTAATCTTAATTCCCTTCAACTATGTGTGGAAAAGTACTAAATGGATATGCAAATACTGTACGTATTTCTGTGCGTTCTATTTGAAGGGAGAGGGAGCGTTTCAGAATCAAACATGGTAAGGTGTTGCAATTCCAAGCACGTTGGGAATCATTCTTATGGCCCTTGCACTTGACAGCTCTTGTGCCTGGGACACACGAGGATTTTCACACTCTAGAACAGGCTAGGGCGCAGGGGAGGCTATGGCGAAGTAAATTGTTACTTGTGGATTCCCAACCCAGTCTGAGACCTGGGTGGACTGTCAGCTTAGCAAATCCAGTTTGGGGATGGCTTAGGGAATCACAGAGCAATCTGTAAGCCTCATTCCAAACTCTTATTTCCGGTAATAGCAACCTGGTACATCCTGAAGAGTCCCCAGAGTAGAGCTCAAAGGTAGAAACCATTTTATAAAAATGGAGCTTTTGAAGAATCATGAAAGTACTAATATTGGTTGTCCCTGGGGAGGAGGGAGTGTGTGCGCTTCTTTTCTTTTTTCTTCTTGTTTATACTTTATCCTGATTTATTTGTTTTTGGCAAGTTCATATTGCTTTTGCAGTAAGAAGAAAATATTTTTCAAATGTTCCCAGCAAAGCAGTAGGTTTGTTTTTTTAAATAGATAACAGAACATAATAAATGGAAACATCCAATACGCCCCCACATTTAGAAAAAATAACTTAGTTTTTGCTTACCTTCTTCTTTCCAAAAGAAATAGATGTTCATGGTGGAAGCCTTAGAAAATTCAGATAAGCAAAATAAAGAAAAAAAATCACCTGTAAGTCCATCACAGAGAGAACCACTGTCAACATTGTTAACTCTGCCTTTCCAATATACACTTTAGTTTTATCCTCTTTATGCACTGTCGTTTTTAAAAAACGTGCTATCATACTGTTTTTTTGTTTTTTTTTTTTAAAGATTTTATTTATTTATTCATTTATCCCCCCCTTGCTGCTTGTGCCCACCGGGTCAGCCAACCACGCCGTGCAGGCGGGCTCGCCTTCACCAGGAGGCCCCGGGAACCAAACCCGGGGCCTCCCATATGGTAAACGGGAGCCCTACTGATTGAGCCACAGCCGCTTCCCATATCATACTGTTTTGTAACCTGCTTTTTCCACGTGATGGATGGTGAACAGCCTTCCGTGTCATTAAATACTCTTTCATGTGATCACTTCAAATGTTAGTCATATAGGATTCTAGTTATAAGCACACCACAATTGAACCAATCCTGTATTGCTGGACCTTTGGTTTGTTTCTAAATTTTTTTTTTTACCATTATAATCAATGCTGCAAATATCCCTGTGGCTCAATTTTTGCGCATATCCAAGATTATTTCTTTAGGAATGGATACAAGGGTGTGCTCAGTTTGAAGGCTCTTGAAGTGCAGCCATGACTTCGGTACAGTGCAGTCCCTGTGGCCAAATAGAAGCTAGTCTTGGCACAACCAGTTCCTATCTATGTAATCCTGAGCACATTACTTACCCTCTCTAAGCCTCAAACTCCTCAAACTGTAAAATTGGAATGATAGCAGCTATCCATTAAGATCGCTGTGAGGATTGGATGAAAACATTTGTAAGGAGGGGGCCTGGCGCAGCCCGTGGCTGATCTCGCAATGAGTGGTGGGTCTTCTGATGTGTGCATGGTCTTTTCTTCAGGGGTGGGATGTTGTCTTAGAGACTGAGGTCCAGTTGCGTGGGGTAAGTTGGGATGGTGATAGAGAGGGCGGGTTGAAGTGGACAATTGAGCAGGGGCTGGTGATGGTCAGGGTGAGGGAGAGGTTAATAGAGGACAGAGTAGGGGTCGGATGTGGCTCAACTGGTTGGGCGTCCGTCTCCCATATGGAGGGACCCGGGTTCGATCCCCGGGACCTCCCGGTAAAAAAAAAAAAAAAATAGAGGACAGAGTGGCCTGCAGAGGGGAGAATGGGAACTCAATGGACAGAGGCAAAATGTTCACATGGGCCATTTGGAGCAGAAACCCCCTGAAACAGATGTGCCAGTCACTTTGAGGCCTGGGAGGCCACCTCTCTCAGGTCTGAGGTGGAGCCTGTGTCCTCTGGTCCCTGGCACCCTTAAGGATGCTTGCTACCTTCCACTCAGCCTCATCTTGCATCTCTCATGCTGCCCGTCCTTCAGTCCCTTGAGTGCGCCACATTCCTTCCTGTTGTGTGCACTTCGTGCCTTCTAGTTCCCCAGCTTGGAACGCCTACTCTTTTCCTGGCTAATGCCCCATCCTTCAGCTCTCAAGCTGAAAGCTCACTTCCTCCGAGAGACCTTCCCTAATCATTCGGTATAAACCAGTCTGCCTTCTCCACCTCACCTTGCCTTTTCTCTCTTGGGGACTTCCATACCTGCACAGCAAGGTCAAGGTTTGTAGTTAGGTGTGTTTGTGGGATTATGTGCCCCTACTAGGCTGAAAGCTCCACGAGGGCAGGGACTGTTGATGTGCTTTCTCACTAGTGCATCCCTAATGCCTAGCACATGGTACATTCAACATGCATTTACTGAAATGGAGGAATGAGCCAGTTCACTTGAGACCTGTAAAATGCTTTTGCACCCCCTCCTGGGGGCAAATCTATCTTGATTGATGCTAATTGAAGGGACAGATTTTGGGGCTGTGAGGGATGCCTCAGCCAGCTCCTCTCCCATCCTCCTGCCGCTTGAGCCAGCAGGCCTCCCCTTCTAAGATTAGCAACTTTAAACCTGTGCTTCTCAAACTTTAATGTGTATGTAAATCGTCCGGGAATCTTAACATGCAAATTCGCATTCAGGAGGTCTGGGGTGGGTCTGAGATTCTGCATTTCTAACAAGCTCCAGGCTGATGCTGTTGGTACAGGGACCATGCTCTTAGCAGGGAGGCTTCTTACAGCCTCTCTACGCCCTACGCCGATTTCCAGGCGTAAGGTGGAGTCATGGCGCCCTCTGTTGGCCACTTCCAGACATGACATCCTTTGACCAAGTAGCGCAAGAGCATGCATTTTAAGACTCACTCAACACTCCTAGGAAACAAGCTCTTCTGGGAAAAGCAGATGGGCACGTGGATTTCCGAAAGTAGTAGGAAATTAACCGTCAAGAATACACTCTAATAACATGCAGAACTGTGTGGGAGAGAGTGTGGCCTACAATGTGAACTATGGGCCATGCTTAAGGGCAAAATCCCCGGATATGTTTATCATTTGCAATGAATGTGCCACACTAATGAAGGATGTTTATATGGGAGGTTGTGGGAGATGTGGGAGGTGGGGCATATGGGAATCCCTATATTTTTTTGTGTAACATTTATGTAATCTCACTATCTTTTAAAAAAAGTTAAAAAAAAAAAAAAAAAAAAAAAAAAAAAGAATACACTCTATAAGAGTCCCTGTCACCCAGTGGTGAAAGGAGCTCCCAGAACTGAAGGGTGTCATCTAGCCAGTCGTCGTCTTCTTTTGTCTCTGTTGTCTGCATTTCCCACTTAAAAAAAAAATAGCAGAGGCCTTTCTTCATCAGGGCTGCATTATGACTTTCGTGGGTTCGGAGTACTTTTGCCTTTGTGGACCCCTTCCTCCATAAATCTTAACTAGAGGCTGTAGTTTAGGTCTGCGTTGGCATAAAGATGAATATATTAACATTATATAGTAAAACATTTTCTTTGTCCTAAAGTTCATCTTTTTTCTTCTGATTTTTAAAGGAAATTAAAATGCTTTCGTGGGCCGTGCTCCAGAAACTGCCTCCTGCGCCTTGTGGAGAAGTCGGTGCTGAGCTCCACGGCACGCAATAGCCGGGTTATATCTATGATACGCCCAGGACTATGCTAGACTCTAAGTCCTTGAGGGACATGCTGCATTGACCAGACTGAATCTGTTAAACAGTTTAGACACAAAGTGTGCTGAGCATTTACTCCGTGCCAAAGTGCTTTACACCCATTATTTCCCAGAAGGCTCAGAACAGCCCTGGTAGATAGAAACTCTTATCCACGCTGTACCAACGAGAAGGCTAAAGCTGGGAGGTGACGTCACTTTCCTTATGCCTCATGAGTAGGTGGCACATCTGAGATGTGAACCCCAGATCTGCCTGATCCCCTCCAAAAGTCGCACCCTGGATGTGACAGGTTATACCTGACAAGCCTGCCTGGTCCGCAGTTTCAAAGCTACCTGGGGCAGGAAGGTTGGAGGGGAAGGTTGCCAGGGAAGGTTGGAGGGGCTTAGGAAAGAGGGCTTTGGAGAAACGGTAATTGTAGAAATGAAGTGGCAGGGAAAGGCAAACATGGGAATCAGAATGGCATACTTGGGGGACCACAGGTGTACTAAGCTGGAGTGAACACAAAGTTAGGAAGCAGAAGGCAATAGGCAGGGCACGGTTATGGAGGGTGACGAGTTTGGGCTTAATCTAATGTGCGATTTTGTTTCCTTGAGCCCTGAAATCTAGTCCTGGGTCACCAATAACTGAGCAAAGTTTTATGATGCTCCACAATTTCACAAAAGGTCAGGAAGTTCAGATGACTGTTAGCACCCTAACGGCGGGGAGCCCGCGTCTGGTTCAGCCTGTGTGATTAGTGCCTAGCCCAGCACTTGGTGCACTGATGAAGGACTGGACGCCCTCTTCTACAAAACCCTTGAAACGCTATAGGAGGAGCGTGGGAGGAGCCAGGCCAGAAGAGGGCGCTCTTATGAAACAAAATTTGCTATAAGGAACCACCACTGCGAATTTGCATTCCTGGGCTTCCTTTAAAACTTTAGGACTTAAGGGGTCCAATCATTTCATTCTTATATCTAAACCCAGCTTAACTCTAGTTTCCTAACTAGGAAAAGGGGCCAGACTAGTTTCTTTTCTGTTTCATGTTCTCTTAATGCTGTAGGCACTTACTAGAGATGTAATTATTACATTTGGGGGGATGAGGGCTTAAAACAATAGCCAATATGTTATATCATGATTTTGTGAGTCAGGAATTCGGACAGGACTTGGCTCTGGGAATTCTTCTCAGTGTGGCAATGACTGAAGTTCCTCTGTGGCATTCAGCGGGTGGATGGGCTCATCTGGAGGGTCCAAGACGGCTTCACTCACACGGCACAGTGTGTAATTTTACACTCATTTTGTGTGATTATTTGCTAATGGTCTTGTCTCCCTCACTAGTCCAGAAGCTACCAAAGCAGGGACTATGTCCGTTTTTGTCTATTATTTTTTCCCCAACACCTAGCACAGTGCCTGGCCCATGGAGGGTGCTTCGTAAATATTTGCTAAATAGATCAGTGATGTAATTCTTATAATGAGTGTCAAGATCCTCAGAAAATAGGAACAGATGAGAGGTTATGATGACGATACTGGTGTTTGTCTGGGGCTTACTTAGTGCCAGGACTGAGCTAAGTACTTTACAACCTGGCTGGTGGATTTTACTTATCCCGTTTTACAGTGCTCCAGAGGCTGATGCCCAAGAAGCCTCTTTTATCTTACAAACTGGAGGATGTGGGGTAAGCTCAGGAGCCAAGCAAATTGTTTGATGTTTCTTGTCAACAGGTCGTATTGCTCCTGTAGTTTTATCAAACAACAGGCTGGCCCTTAGTTGTGATTGTGGCATCTGCAAAGCCACCACGATTTAGTAACAGCACCTCTTGATTGAAGTCTGGTGTGGGTTCTGAGCATTAGAGCATTATCTGATGCCCTGTGGGCTCTGCCTTGCCTGGAAGGGTAAGGACACGTTCATCAAACTGGGCTCTTCTAGATCTTGTTACTGTGATGGGGAAATACCCCAGGATGCCAGGAAATTCATGCCCCAGCAGGGAGCTGACTTCCCGGCATCCCAGGGATTCCGATCTCAGCCTGCCGCAGCCAATCAACAAAGGAGCTGCCTCAAACTGACAAGCAAAACAAAGCCCAGCAGAAGCAGCTGGAACCCAAACAAAAGACTTGGGTGAGGCCGAGAGGGGAGTCAGGCCTGGCGTCATCCAGGCTCTGGGCCAGGCCATTGTCATGGTGACCACTGGTTGGTTTACCAGCGGGCAGCAGAGCCGGTTTTCTGAGGGGAAAGCCCACGGAGAGGGCAGGAGTGCCCAGGCGAGCCTGTGCTGCTCTAAGTAACAAAAACCCAGAGGCGCACTGTCGCTTCCGGAGAGTGGTGCCTTCTCTTTGGAGCTGGGCAGGCAGCCTGGGGGACAGTGGGCTGGGAACGATCAGTCCAGCTTGAGAGGGGGAAGTGGCCACTGAAGAGCAAAGAGGCCTCTGGAACGCCTGGAAGCCTTTGTGGGCAGAAAGGATTGCAGCTGTGTTGGCTTTCTGGGCAAAACATGAACTGAAGTAGATTACAGAGTTCTTTAAAACAAAAACCAAAAAACAGTGCATGCGCACACACACCTATGTACACATGTACACAGCAGCTAATGGAGGAGAGAGGGGTCTTAGGGACCCTCAGAGGTGGGACGTGAAAATCTTAATTCCTTCTCTGGGAATGTGGACTTTTTTTTTTTTTTTTTCCCTGATGACCACAAATAATTACCTATAGAACAAGAGAAACAAACAGGGTTCAGTATAAAACAAAACATTTGAAAACACGTGCTTTGCAAAGTCCACTTAGGTGCCTGACCCCATACCTACCTTCCCGTGCACCAGGGTGAGCTCTTTCATGCTAAAGAATAGATACTCTTTCTGGATAATGTGCAACGTAAGTCAAAACACATGCAGCGGAGGAAAGAATCGTGGTACCTTCCTCCAGAAACCTTGCTACAAAAGTGCCTGCCAGTTAAAGTCCCATTGCCCTGGGAGGCAGCGGCATGTGTCTGACAGCCGACACCCAGGGCTTGACAGTCCACCTCTCTGAGCCTTTGCTGTGTAGTCGATCAAGTGGGACTCACATCTTCCTTCTAGTCCATTGTGGTGAATAGACGTGAAAGCCCTTTGTGAGCAGAAATGTGTCATAAAAACGTGAAATGCAATGAAGATATTTCAAAATTCATTGCGAGGGTACAAATATTAAGGGACAAGTTGAGAGGATACAGGCAGGGGAGGGGAGCTTTGACGGATACTAAAGAAAGAATTATAGTTGGCAGTTAGAAGAATGGGGAAAAGCCCAAATATCTTAGTAAAGTAGGAGCGAATTTTGGGCTCATTCTCTGGGGTTAGAGGACAAGACCAACTTGGGCTAGCACAGCAATTTAAAATACTTCTCTCTTTTGCTCTGCCTGAATTGAGAAACAAGTCAAGCCCATCCATCAGCAGGAAATGAAACAAAATGAAACAATGTCAAAACATCACCTCTCAAATTTCATGAAGGGAAATGGTACAATTACAACACAATTCTGGGGCGAAGTTTATGGGATCTGGAATCCAAATGCATGGGCGGAACGCAAGTCTCCATTAGAGAGTGCCATTAACTGTCAATATTTTGTCCAAAGCAACTTTTTTCATTTAAGGAAATGAGCCATTAATCACCACTCACTGAACATTTACTATATTAGTAAATATTAGCACGTGTCAATCACTATGCTAAATATGGCGCAGAGCTTTTCATTCCTTACAAGAACCATGCAAGTTTGAATCTTTTTTATATGCAACAACATGAAGCTTCTGTTTAGCAACTTGGTCTTTCTGTGTGTCTCCATTTCCTCATCCGTAAAATGAGAATAATGTTATAGCTAGCAAAGTTTAGCAATTTGCTGCAAGTCACACAGCTGGTAAGTAGTAAGGTCAGGATTTGAACCCATGTCCACCTGAATGCAAGCTTCTGCCCTTGAACACTAGACTATGTTGGAGAAGACACTATTACAGAGAAGCTTATGAAACAAGCGACTCCACTGCTGAGAGCAGTTGGTGAATTGCTTTGTCATGATGTAACAACACAATGATACTGAGTGTGGAAGAGCATCACAAGTGTGTGTAAGCAGGAATTTGGGCTTTAAAGTTGGATGAAACCACAAAGTGCAGATAGAATTTTCCTCAGTCTGTGGTAGAGAAAATGAGCAGTGTGAAACTGCTGGTGAAGATAGTCCTTCTTAATTACACATTAGCCATGGTGAGCTGACCATGGCAGGCTTTGCAGTGCATGTGCAATTTTTATAAATTTGATGATTATTAAGCATTGACCAGGATTGCTGTTAAAATCTTACATTTGGAATTTGTGAAATGCATATAGACAAAATTGTTACACTGATTTGTTTCCTCAAAAACTGGGGGCTGCCTGGGGATGACCAGTATTCATGGATCAGATGTTCTCTAGGACATGAGGGAAGTCTGATTTCTTTGAGATAGGATGCTATTTCCCCTCTCGTCTTTTTCCACCTGCCTTCCTGAGGCCTGTCACATCAAAGCTAAGGATGACAAAAAAGTTTTTGATGATGCCACATGTTTTAGTATCCTTGGCTGCTCAAGCAAATGCCATGAGCACTTGGTTTGTTTTAAATAATCGGAATTTATTAACTCATGATTTTGATGCTAGGAAAAAGTCCAAATCAAGGTGTCATCAAGGTGATGCTTTATTTCTGAAGACTGGTGTCTTGGGGCTGGCTGCCGGTGATCCTTGGTCCTGGGCTCCTCTGTCACATGGCAATGCACATGGCGGCCTCTTGCTTCTCTTCCAGGTTAGTTGACCTTCAGCTTCTTGCTTCCCATGGCTTTCTTCTCACACTGTCTGAATTTCATTCCACCTGTAAAGGACTCCTGTGACAGGATTAAGACCCCTCTGATTGAGTTGGCCCACATCTCAACTGAAGTAACCTCATGAAAGGCCCTACTTACAATGGGTTTGCACCTACAGGGATGGACTAAATTTAAGAACATGATTTTTTCTGGGGAACATAGCTCCAAACCACCCCACCACTCAAGATAGAAGAGGAGACTGAGCCTGTTACCATAGCAACGCAAAGGCACTGGTCATCCACCCTTCCAATGTTTACTGTGCACCTGCTTAGCGCTGGGCACTGTTTTAGGGATTAAAAACACAGCAGTGAGTGAGATGGTGTGCTACTCTTCCAGTGGAGAAAGAGGCACCAAATAAGAAAACAAATATAAAAACGAAACAAGTCCAGATAGAGATAAAGGCTATAAAGAAAACAAAACAGGAGAAGGAGAGAGAGAGAAACGAGGGTGGGAGTGGAGGCAAGTTTTAGATAAGGCCGACACAGGTGCTTATCTGAGGCTACACAGAGATTAATCTAATTTGCACAAGTAATTTCCAAACTCCATCCCAGGCCCAGACCCCGCTCTTAGTGGGGCTGCTTTTTTCTTTTCTTTTTTCATTAAAAAAATTTATTGGGGAGCGACTGTAGCTCAGTGGTTGAGCACCTGCTTCCCATGTTTGAGGTCCTGGGTTCAATCCCCCGTACTTCCTTAAAAAAATTATTGAAGTTTATCATTCATACATGAACATACATAAACAATAAGTGTATAGTAAAAGCTGTGAACTTATAAAACAAACATGCATTTCATCATACAGGACTCCCATACATCACCCTACCACCACCAACACCTTGTATTGTTGTGAAACATTTGTTACAAACTATGAAAGAGCATCATCAGAATATTATCAACTGTAGCCCATATCTTACATTTGGTATATTTTCCCCCAACCCACCCGATTATTAACACTGTTAGTATATTTGTTACAGTTCACAAGGAACCGTTCTCATATTTGCTGTTAACACAGTCCGTCTTCCACCACAGAATTCCCCTTCTCCTTCCATAGGATCTGGAGGGTAACCCACTTCCTCACACCCCCAGGTGCTGTTTACCAGAGTGAATGATGGACACTTAAGCTGGTGGATGAGGAGGAGATGAGATGAAACCAGACCCTGGGGAGGGAAGCAAAGGAATTTAAGGGGCTAGGAGCCCACTGGGTACTTACCCAATAACCATTCCTCTTTTCACCATTTCTCAATAGCACCTGGATTCTCCTTTGGGGTTTGGGTGGGATGTTGAGGGGGTTTCTGATTGTCCTATGCCAATCAGCATATCAATCCTTTTGCCTCAGTGATTGGTTCAGATTGTGAAGTGTGAAGCTTGAGACTTCTGATGGGTGCAGAAGGGAAGTCCTCTCCCCTCCTGGATGTGAGCAAGGATGCATGTGGCCCTAGTTCTTGCAGGCAGCCATCTTGTGACCATGAGGGAAGCCACCTTGAGGACAAAGCCAACATATGGAAGAGGGCCAAGAGCAGTGGAGTGGAGCCAGAGTCCCAACTGAACTGCTCCTAAAACCCATATCACTTCTGGGATTTTCCATTTGTGAACCAATTCATTCATTCAACAAATGTTTATTGAGTGCTTATTATATGCTAGCCACTGTTTTATATACTTGGACAAAATCCCTATTCAGTTTTTTGGGTGTGCATTCTGTGATGTGCCATCCATTCATGAATAGCGGACATTTCCCCAGCCACTGGGAATTCTCAATTACCTGCCTTTTACAGGGGAGCAGTCTGTATCCAGTGACTCATCTATGAGGAGCTATAAGACTGGACCTGTTGCCCCAACACAGGACAGCTCTTGAAGGACCATACCACTTCTAGAGTTCTCCATGGCATTGATTGAGGACTTTATTGGGCTTGTATCTCAACTCCACTTCTCCCTCTGCCCCATTCCTTTCCTTCCCTTTTTACAGGTGTTGATCACAACAATACATCCTGTATGCTGGTCTCAGAGTCTGTTTCCAGGAACCCAACTTAGGACTCAATAAATGTTAATCACTATCATCATCATCACTATCACTATCATCATCATCATCCCGAAGCAGGCCAAGTGATAGAGTAATAAGACAGAGGTTTCAAAGGGGAGAAGTCTCCCTACTAATTGGGAGAGAGGTGATCATGTGGGATAGTGCAGAAAGTCTAGAACAAAGACCTCATACATTTTGAGACACTAAAGAAGTTAAGTATGGGAAGCGGCTGTGGCTCAATCAGTAGGGTTCCCGTTTACCATATGGGAGGCCCCGGGTTCGGTTCCCGGGGCCTCCTGGTGAAGGCAAGCCCGCCTGCACGGCGTGGTTAGCTGACCCAGCGAGCACAAGCAGCAAGGGGGGGATAAATGAATAAATAAATAAAATCTTTAAAAAAAAAAAAAA